>JAPFBL010000004.1:0-492500 GCA_026182355.1 Hermatobates lingyangjiaoensis | reverse complement strand
GATGACCAGTCATGAAAGATGGATATTGGTATGAAATAATATAGAGACCTCGTTCATTAACTTTAATGTATCAGATGATTGAAGCAGATACATTAATGCAAAATATTTACATTAATCAGTAATGTTTCATTAAAATTAAATTTAATATTAATTGGATCAATAGCCTTGTCTGAAGAGTTTTCTCAGCTACCATGAGTATCCTTTTTCTTAAAAGATCTATTTTAGTCGCCTCCCTATTCCGTATCATAAGTCCGTGAATCACTAATGTCATTAAACTTACTAAGGATGATTTAAATATTGTTGTTTATAAATACACAAAAACGTATTAATTGGTCACAGTGAATAAATATATACATTTTTTCAACACACCAGAACTTTAGACTTCCGCCATTAGGATTCGTATAGCCCAGCATAGCTCACTATGAGAAGAAAATCTACAGTTATAGAAATGTCCAACATTTCTCCCATGAGTTTCTTAACGACTATTGTAAAGTGCATTAGAGGTTGTTGGCCATTCATGTAGGGTAGGGGTTTTCGTTAAGTCATTTTGAATAAATGACATTAAAACATGATATTATGTAATTTAAAACATTCTTGATTATCTTTACCTAGGAGGAGCTAGACCTCCGGCCCTAACCAGTGGGTGGGAGCACTTATTGGCAAATGCTCCTATACTGGTACTCATTCTTAATGAACCCTGGCCCGGGGGAACGGGTATTTCCCTCTTCGGAGGGAGACGACCCAGGTCTCTGACCAGTAAGGTAGTCCTTAAACTTTTCAGCTGGTAGGTGCTGGCCATACAATTATCTTTAAAACCGAGAAAAAGGAGTCTAAAATGTAATTCAATACCTGGTCCAGCAGAAGCATTTTACATCCATAGCAAGTTCTTATATTTTTTGATGAATATAATTGTTTATGAAGAAGTTTTAAAATGTACATTGTTGTTTTTCTTTAATCAGAAAACAATTTTACGTGTTGCATTTTGTAAATGAAGCACTTGAATTATTCTACATGTTTGTGTATTATAGCATGATTTATTGTTTAGTGTAGGAACATTGATAATTGTAGAAGGATTGTAATGAGGAATAGGTGGTGAAGCATGAGCGTAGGGAGACAGCTGTGTGTATGGGAAGTGTGTAAAGTTAATCATGAGGGAGAGGATTCCATTTAATCACCATCTCGCAAACGCCATTCAGGCAATCATCTTGCAAGAGAGGCCACTGGAAGCTGGCCAAACCGAAGACGAAAACACGTCTCTCTCCTCATTTCAAGTCGCCAACAACTTTCCAACTTAACCAACTAGGCGAAATTAGAATGATTAAAAACCAATTCAACCTGAAAACATCTACACCAATATAATCCACATCTTTTTGATGATAAAATATTCATTCAACTGAGCTGATATAAGGATTTTTATTTTTTTTTTTAAAAAAAAATAAGATATTCTAGAGATAATAAAAAAATAAACATATTTCATTTTAGAACTACAATGAAATTTTATAAAAGTGGTGAAAACAAACCGGAAAGAATTCCAAGTTTGTAAAAGAAACAAAAATACAAGAAAACTTAGAACTTTTTTAGAATCTAATTCTCAGTTTGAACTGTCTTCAGGAGAGCATTGAAGGGAAACCAAACGTCTCCCTTTGCTTGGGAACCAAATCAACCAATACGGAAACCTTTGATTGCGTTTCTACACTAACTTTGACCTAGGTATATATATAAAGGTCTCCACTCAAATCACCACTCAATCTCCACTAAAAGTAATAATGGAAAAGAATAAGTTCTAGTGGTAGTTAGTGGTTATCACGTTGATAATAGGTGTTGACATGTGGGTTTATTGTGAACTTCTATATATATATATACATGTATGTATGTATATATACATACATATTATACATACATATATATACATATCTTATTGTGGTTTGATCATATATATATATTAATATACATATATATAAATTTTTACGATAAGATACGTTCCGAAACGGAAAAATATGTACATAAAAAACATGGAACAATTAAAAGCACACCCTTACAGCCTCTAATTTTCGGTTTGAACTGTCTTCAGGAGAGATAAGAGATGGTTTACCTGTCCTATTTCTTCTGAAGACGGTTCAAACCAGAAATTAGAGACTGTAAGTGTGTGCTTTTAGTTTCTCTATGTTTCTATCTGTACATTGAACTATATAAAAAGATTTATCATAAACACGTGAAATAACAATCAATGATCAAACCACAATAAGAATTTACTCTTCTTGATTTTTGAACTCGTGTATATATATATATATATATATATATATATATATAAATTCAAAACGAAGGAAACACACAGAAAGACACAGACATAACTCACATCGATATTTCGACCATCGTCGTAGTCAGGAGGTGTGAAGAGCGAAGAACGAAGAGTCCCGCAGGAAGAAAGGGCGGCGACTCTTTAACGTTTTAACGTTTTGAATTTATTTTATTTAAAAAAGTCCGCTGGACCGTTTTTTTTAATTGTATATATATATATATATACTCCCTGTGAGGGTTATTTCATAAAACATATATTACCAATAATATCTAGATATTTATATTTTTTTGCTAAAGTTGTATATAATAGCATAAACTCACAGAAAATAAACACGTACAAGAGATAAAAACTGACTCCTATATTTCAACTTGCGTCATCACCAGGCAGACAGATATGAGACGCTCCGAAGACAAGCAACGGTTCACTTGTCATCGGAGCGGCTCACATTTCTCTATCTGATTACAATGCAAGTCGAAATATAGCAGTCATTTTTTTTTATCACTTATATGTGTTTTCATTTTGCAAATTTATTATATTTTTATTTGGCTGCTAAACAGTTTCCTTATATTGGTTATATTTACATATCATACGTATTAGAAAATATCAAAAAAACGAAATTTATCAAATTAAGATCAAACTTCCAAAACAGAACAATGTTATTCAAAAAATTGATAAAGTGTCATTGAAAGCAAGCGGAATAAAGCATAGAACTGTTAAAACATTAAGATGTTTTCAAGGTGTTTAAAATAAATTTTAGATTTTTAATAGGTTCTAAAAAGTGGCATTTCTTGAGAAGAAGTCAATGTTACACATTTATATGTTTGTCTGTATGCATCGTTATGGTAAAGCATTGCACTTTTGATAAGGCAGTTTGTGTTAGATCCACTCAGGTAGTTCTTCTCTCTTCAAATTACAATTTAAATATTCCATAGCAGTACGACTATAACTGATGCTACTTGAGTAAGTTTCAACTGCGAGGGAATACAATTTGTATTCCACTAATTAGGTATTTAGTTAGGGAAGGTTTACTTGAAACATCTGCTTCCTCAGTTAATCCTTCCCTCCTTTCTCGCTCCAACATTAATATAATTCTTATTTATTTATTCTAAAGGTTAACTTTTAGGCAAAAGTTAAACTTTTGTGTAGCATAAAGTAAAGATGAAATAATGCTGTCAAACAAGTTTCTCAGTATGTTATCAAATAAAATAAAAAATCTAAAATTGTTACAATTCATGTTTTTCTAAAAATATTTGGTGACTTTATTCACTGCATATATCCATTTCTATCAAATTATATAACGATAAAGACTTAATATAAAGCACAGTATTAAATTACGTGTTTTAATCAAAATACTTAATAATAACAATAATAATAGAACTGTGACATTTTTCTACCAGTTAAAGTCCTTGGCAGAGTTCAAAAGAAGCCCAGCAATTGGGATTTTACTCTGACGAAGAACGCTTGTTACGGTTGAAAGATATTAGCCTTTTTCTGATTCCTTATTGTGTTTTGAACGCTGATTGTTGTTTCACGTGTTTAATGTGAAATATCGTTTATATATATATATATATATATATATATATATAATATTATATATATATATATATTCAAACCACAATATGAAATGAAAAAGAAAAGGCTAAGATCTTTCAAATAAAAACAAGCGGTCTTCGTCAGAACCAAAAACCCAACTGACGAAGACCGCTTGTTGTGGTTGAAAGATCTTAGTCTTTTTTTTTCATTCTATACTGTGGTTTGACCATTGATTGTTATTTCACGTGTGAAATGTGTTATTTTATGTGAAATCTTGTTTTATATATATATATATATATATATACTATTAAAATAAACTAATAGTTTATTTTAAGTGTTATCAGTCCTTCTGGATCGCATTTCGTTTGTCATATATATATTATAACAGATTCAATAATATATCGACCGTTTGATAGATTAGGTGTGTTTTCTAATCGAGATTCTCTAGCGAATTTTCTACCTTAAAAAATCAAACTTTGATAGTCGACGTTTCGGTTTTATTTTAAAACCTTTTTCATAGGCAGTAGTAAGAATTTTTTGACTAAGGAAATTAAATTTACATTATTTAAAGGAACAAAAATCTTAACCAGACAATACCTTCGACTAGACTGTCTAGTCCAGTCTAGTCTAGTCTAAGGTTTTGTCCGGTTCAGATTGTTGTTACTTTAAATAATGTAAATTTAATTTTCTTATTCAAAAAATTCTTACTTCTGACTATGAAAAAGGTTTTAAAATAAAACCAAAACGTTAGCAAAGAGAGTTTCATTTTTGAACCTAGAAAATTCGACCGAATCCCGATTAAATAACACACCTACATATTTATTATATAAAAAGATTTCACATAAACACGTGAAACAACAATCAATGATCAAACCACAATAAGAAATGGGAAAACAAGACTAAGATCTTTCAACCGTAACAAGCGGTCTTCGTCAGAGTCAAAAACCCAACTGAACACTAGATGCAGAAAACATCTGGTGAGGGGTTGAGAAGGGATCTTCCCTCCCACTCTTCTCAACTCCTCACCAGATGTTTTCTGCATCTAGTGTTCAGTTGGGTTTTTGACTCTGACGAAGACCGCTTGTTACGGTTGAAAGATCTTAGTCTTGTTTTCCCATTTCTTATTGTGGTTTGATCATATATTTATTATATATATATATATTATTTTGAAGAACGACCAATGGTGATTACATCTTTATAAAGAAGAACATTACGCATACAGAAAATATATACCACCACTAATATTTCTAATAGCAGTTCGTCATTAGGAAAATATTAAGAGAGAAGTTGAAACATTAATGATGTATTCAGTCTGACATATCAAATGAGTCATCACAGTACGAATTTCAGTTGTTTTGTGTAATTTTTAATTTTATATTTCTATATGTGCTTGTTTGAAGGCGTTTTTGTGCAGTCGATAGAGAATGAGAAACAGTCAGTGCAGTGCACATATTTATCATTCAAAGTTGTCCTGTCATTTTTTTCCATAACTTCTAATATTTTTAAAATGTATCCTAATGAAAAAAAATTGAAGGTTTTATAAAAAAAAAAAAAAAAAAATTACACCAAACAAGAGTATATTGAAAAAAAGAATGTTATTTATGAAAGTAATTTGGAGGATGACTGGAAGGGGGTTGTGTTTTGGAGGTACAAGGTAGGGTGTTTTTGAAAGGTAGCAGTTATTAGGCTTGACGGAGAGTTAATCGCAAGCAGGTCGGTGACAGATTTATCGGCTTTAGTAGCGCGGGATGCTTTCAAGAGGAAATTAAAATCTAGACTTGGAGGGAGAAAACAGTAAAGCCACTTTGAGCGGCAGACTTAATTAGGTGGGGTATGTTTCTAGTGTTACTCTTGGCTTGTTTTCCATCCCTTCCTGTTTAGCGTTCAAAACCGCATACTCATCCACCACCCCCTTGGTGTGGATTTAAAATCACCGCAGAGCTTGCTATCTGTAAATAGTGGCCAACTCTCTCCCTCTCTTTCTACTTTTCCTCAACAACTGCAACAGACAAATTTATCACTCTGATGCCTTTTCATTGAAAATATATAAAACCACTCAAGTATACTATTCAATTTAGCAGTAATTTAGAACCTTAATAGGTAGTTTTAAACAAAGCATTAAATTTATAATTTACTAATAATCCTGTTACAAACATGAAGTTCAGGCACATAGGTAATAATTCCAATTAATGTAATCATCGAAAAACTGAAAGCGACTAGGATCGCTTACTATGCAGTCTCTGGTATTCTTTCCGCTGATGAACTGATAGTATATAAGTCTTCTTTACCCATTTCATATTGTGGTTTGATCATTGATTGTTGTTTCATGTGTTTAGTGTTACATCTTATTCTATATTATATATATATATATATAATATATTATATATATAAACTAGAATTTTCAAAAGAACACACAGAAAAGAAATAACTGAACTCACTATTATATTTCGATGTCCTCATCGTCAGGAATAGATGTGAATCGCTCCAAAGGCTGATAATGACTGGTTTGGCGTTCAAGCCGAAGCACTCAAACAGTGTAGCCAACTTTTGGAGGAAAGGGAGACAAGGAAGATAAAGAAATAAAAGCCAAATAAAAATGAAATGAATAAAATCATTTAACTAAAATGAAATTAAAAGCTAATAGCAACTTATAGAAAAAATAAATAAATAAAATAAATTCATCGTGCCCATAGCAGTGCCCTTGATCTAAAGGTAATAATTACTATCAAAACAGAAGACATTATGTCTAAGGACAAAATCAGCCAACTGAACAATGAAATTGGTGGTAGGAGTGAGGGGTGGAGTTCTTCGATCTAGGTAGTATCGGAGCGCATCCAAGCCTTCACAATGTTCAATAGAAGTGTATAGGGATGTGACATCCATGGTAACCATGATGGGGGAGAAAAAACAAAAATCAAACCCCCACTAGGTTTGATGGGGGAGAAAAAACTTTAAGGATCTGAAGGTAATTAAAAGAATCCTTACAAAAGGAAGGTTGACTGCGAACTAATGGCTGAAGGAAGTAGTCTATAAAAGCAGATAATCTCTCAGTCTGAAGACGATGGGTCTACAACGGGAGTCAGGCATGTTGAAAGGTTTATGGATTTTTGGAAGAAGATAGAAAACAGGACAGCGAGAATGTGCAGGGATAAGTGTGTCAACGTCACCACGCGAAAGGCCCTCGCCCTGGTCGCAGCTGTATATATATATCAGTGATCAAACCACAATACGAAAATGGGAAAACAAGACTAAGATTTTTCAATCGTAACAAGCGATCTTCGTTAGAGTCAAAAACTCAACAGTCTTGTTTTCCCTTTTCATATTGTGGTTTGATCATTGATTGTTATTTCAGGTGTTTATGTGAAATCTTTATATATATATATATATATTTATGACAGTCGTTGTCTGGTCTGCGGAGAGACTAGTTCCTATTTTCCTGATGACGAGGCCATCCAAATATGGTAGTGAGTTTCTGTTTCATTTCTGTGTGTTCTTTTTGTCAACATAGTTTATATCTATTATATGGGAAAACACTGACGTATATTATATGGGTTTTTAACTCTGACGAAGACCGCTTGTTACAGTTGAAAGATCTTAGTCTTGTTTTCCCATTTCTTATTGTGGTTTGATCATTGATTGTTATTTCACGTGTTAATGTGAAATCTTTTTATATATTATATATATATACTTGCCTTATATAATCATGCAGGTATAAACATATTATAAAATTGAGAAATGAACGGAAATATCTTTTATTGAACACTTGTTAAAAGCAGATAGGAGATTTATAAATGTGAAAGGGGGTTGTGCAGAATTGGTTTGGCTTAGGAAAGCCGTTTCAAAATGGAGAAAGCATGTAAGAGGGAGCGGCCTTCCCGCTTGCTCATAAACACAAGTGCAACTGGTTTTATTTTTCTGCGTTGTTTTCTTTCTTCAGAGTTCGCTCTGAACAGTAATGGTATATTATACGTACTTAATTTTTTTACGATGAATACTTCTAAATGATGGTGTTAATGAGATTATTAACCGAATGAATGAATTAATGTGAAAAGAAGGAGACAGTGTTGGTTAGTCCTGATGCCTCGTTTGCTATAAAACAAGGACTCATTTATTCATACAGCTCCCTCCAGCAACCACTATAGCGCACTCAAATGATGTCATATTATACAGAGATTAATAATATTGTGATGAATACAATCATATTTGTTTTTTATATAGAAGTTATATAATTTTACGATTACATATAAATAATATATTTACTATACAATACAAATAATATTATATAGTACAATATCATACACTGTTATATAATATTCTCGATAATATATATCAGTTAGGTTTTTGACTCTGACGAAGACCGCTTATCATTGTTGAAAGATCTTGGTCTCCTTTTTCCCATTTCTTATTGTGGTTTGATCATTTGATTGTTATTTCTCGTGTTTATTGTGAAATTTTGTTATCCATTTTTCGATATTATATAATAGTGTCATAATATTTTTAATTATATATATATATGTTTTACAGTATTTTCTTTGTCTATATAGAAAGGAACTACTTTGAATATTAAGAAATAGAAGGACAAATATAATAGTACGAGTGAAACAAAGAGCAACAGAAATAACCGTAAACAAATAAAGAAATAGTAAAAGCTGTTAGGCCCTTTACTTAATGTCAAAATTTTAACATTTATTTCTGTGAAATTTTTTCATAACGTCATCAGCTGTTCATTGAGATTTTTTTATGATATATATATATATAACTAAGTTCACAGAAGAAAAACACATAAAACAGATCACAAAAATTCAATACCACATTTCGACTGCATCGTTATCAGGTAAAATGATGTGAGCTCTTAGAAGAAAGCAAAGACTTTCTATGTGTATATACATTGGACGAACCAAAAATGATCGGAAAAGTAGACACAGTTTAATATGGAAATGAGTAAAATGGAAACCCAAAAGTCTCTGCTTGATAAGAAAGCTAATCAACAGATTTCAACCGTTTCTACTTCGGTGTACTTGATATATATATATACACACTTTTTCGTTGGAAATACGAGCCAAAACGGACAAATATAGTTCAATATAGACAAAGAAACATAGAGAAATCAAAAGAACACACTTACAGTCTCTAATTTTCGGTTTTAACCGTCTTCAGGAGAGATAAGAAATGGAAACCAAGCACACTGGTTCAGAGACGGTTGGAGCTCTATGTTTCTTTGTCTATATTGAACTATATATATATATATATATATATAAACCAATTGGTTTTTATTTAAAAGTCCGTTCGACCGTTTCATTTAATTATTATATATATGTATATATATATATATATATACGAGTTCGAGATTAACAAAGAGCAACACACAAAGTAGGGAAACACACTTACAGACTCAAATTTTCGGGTAATCCGTCTTCAGGAGAAAAGAGAATGGGAGACCAAGCACGTTGTAGACGCAACGGCAAGTAACCCAACGTCAAACTATTATATTTGACAACGTTAAATTTTATTAATAAAAGACGTCAAAAATCTCACTACTAAATTTTGACTGTGTCGTAAGAAGATAGAGAGGGTAAGATGTCCGTCGCTCCGAAGACAGAGTCGTCACCTGTCTTATGTAGTCATTTGTGGTATGTAGTCAATAGTAACAAAAATATGTGTTAATCATATAGGACTGAGCGTTACAAAATTTAAGCAATATATTTAAAGCATTAGGAAGAACGATCATATTTTCTTTGTCAAAAAGTTCATATATTAAAATGCTATATTTCACTTTTTATGCTATATTAAATTTGATTTTTTTTTTAATTTATTAGAATAAAATAAGTCTTTTTTTTTTGTTGTTTAAGAAAAGAATATTGTGCTTGGGATATAATGCAAGTTTTTTACTTTGCTCGATTTTTAATACAAAGAAATAAGTACTTTGTAAATTGACATGTTAATGAAAAGGTTCATAGGCTATAAGAGGAGCAGCGATGACCAGACTACCTAGGAAAGTCATTCTGTGACAGACTAGCTGACCCCATGAAAGAGAATTAGAAATCCTTTAAGAGGAGAATTAACGTCTTATCTCGTATACTGGCAGTGGAGTCATTTAACCATTCAGATGTGGCTCATCTTCAAGTAGAACAGACCTCTTTTAGTTCTGATCTAGTTATACGAGTTATCGTACTTCAAGATTGATAGCGCCGAAAAGCGGTCGAACGACTTCATCATAAGCATACATGCTGTGATGAGGTAGATAAAATAATATGTATATATAATAACATATATTGATAAAAGTATCGACCGTGGAATAGAAACAAAACTAAAGTTTATCGGGACTCGGTCAGTTCTTTGGGTTCAAATTAAACTTTTATTGCCAAAGTTTCGTTTTTTTTTAAAAACTTTTTCATAGGCAGAAGTATAAATTTTGAAACAGAAAAACTACGCATTACATTACAAATTATTTTACAAAGAAAAATAGTCTGTGGATTTCAACAACAACTGTAGTTTGAATGAACACGTGACACTGTTCAGTGTCAGTTCACGTCAGTGTCATGTGTTTATTCAAACTATAGTTGTTGTTGAAATCCACAGATTATTTTTCTTTGTAAAATAATTTGTAATGTAATACTTAGTTTTTCTGTTTCAAAATGTATATTTCTGCCTATGAAAAAGATTATAAATAAAAACGAAACGTTGGCAATAAAAGTTTACTTTGAACCTGAAGAACTCACCGAGTCCCGATAAACTTTAGTTTTATAATAATAATAATAATAATAATAATAATAATAATAATAATATTAATATATATATATATATATATATATATATATATATATATATATATATATGACATTTAAGATTTTTGGAAAAATCAAAGTGAGTTTTTGAAATGCTAAGTGTTTTCTCTTAGTTATTTCACATTTAGATTTAATTTTTTGCCCCAATTTTCCTAGTCGTTAAGTAATAATTAAAGGGAAGTTGATCATAAACAGTTTAAATTAGTGTCGATATTTGGTCAGTTAGTGACAGTACACTTGTAATTATAAAACAACTAAAAACTTTTAAAACTAATGGATGTGATAAGAACTTATATGATAATAAATTTTTATTTGAAAGAAGTAAAATAAAAAGAAGAGACTGACCTGACAAGAGGATCAGGGCTGCCACCTCGGCTAGAACAGGTGAGATCGATGGGCTTGCCTTCAGTGGCTGTCAGACTAGAGCCTGAGCCAAGCCGAGGAGGCCCAGGCGGTGTGAGCACGGTGACTTTGTAACTCTGCGAGTGAATGTCCTTCCCTGTCCCTGACTTCTTCAACCGACACTCGAACTTGCCGTCATCTCGGAAGTAACTCACATTCGTTATCTGCAGGTCGTAACGGCCCTCAGTAGGCTCAAAGTCCAGCCTGGAAATTAATATTATGGTTAGAAGAAATAAAACATGGAAGAATATTCTAAAACATATTGAAGTTTACGCAACATATTGACATAACAGGAAGTAGGAGTAAGTGTAAATAAAGTACATCTATGTTTCATCCATGATGAATTTCAGATATATGAAAATAAAAACATTAATAACAGAAATATCTAGCGTTCACTTTTAACAACCGGGAAGGTAAAGTAGCTTACCTCCTCGTTGGTGCACCATGGTTAAAGCTAATAAACTGCACCCCTCTATATATACAATTCTTAAACACCGTCTAAGAAGACATTTAACAACCAATATACTTTGAATTTTTTTTTGTTTCTCATAAGCTCTACTTTGAAATTATGACAATCTATTGTTTGAGTTAAAAAAAAACAGTATAGAATAAATTTAGAGATAAAATAAAAAAAACATTATAATTAAGTACTAAAATATATATAAATAATCTAACCATTTCAAAACATATTGAAGTACAATATTAAAATTCATTCCAAGGGAAAAGAAGGCAAGCAGCTAGGTTTTATATTTCATGTACTCAAAAGGATTTAACTTCAACATTTCTTAAAATGATAAGGTATTACTTTAGTGTTTGAAAGACTCAGGTTATTTTTTTTAATAAAAAAGAGGGTGTGAATTCGTTTTTTCAATAAATCATGGAAATAAAGATACTTTGGCTTACATCCACTGTTAAAAGCAATAGCACGTTTGAGAGTTCCTTCTTCAAAGAATCTGCCCTCTATCAAGAACGAATGACTAACCATCGAAGTAGTATAATATTTTCTCCAAACAGAGCAGTTATTGTGTATGAAGATAGCTGTAAGTCTGGTCCGGTCAATCCTAGTCTATTCTACTTTTCCTCCTCTCGCCTTCATCTTATTCTTAACCAAACCTTCAAAACTTCCTCGCAAAGTTTAATTAAATAACTTTCTTTCATATCTTAATTAATTTAAAGATTTTATACAGGATAGTCATCATAGTTTCGTATCTCTAGATTAGTCACTAGGGTCGTAGTTAATGTCATTCCAGAGTCGTTTTCTATGTATAGTTCTGATTTACATAGAGAAAAGGTAGACAGGAATATAAAATAGCTTTTACTTGCAACTGAATAATCACAGAATAAAACAAAAAGGGGAGATAAAAATGATAGATGGTACGACATTTCAGTCATTGTGACATTCATGTGAACAGTGAAAAAGTACGTCAGCCTAGTTTAAATTTCACAATTCATCTAACAGACAAACAATTTCATTAAATCATTCTTCAAAAAAACAAATAATAATTTACTATTATTTATAAACTGAAATTAATTCTTCAATTTTATAGAATTATTCATGGTTGTAATTTCCCTTAACATTAATCCTAACAAAAAAAAATGTAAGCTGAACATAGAAAATATTACGACTCCAGCTGTTCCACGAGACAACCAGAACAGTTTGTATTAAAATATTCATTTTTTAAAAATTATTTCTGAAACGTCTTTTTTTTATCGCAAACTTGCCATTGTGCTCCAATTTTAAAAATAAACAAAAAAAAATAAATTACTGTATAACTCCCTTAACAAACAATTAAAAAAGAAGGTTTACTTTTAATAAAAATACTTAAGTGTTTTGCCATTCAAACAGATAATTATGAAGGAGTCTATAGTTGCATTTAAATTTCACTAATCAAAAATAGTTATGTTTAGTACACACAGTCACACGCATTCGCCTTCAATGTTTTTTGGGAAAGGAATGTGGTTTAGTGGCTAATGGGTGTCCAGTGTAGTTTTGAGTTAAAAGCGCCTTGATTCTATATTAGAGGTCCTAAGGTAAGGATAGACTGCTGTTACTGTTCTAGGAGAGAACACATGCAGACCAAAGATGGACTCATTGTGACATCACGTAATCAACACTCTACATTGGGATTCCTAAATTTTACCTAACTCAAACGCATTTAGAGTAGGGATCTTCAAAGACTAACTGACATCGTAGTGACTCAGGCTGAACGTCTTCTCCAAGAATTGAACTGCTCAGATTTTTTCATTTTCAACAAGAATAAATTGAGGGCTAGAGTGAGTATAGAACTCCGGATCTGCCAGTCGAGAGGACAGCACGCAAGCAACGGAGCTACCTGTGGGAGACCTAAGCTTCGGTTTTCTCAAGATTATAAAAGTATGGATGTTTAAAGAGTACGTGATATGTTACAGGCTTAGGGCTCATCTTTATGTTCTCTCCAAGGATATACTGCACAAGATTCTCTATCACCCACACAAAAAATAGGATCTGCTCAGATTCGAACCTCCAATCTTCAATACCAAAGGAAAGCGGCCGATAACACTATTTGACGATTAACCAAAAATATTTAAATACATAAAAATTGTTAGTACTACAAAAGTTAGAAAACATAAAATTATTATAAAAGTCCGACTTACCTCGCTTGTTGGTGATATAGACGTCCAACCGGTTTCACACTTCAGTTGTGCATCTTCAAGAACTGATAAATGTCGCAGCAGCATTCAGCAGTTGTCAGTAACTCTTGAAGATGCATAACGAGCAAAACCGGTTGTGTTTTGTCTAGTTCACCAATAAATAAGGTAAGACGAACTTTTATAATATTATGCAGAAATATTCAGTTTGAAGCAGGATGAATTCACTAGTATACTATACAGCTGTTACTTTCAACACATACGAGATTGATGTGCAACTTCCTACTATAAATCCCCTGGAATAAGATAAATATTTTAACATGATTTAGATATGTACTGTTTTTACCAAGTTAATAAAATACAGTTTTGCTCTTAATACGATGTACGTAAGACGTGAAGTCAAGGGAGCGTGACCAGATAATATACGAGTGTCACAGTTGATCCTCCGCCTTCAGTTTGGCACCTGCCAGTTTCTTGACCTTGTCTTTAGAGTGACAGGTAACGGAATGGAGAAAAGCATCTTATCGACTAAGCATGTTCTAGAATAAGAGTCTCTGATCTATTTCAATCTATACTCATTGTACTGAACGCGTTCAATCTCCAATTCATACATAGGATAGAAAACTCTATCAGTCTTCTTTTAAAAAAAAAGATACTATTCTTTATAGTATTCATTTATAGAGTTCATAGTACTCAAGATGTCAAAATATCAATTTAATAGAAACATCACCTTTACCAGTTTGGAAGAACTAAAAACGACTACCACTTCAGTTTAAATTCACAAAACTTATAACGTAAGAATATCTACAAACAAAATGAAGTCCCTGTAGAAACATTGTCTTGGTTCAATTTTTTTACATAGAAAATAAATATTACCTCAATAAGAATCCATTACTTATGACTGGAATTTTGACTGAAGATCTTTGTAACTGATGAAATATAGAGGAAGTGAGAGGAACAATGGAAAAGGAATCTCTTATCCAATAAAATTGATTAACATAATAATGTAATAATACTTAAGGACGATAAGTTTAATCTGGGTTTCCTTCTGGGAGTGAGTACAAAAGGGTTTCTAAAGTGGAATGTAAATCGGGCTGCGGTTGGAATTAGGGTAAGAAGAGGAAGGAAGAAGGGTCGAGGCTTACAAGATGAAATCCGCAGAAGAATGAATTTGAATACATAAAATTTACAGTTCCGAGTAGATCGTGACGGGAGAGCTAAAACTGTACAAGTCACGCCAAAGGAATCATTTATACTAAAGCGAGCATTTTAAGAGTTTTTTTTTCCTTGAATTGTATTTTTGGTGCTAAGGATGATGTTGTAAAGGTAATGAAGATTTTGGGTTGCGTGTAATATTTCAAAATAAATAACCGCTGAGAAGGGATGAGGAAGAAGTTAGGCCTACTGACAGTACGGAATGGAATTAGCACGCCAACAGGCCGGTGCATAACGCTTCCACTTGAGTCGGTATAAAGTCGTTAAGATGATATCTAGTATCTTTCACTCATTGAATATCTCAACGATTCTAAATCATTCTTAATTCCAAGAGTCCAAACACACCATTCCACTTGTAACAGTATGCTTCATGTAGTTCAGCATAACACCAGCTTATAACAACTAGAATTAACTTTAAATATTGCCCAGAAACACTTGTTCTTCTATTTAACATAGAATTACTAATTCTTTAGAGTAATTTTATAAATAAAAGAATTTCAACTTTTTTTTTTCAACACAAATCTTATAGCGTCGCTATAATGTCGTAAGTTGTAGTTGGTACCTACGAAATTATAATCGGTCATTATAAATAAAAATGGACGACTCACAAGACTGAGTTGACCTATATGTATCCTATAACACTCTTATAACAGTTGAGATGTCAGGGGTATTTCAGAGGATATTTCTACCCCAAAGAATTATTTGGCATATTTCTTGTTCATCGTTTGGCACCAATAAGTGCATTTATAAAAAAAAATGTACCTGTAACAAAAAATAGCAAGAAATACTTCAATGAAGAACGACCACTTATGCTTTGACTATTATATAAGCAACTGTCATAAACAGTTAAAACCATTATTAGTGTTCATTATAATCAATGAAGTAATTTTTTTAATATATAACTTATATTCTTTATATTTCAAGAATCTTTTATCATCATATATATTTTCTACTTTTATTAATTTATTTTCAAAGTGATAATATGATTATAATAGAATGGAGAAAGGAGTAACAGGGTGCAGAAAAAGTTTGGAAAGCACTACCAGAGATATGAACTTTTCAATTCCTATCGCTGCAATTTCAATTATAGTTATAGTTAAAGTATAGTTAGTTAACTACCCATTGTTAAAAAGGTGTCATAGTACCTATACAGGCTAAAAGTAATTAAAACTTTTTGTTATATTTACATATTCCTGAAGTTGTCTCTAAGTAAGACAAAACGCTAGTGAAAATTTTTTTCTCAAAACTTTTTACTTCCATAAGTTCTTTTATCTCTTTCTAAATTGCTTGAACATATATAATTCTATATATACTTATATATGTATAAAATTGTTACAATAACTCATGATATTGTAACAAAGTAACTTACTTCATAAGTAAGTAAATAAGTAAGTAAATAAGTAAGTAAATAAGTAAGTAAAGTAAGTTACTTGGATATAGATCCAAGTAACTTACCACAAAAGATAAGGAGGTAATCGCTCTGAGGCCTTTCGTCTAATACGTCGCCAGGAAGCAATTCTCTGACGACGTGTTGCACAAAAGGCCTCAGAGCGATTACCCACTTATCTTTTGTGGTAAGTTACTTGAAAATATATATATATATATATATATATATGATCAAACCACAATAAGAAATGGGAAAACAAGACTAAGATCTTTCAACCGTAACAAGCGGTCTTCGTCAGAGTCAAAAACCCAACTCAGTTGTCAGGGTAATCTGACGAAGACCGCTTGTTACGGTTGAAAGATCTTAGTCTTGTTTTCCCATTTCTTATTGTGGTTTGATCATTGATTGTTATTTCACGTGTTTATGTGAAATCATTTTATATATATACTTACTTTATACTATGTTTACTGATCGATTATTGCACATCTCTTGTTTTCCCATGTTCTTTATCTTTAGATATATGAAAAGTATTTTGAAGAAACCCAAAAAGTCAATAATATCTACAGAAATTCTAGTTTATAAGTACGGCTTTACTTAATTTTGACTATATTTGGTAAATATTTATTTAAATTCTTCATGTTAAGTGAGAGCAAAGTCTAATCAGCAATACTTAACGTTAAATTTTTAAAAATGGTTTGTCTTTTTAAAGAATTGGAGGTATTCATTTAATCGAGAATTTTACGTTTTACGAGGCAATATTAAATTATATTATATTTTTGTCATAGTATTAAATTATCATTAGACTCATTATAAGGTCATATATTTATATATACAGGTTAATTATTTGTTAATCCTCTTTAGTTTAACATTATCATTAAGAAAAAACTCTTATGTAATTAATAAGGATTATGATAATTAAAAAGGATTAATTCATCTTCTTTAGTACGTTTAAGTTTTAATTTAACTTCGGAAAGGAGTAAATAAAGTGTATTATTGGTCACCTTGAGAAAAGAGAAGAGGATTTGAAAATAAAAGATTTAATAATTTACAATATGGGCTGAGTACTGAAATCGAAAAACTAAAATTAAAATACTGAAATGCCAAAGAATTCCAATTAGAACCATAGTGGTATTTCTAGATGTATTCAAGTGGGATTGAAACAAAAATTAAAAGATTGATATTTATTAATTACCTAAACTTAGTTATATAAAAATCTTTGTAAGTATACTACATTCAATATAAGACCCTGAGCTCTAGGATGTTGGAATCAATTTAAGATATTTTGGTATTTAAGGTATTTTCAGCATATTCAAAGTAATCCAGAGGTGTGTAATTAAGCTAAGCCTGAGAGAACGAGATGGGAACAAAACACATGTTTAACCCAAGAGAGAGACCTCAAGTTCAGAGGTGATGTAGGTTATCTTGAAATAGCTCGGAATTTAACCTAAACAACCACTGAAACCTTCCCTCTTGTTTACCTCAACTAAATATTTTTATATTCTCACTGGGCTCCATTTGAGAAGTGAATATATCGAGATAGTTTACAGCCAACTAACAGATATGTCTTTGAGTGATTTTGATTATTTTGTTTATTTATGGACATCAGAATAACACAATTAGAATTTATTAAAACTCAACGAAATAATACTATTTGGAAAATGATAACGAGCGCACTATGGGTATCTAACTTCCTAAAGATTTGCAAAAAAATTCATGGACTCATTAAATATTTAAATTAAATTCTCCCTCTATTTTTTTTTGAAACGAGTACACATTTCTAGAAAAGGCTGTATTTTATTGTTTCCATTTGTATCTACTTAGTTGTTTCCTTCATACTGGTTTGGAGGCCAAAAAATTACCGAATTATTTTTTTAATTTTAAGCAAACATCTTGATGATGATGATGTGAAATTAACAAATTTTTACTGTATGCTGGTCAAAGATGATGTTTAGTACAGTTTCGACCTTATCAATAATTATTTTTTCTTTTAATTAGTGCAAATTTACTCTGAACCTGCCTTGTTCTATAGATATCTAAAAACGCATAAAATGAATTGCCCTTTGCGCCCCATTATTTCACCCCTATGTATAACAAGATGGAGCGGAGCAGCTGAATGTGATCATGACTTGCTAAAACCTACACCGACGACCTACAGCACAACTGAGAAGTGCCGAGTCGAAAGGAAGACTCTATGTCAAATCTTTATTTACGAACATCCCTGGGGGACCAATAATAGACATTTGCGATGCGATGCACAACCCAAACAGAATGCCTAGGCCACCAGTCCCGAAGACAAAAGGGGTTGCTGCTGCTTGAATGCACCACAAAGTCACGATTTCGCCACAAAGATGGAAGCATGTACTTACTACCAGCTCGACGGCGTAGCAATGGGCTTGCTACTAATGCTGGTATTTCCAAACTTCTTCACGTGCCGCATCAAAAACTAAGTATTACAAAACAATAAACCCCTACTAGTGACTAGCAGTTAAAAAAATCCAACTAGGAGCTCAATCCCAGAAACGACTGGATTAAACTTCACCATTGGGAAGGCGAACACGGAATGATAAACTTACTCGTCGTACGAATCACTGACCGTCAAAGAGTTACATAACATTAGTGCACTAGAAATATACAGAGAGAAAGATCAACATCAATGCTAAAAGTGAGTGCCCATAATGCAACACAAAAGGAATAATTCATAATCCCGCACATAGGACATAGAAGACATTTTCAACTAGGCAGCTATTTCATGAACGAATAAAGGAGCTTCGATCAACTTTCATAAATAACGGCTATAATCAAATTACCTCAGCACAACTTTTAGTATAATTTAATCAAGTTATCAAGCCTACCTCGACATCAGCATGAATACCTTACGCAGTACAAACAATTTGGTTTGCCTCTGAAGCCACGAACATCTCGTCTTGATGACAGCAAATATCAACATTTGAAGTGAGTCTTTGTGGGTGTTTTTAAACGCGTTATTCTTTTCGTTGATTATACGTAATAACTTAAAACACATAAACTTTCATGTAAATATCTAAAACAAATAGGCAAGTATACACAATTCTTAAAAACAGGTGCTAAGTCATAACGTAGAAATGTTTTCATAAGTGGGGACAGTTTTCATCTTCTGAACAAATTTACGTCTTCATGGTTGCTGGTAAAGAGATGTTTCTAGCACTGTGCAACCCCATGGAATGTCTTCCTCTGTTTTCTAGCGTCGCTGTCAGATACACTTGCAGATAAATACATCACATTCAGTGGGTAGAAATAATATTCCAATTACCCATGCTTTGTTAAGAATAGCGTTATTTTTCATTCCGTATCGAATTATTTACTTGATATTTTTGGTAGTTGGAAGGAAAGAATTTCCAGACAACTTGTGTAGTTTTTGGCTGATTGTGCATATGAGAGGGAAATGATTCCGTGGGATTCGTAAAGAGTCTAAAGTAATTTTTTTTTTTTTTTTTAATCTCTGTTGATTCTGACAGAGCTACCAATTTCAAATGACCTTGAATGCTCAAAGCAGTCGTTGCAAATTACAAACCGTTCCGCTTGGTTGTTTGGGCATATTGGAGCCAGTCTGAAACCCCCTATTCATTCACCTCTCTCTCTCCCAATTATAATTATTATTCAAACTAAATACATGACACAAACATAAAATACCACCATTTTTTAATTTTTTAGTCAATATTATTAATATTCTTTTTAGTATCTCTGATATTAATCTAATTTATCAAATTTTTGTTTTATATAATCTAACAATTCTGATGAAAATTTAGGGATTTTTTTTTATTATGAAATTCTTATAAAATTATATTATCTTTCAACTTAAAACAGAAATATATAGGTTTCAATGTTTCAAGATTTCTTCTTTTAATGATAATGTTTCCTTTTAATTAAATATAAAATCGTCAAAGATATTCTAACGCTCATAATGAATTAATAGTCAAACTTACCAGTTACACTTATTTTAATTCATTGGTAAAATATCAATATAATTCATAATTCTTATATTCATGGAGTATTCATGTACTTTTTTTTACCTTTCTCTTTAAGTCCTTCAGAAAGACCTATTTTGTTTTATGGTCTAATTGTATGGTGGAAAGCCTTACGAGTGGGCATACGCCTCAAGGAATTGGGTAAGGTGCAAAGACTCGCAGAAGTATATATTACTACCACCCCAACAAAGGCACTGGATTTTATCCTGAATTTAATACCACTGGACAAGGGCGTTAAACTTTCTTCAAGTTTTTTGGTCAGCAATGGTATGTGTAACTTTAAATAATAGATAAAGGAAGACTAAGACCAGGGCGAAAGAGTCTGCTACAGAATACGGGACAGATAACGAGATTATCTTTAGAGTGAGATAAGACCAAATGTTTTTTTTTTCATTAAATGTGCTTTTTGTGTGCTATAAATATAAAGGTAGTTGATATGAGATTTTAAACCCGTTAACTGTTGCTAATAAAATGGTGAATGATGTACTCTGTAGGGTTTGTGAATCTGACTGTGATGAAGTCAGTGCCTTACCACCCATGAACCTCACCGCGCGTCGCTCAGCTATAGTAACAGGTTTTTAAATCTTTACCTCTTTCAAATCCTCGTACTTGCATTAACTTCTGTCACAATGAAAAATTACATTTTGTAATTTTTGCTGATCACAAAAATGGCTGAGATATAACAACTACTAGTACAAGAAGCAAAAAGTGGAATAACGCGCTGAGACGGTGATACGGGTATTTATTATTTATAGGCTGCTATATATATTTGGGATATCATCTTACTTTTGTTATCCATAAAAATATAGTTGAAGTAAGATAAGAATGAAATAAACGGAGGTCAGTTATGAACGTACCCAAGCTTTAAGATAGGAAATTCGCCGAATAAGCGGAATGGGTAGATAATGTGATAACTGAGGAGGGATTCAGAGATGTTGAGGCAGACAAGAGAAGGTGAAGCAGACGGCTATTTATAAAGAGGGTTTGGTTTGTATAGGCGGCGATAATGATGTCTAGAGGGGAACACAAGGCGGCCACTGCCCGAGGCAGATACCCTTCCAGAAGGGGGATTAAGCCGAGCTTCCAACTGCGAAACAATAACCAGAACTGCTTATTTAAAGCAGTCGGCCTGTGGCCGGTTTAATCCTTTAGAGGCACGTGGAGCACGTGCTGCTAGATTTATGTGTACCAGTCTTCAAGGTTTAATCTTGAGAGGCAGAAATAATCAGGTCGCAACCCTAAGGCATTAATAACGAATCCCTAGATTAAACAAATCGATAAGTCAAGCTGAGGACAAAATCCCACCATTGCTGAGTCATCACCCTAGCAAATGCAGCGTCTCAAAAAGGGGGCTAAAAAAAGTCAATGCTAAGCCCATTGCTAAATCAAAAGGCATTCTACCGTTCTTTGTACATACTAAAACATTATCATTATCGAATCAATAATAATGTTTCAATCATTTATCTCTTCTATATTTCATCTTAATTTAACTGACTGCACATACATTTTTAAACTCCCATCAAGCAGTCATATTTGATGTTACAACTTTATTTGTGTTTTTTTTACAATTTACAATGTCATAATTTTATCAGTTGTTATTCCTCATACTGTCTTTAATATTTAAATTTTTCTTGATTTTTTTAAAGTTTTACATTTGTGTTACTTATATTATTTTAATTACATATGTATAAACTATATAAGAATATCTTCCCATAGATTAGGTTACGTTGCCTTTGTGATACAAAAAAATGAATATTCTGCTACATTGAGAATTTATAATCTTACCTAACTCAAGTGCTTTAGAATGATCTTTAGCGAGAACCTTACATCGTAGAGGCTCGGGACTGACGGCTTAACGTTCTCTGCGATGGACAACGTACTCAGGTTTATCAAGGGAATAAATCAAGAGATAGAATTTGTATTAACCCCTACACTAGCAGTCGATAGGAAAGCACGTAAACCTCTGTGCTAATATGGCCCATATAGATTGGGTTAACTAATTATTTATACAATTATTTTTAGTTCCACAGAGGTTGTAGTAAAATTAAAAAGAATCTTACGCTCTAAATTACCTTCCACACTCGACTCCTTGGATATATTCAATCTTCCAGAGTAAAAGTACCTGTCACTCAAGACGATGGTAAATTCTTCTTTCACTCATGTGTTTCTAAATTTTATTAACTTTATTTCTTCTTAATATTGTGTCATACAGTAATCACTTTCGATTAACTGATCATGTTAAATAAGTTTCACAAAAACTACAGGGTGTCTCAAAATGTACTCACTCTTAGAATGACGACAAAACATTTATTTAAGAACATAGAGTGAAATGATATCTGCAACACAAAAAAAGAGTGAGTATATTTATAATGGGCATCAATTTGAACATTTGCGAACATGATTCTTCAGTTACATTTGTCTCATGTATTTGAAGCTATTTCATTTCGCTCTATGTTCATATATAAAGACTTTCTCGTCATTCTAAGAGTGAGTACATATTAACGTATACATTTGTAAGTCAATCTTAAATATTTATAAGTTTCTTTAAATTAATTTCCAGTTATAAGGTTGATTTAAAAAAATGAATTGCTTCGAAGGATATTGAAATGCTAAAAGTCTTTGCTTGATCGATATGACGACACACCAGAACAGATAGAATAATAGAAATGTAAGTCTACAGAACATTTAGTGTCGAAGGTATAAAGCAATTAGAACCGGAATGAAGTTGGATTAAGTACAAGTAGACTTCACATTAGACCTGCCTCTTCTAATTGTCTAATAACATAGAAACTCGCGGTCCAAACCACCACCCTTTCCAACTTAACATCAAATTGAGCTGATTCCAATTTCAAATGTCTTCCCAACCCCCATTCCTTTCTACCGCTTAACTTGTCGAATTTCTAATTAGAAATAATAAACTTCATCCTCTTTGTCACTACTGCCATCCCATTTATTTACATTTCATTATAATACATTCTTATAATTGAGGTAAAAATTATTGTCTTAAAGTATTCTTTTTCTCATAACACAAAATAAAAGAAGAGTATTATTAGATAATATTTTAGAATTAGTTCTATTTCAACATAAGGTTATCTTAGATTCGTTTATACAAAATTGTTTTATATTTAAACTAAATTACATATCTGTTATATATATAAACTATATAAAAAGTTTAAACTATAACTATATAAACTATTAATATATTATATATTAACTAAATTATATATAAATTAATTATATATAAATAATTATAAATACTATATTATCTGTACCAACTATATTGATATTTATGGAACACACACAGATTCATACAAATCAGGAGAAGTAGTCTACCCGGCAGTCAGTCAAAGGCTGAGGTGTAAAAAGTCTCTCTACTTCTAATGACGGCGAAATTCGAAATACAGGAGTGAGTTGTGCCAGTTCTTTCGAAGTGTTCTTTCTGCTTACTTTGATCTAAGTACCTTGTGGACCGTTTCATTACTTCTTGATATGTATAGCTTATGTTTCACGTGTTATCTGTGATATCTTATATATATATATATAACAAGATTTCACATAAACACGTGAAATAACAATCAGTGATCAAACCACAATATGAAATGGGAAAACAAGACTAAGATCTTTCAACCGTAACAAGCGGTCTTCGTCTTTGACTCTGACGAAGACCTCTTGTTACGGCTGAAAGATCTTAGTCTTTTTTTTCCCCCTTTTCATATTGTGGTTTGATCATATATATATATATATATATATACGTATATATACACGTATATACCGTATTCACAATATCTGCAATAATCTCCAAGACCGCAGACATCACCTTAACCTCTTAAAGGACAAATTTTCTGAACGAGGCTATCCTCGCTCCTTCATTGATAGTCGTGTTTTACCGGCTGACATCTCCCACCAACCCAGACCCAAGAGGGATAGAAGTAACACTTCCTTCTTCCTGACAACCTACTTCCCTGGCGCTTATAAGCTTCGTGCTGTTATTAAGGAGTCTTTTCCGATTCTGTCTACTTCTACTTCTACTTCTTCCATCTTTAATCACTCCCCTTCTATTTCCTACCGTAAACCTGCCAATCTAAAAAGCATTTTCTCTCATATTTCCCCTCAGCCTTCCAATCCTGTTCCTGGAATGAAACAATGTGGACGCCGTGGCTGTCAAACTTGGCTGATTGTAAATCCTAATCCTTCCTTCGATTCCCCTCTCCACCATAGTTCCTACCCGGTTCAGGTCAATTCCTCCTGTACCTCGAGCAACTGTGTTTACCGACTGGATTGCACTCAGTGTGACTCCTTTTACGTTGGCTTAACTTCTAATAAGTTGAGCCTTCGTATGAATGGTCATAGGGCTTCAGTCGGTCAACGCAGTAACTATCCTGTAGCCATCCATGCGAACTCGCATGGACTCAGTTTCAATGACTGTTTCAGGGTTCAGATCCTGAAACAGATCCCCGAATCCAACAATAAAGTTACCCTAAGAGCTTCAGAGGAGGCATACATATGCTTACTTGATTCTCGCTCTTCCCCCGGACTCAACCTCAACCGATAATTTATTTATGATTTATTTATTTATTTATTATTTTTTATTTATTTATTTATTATTTTTTATTTTACTTTTTATTTATTAGTTTTATTAATTTTAATTTGGTTTATCTACTTTTTTATAATTTTTTATAGTTATAATTTTTACTCGTTCCTTTTACGTCTTAATTTGGCTCTTCATTTCCTTCCCTCCCTTCCCCCGCTTGGTGGTAAGTGGTGGGGTACTGGCTGCGGTTTCCGAGTTCAGTACCGCCCTGTCTTCCTGCGGGACTCTTCGCTCTTCGCTCTTCGCACCTCCTGATGACGACGATTGTCGAAATATCGATGTGAGTTATGTCTGTGTCTTTCTGTGTGTTTCCTTCGTTTTTTATTTTATTGTATATATATATATATATATATATATAATATATAAATATATATATATATATATATGTTCTATTAAAACCTATGCCTATTTCAATTTTGACACATTTTCGAATTAATTTTTCAAATTTTCTTACCTCTGGCTTCCATAAGTTTGGGACAAGATAAATCAGTTCTCCAAAATTTTTATTTCTGTATATCGACATGTTTCGGTCTTCGTCGACCATTATCAAGGATGTGATAATATATATATATATATATATATAGTGTCTCCGTTTTAATGCATGTTTTAGAATTCAAAAAATAAAGGTGATAAGTTATACAGTTTTAACGAAGAGACGAGAAAAAACTTTCAGAAATTGGAGAAATTATGCAAAAAAAAAGCAGATACAAGCCAAATGTGGGACGTTATTTAACAATATAGGTTTGAGTGAAGAACTGCTACCAGCTTTTACAAGCTGGTATATATATATATATATATATATATATATATATATATATATATAATATTATATACCATATATCAAACTCAACCACAGTGTGAAATTGAAACCAATCATCTTGTATCTCTGACAGAGATCATTAGTTGGATTATTATTTCACATGTACATTCTAAAAACCGTTTTACGTGATACACGTGAAACATGTATTGAATGATACAATGATTTGATACAATGATACAATGAATGTTACAATATACATTCAGTTGTGTCAGTTTTTCAGACTGAAATCAAACTCTTAAATACCAATATTTTGGTTTAGTAATAAAAGTCATTTTTCTATGTATACAAAACAGAACAAAACAAAATAATCAACAGTTTCTGATTATTTATTATTTCAAATAAACAAACAAGTTCTCTTTAAAAAATGATACTATACTATTTTATAGTCAAGTAACATAGAAAGTTTTTTTTAAATACATATGAGGAGACATAATTTTGTGTTGCACTTGACCGCATTGGCTTCTCAAAGAGGCATCTAATTTTGGCGAAACCTGCAGAGCCAAATACAATAAACATACATTTTATTGTTGTACAAATATAAATGAATGTCACTCATTAAATCAAATTAATTCAAGCTTTCATATAAACGTTGCGTCATTTAATTTACTTTAATGAGCAGTCAAGTTTTTATGTCTTCATATAAAGTACTGCAGATAAAAAGAAAAAAAATAATATCACTTTTAATCCAAAGCATGGAAATAGTTATTTTTATTTCACAATAGATAACCACTACATTAATTTTACACATGAACTTTAATACGTGGCAGAAGTAGTTAATTTTAACTATTAACTAGGTAATTCATAGACTAAATAGAACTAAACTAAGTTTCAGTAATTTTGGACATATTGCTTTTTTCTTGCAGAAGTTCATTAAATCTTGTTAATACCTATCAATTTGTACTTAAGAAGACCGACCATACCGGCTTTCAAGGAGAGTAGAGCACATAACTAGAGAGTAGAGCACGTACGCACACACACACACACACACACACACACACACACACACACAAAACAATCACTTAGCTAGAAGGAAGTATCAATGATCATGACCCACATGAATTTACATACAGTTCTCTTTACAAATTGGGAAAGACCTTAAAACATTATTATTTTAAAAGAAATAAACTTTAAAATGTATCATAAGGTAACTAATTTTATGATAAAGACACGAATGTAAAACAAAAACATGTTTTAATTTATTTCAATGCGTCATCTGTTTAGAACTCATCCGATCGAAGCTGGAAAAGGTTTCCATCTATTTAGAATTTCACATTGTGGTTTACACATTGATTATACATATCTATATCTGTAATTCATGGCAAAAATGTGTTCCATTAAATCGGATTATACCCAATTAATAAAATTAAGATTTGAAAAAAAAGACAGAACAGGAAAAAGAACAATTATTAAGCTTGATTTTTTGAACAGTTCATCATCAGTAGTAAATGACATGGCAGAAATATTATCGAAGCGGCACCAAAGCCGAGTTTTCGATATACGCTCAGCTTATACTCGTATATATAATATTGATGATGTTAGATTTTTGTTCACTGTTTATGCAATAGCACATACAAAGAACTAATACATCTCACTTCTATATTTCGACTTTCGTCATCATCAGGATGAAAGTAGTCCATCCAGTCGTCAGGTAAAGACTGACAATCAGTAGTTCCTTATACCAACAACAGTTTGTTTTATGAAATTTTCCTGAAGACGGAAGGATCAAAATAAATATGGAAGTTAGTTATGTCAGCTCTCTCTATGTGAATTTTCTGTAGTTTATATGTAATTATCCTAGTATGTCATTTCATTTATTCAAACAGCCCCAAAAAAAAAAATCTATTTTAATTTTCAATAATTAAACAAAAATCTCAAATGTAATACTTAAGTTTTTCTGTTTCAAAATTTTATATTTCTATAAGTTCTTTTACTTGATTGTATTTGGAATTCCTATTCAATTTCCATTTGGTATTTTCTTGGTTTATGTATGTTTAACTGTTGCATTAGTTTTTACATTATCTCTGTTTTACAGGCTTGAAATGACTAAGGTTTTTAATAAATACCAAAACGTAGAATGTAATAAACTAAATTAATTAACAACTGCATTGTGATTCATTTATATATATATATCAATGATCAAACCACAATATGAAATGGGAAAACAAGACTAAGATCTTTCAACCGTAACAAGCGGTCTTCGTCAGAGTCAAAAACCCAGCTGCTCAGTTGGGTTTTTGACCCTGACGAAGACAGCTTGAAAGATCTTAGTCTTGTTTTCCCATTTCTTATTGTGGTTTGATCATTGATTGTTATTTCACGTGTTTATGTGAAATGTGAAGATATGTATATATCTTCAAGATATATACATATGTAATATACAAGTTATATACATATTCTGTTATAACACATATATATTCATTATATCGGTCGGTGGACGCATTCACGTCTCCGGTCTTTCGTTCCTTCTCCTTTTTTTTTTTCTCCTGAAGACGGCAAGACAGCCGAAATGATCAAGAATCGTGAGTGTTTTTGTATTCTCTACTAGCAACTTTAATTGCATATATAATTAAGCATATATTGCTGCATTTTTTTTTTTATATATTTAGGTAATTCAAATTATTGAAACGTAAATCTGAACTATTATAAATTCGATGTAATTATTGCTAAATTTAAAAGAATACGGAAAACACATTGAATATTAATGAAGCTGTTTGATTGACACAGGCACTCGTAAAGCACGTTGCCACCCAAGTATGTGCTTTTGCTTCGCAAACCATTAAACATGTTTACTCTGTGCAATTAAATCCACCCTCCATCTAGATTGATTCCTACATATTGAATCTATAGCAGATCAACCGATTGTCTGATTCAAAACCACACATCCCTCTCGATACTGTTTAAATCGATTTACAGCCCTCAAATTACACCAAAACACTTTCCTCTTACTAGTTAGTATACATTTAATTTATATTTTTCTATCAGGAAATATTTTTAAATTTTATTTTACTTCGATTTACTTAATTAACGGAGCTTAAAAAATAAATAATATAAATACTATTGATACAGATTTCATGAAGAATTAAGTTAAAAAGTGCATCATTATACCAAGATTATAATGTGGTATTCAGGAAGTCATGAATACATACCAAATATCTAAGCAAGAAATACATTATGAGGCATGCTAAAATAATGAAATAAGAGAAAGAAACAAATATTTTTGTTTAACATCAGGGACCTTCATGTTTGTCCAATGTGTCTTGGACAGGATTTAAAGCTGAAGGTCCGAGATTACGCGATGTCCGGTATACGTGAATGGGCTCTACTCTAATAAACCTGAGTGGGGTATAATTTGACCCTCTCAATGTAAAATCAATCTGGTAATGTGATTCACCTGTGACTAAAATATCTGCAAAATAGCAAATGAGTGACACTTTCCAGAATAACACTGGAAGGCGAAAGTCGACAAAAAAAAACCACTAAAACAATATTAGAGCATTTCAACAATATTTAACTTAACATATTAAACATTTATTGACTTGTGTGGTGAAATTTGGTAACCTGCTTGGTTTTAGTTCATTGTCAAATGTCAATTCACTGTCAATTAAAATTCTGAAAAAAAAAATTAAAAAAAAGTGTCTAATGTAATACATAGGTTTTTCTTTTTCAAAATACCATACTTCTGTGAGGTCTCTCACGTAAATTTTGTCTGAAACTCCTATTGTATTTTCATATTGTAATTGTTTTGCGCTTTTTATGTGTTTCGTTTTTGAATTATTGTATATTTTCTTATATTTCCTCTGTTTTGTAGGCCAATGAAAAAGATTTAAAATAAAAACCGAAACATCGGCATTGAGATTTTAATTTGATGCCTAAGAACTGAGTCCTTATAAATTTTCATTTGCACTTCACAGGCCACACTTTTTTTTTATCAAGATTGATATATATATATATATATATATATATATATATCAATGGAAATGAGAATCTACTACACATAACATAATTAATTCTATAATAGTGGTAGAAGTAAGGGGTAGAGAATAATTAACTAATTACTCCTGGAGCAAACTCAAACGATCAGTTACAGGTACATTCGTACAGAAGGTAGCAGTCCTTCTCGTAAACACACATTGTTAAAAATATGACCATATTTTGCTGAAACTTGCTTCTTAATAAGTTTCTCAAGTTTTCTGAATAGAGTTTTTGTTACTATATCAACAGTATATAATATGCTTCCGATAGTCGACATGTTACATGAGTCCATGTTTCTGCTGTCCTCAGCCATTATCAAGACATAACTGAGTTTGAAATAGATTGTTCCATCATATAAGAGAAGTGAAATGTGTTGAGAAGGTAACAAGAACTCTATTCAGAAAACTTGAGAAACTTATTAAGAAGCAAATTTCAGCAAAATATGATCATATTTTTAACAATATATATAATATATATATATATATATATATATATATATATGTTGAATGCCAGATTAGATATTGAAAAAGACGAGCCAATCCCTGTTACGTATTACTTTGGGCACTTCTTATTGGTTGTGGGTGTTTTTTCGTTAAACACGTTTCTCCTTAGCACACTCCGTCCGCTCGGCCGCCTCAGCCTTCACTCCAGGAGAGGGCTCGCAGTCCCTACTTAATTTTCCAATAGAGTTGGATGAAGGTCTTGGCGTCCTGGCATGGAAGTGTACCTCGTCGAACTCGGTGTTTACTATGGGCTTAGTGGATTTCATTAGATACTGGTTGTTGGTGTTTTCTGTAGATTCTATTGTTGTGGGTGTCTGTAGAACCTTTCCCCGTCGGTTTCCTAACACGCTTGGCCGCATCCGCCGTCCTTCCTGGAGAGGGCTCGCAGTCCCTACTTTAGTTTCACAGAGGGCAGGAATGGCATAGGCGTCCTCACGTAGAAGAATTCCTCGTAAGAACCTGGTCCGGGCTATGGGCATTATGAGTTGAAGTTGAGTGTGTGTGGCGTTTGTCATTAGACCCCTTTACTGCAGTGTTTTCTTGAAGAATGCATGGCGCCTTCCTCGTGTCGTTGCGACCGGTTTCGACCGTTCCTCGGTCATTCTCAAGCTGGTGGGTGTAGTTCCTGGCTGGAACTACGTGAGGACGCCTGGTTCTTCTACGTGAGGACGCCTATGCCATTCCTGCCCTCTGTGAAACTAAAGTAGGGACTGCGAGCCCTCTCCAGGAAGGACGGCGGATGCGGCCAAGCGTGTTAGGAAACCGACGGGGAAAGGTTCTACAGACACCCACAACAATAGAATCTACAGAAAACACCAACAACCAGTATCTAATGAAATCCACTAAGCCCATAGTAAACACCGAGTTCGACGAGGTACACTTCCATGCCAGGACGCCAAGACCTTCATCCAACTCTATTGGAAAATTAAGTAGGGACTGCGAGCCCTCTCCTGGAGTGAAGGCTGAGGCGGCCGAGCGGACGGAGTGTGCTAAGGAGAAACGTGTTTAACGAAAAAACACCCACAACCAATAAGAAGTGCCCAAAGTAATACGTAACAGGGATTGGCTCGTCTTTTTCAATATATATATATATATATATATATATATTAACAGATTCAATAATATATCGACCGTTTGATAGAATAGGTGTGTTCTCTAATCGGGGTTCGGTCAATTTTCCAGGATATCCTGGAAAATTGACCGAACCCCGATTAGAGAACACACCTATATATATATATATATATGATCAAACCACAATAAGAAATGGGAAAACAAGACTAAGATCTTTCAACCGTAACAAGCGGTCTTCGTCAGAGTCAAAAACCCAACTGAACACTAGATGCAGAAAACATCTGGTGATATATATATATATATAAACTTATTTTAATCAAACATACAAATAAAGTCAGTTTCAAAGCTATAAGGAACGAAAAAATACAAATGTGAAAGAGAAGCCATTTCATTTCAGAAGTGAGTTTTTGTGATATCTTTGTATGTGTTCTTTCTGTGAATTTAGTTTATTTTTTTCGTGGAATCACTTTACGTAATTGCTTATATTATTTTATATATAAGTCTTCACAAATTGAAGCCACAACAGAACATTCAGAAATGGGACTAACATTTTAATCAGATGTATAATAGCTAATAATACTTCTTATTCGTATGATCTACAGTAAAGTTTTGATAATTTTGATATATTTAATATTATTCCGAATTGGTTTTTGGATATATTTTGGATATATTTTGGATATTTCCAGTTGCGAGTTAAAATACATTCATTAGAGATGTAAATGTCTAAAGTGAAGTATTGAACTCTGGCCTGTTCGTCGTTAGCTGTTGATTAATGATTTATAAAGTACAATATAGGAATTCTGATGTATGACTTACAAATATAATGAAATGAATTCTAACTATACAAAAAAATTAATTAAATTGCAATCTGAGGTCTAAAATAATATAAAGCTTGTCTAAAATTAAGTCTGCAAAAAGGATGGTAATAATTTAAATATATCAATGTATTAAAGAATAGGACAAAGAAATAAAAGTATGCATGAGTAGGGCGCAAGAAGGAGAAGAAAGGGCTTTTATTAGGAAAGGAGCGAGATTTGTTATTAAAAAGGGCGACATATAAAATCGGTTAGGGTTTTGGGAAAAGGACTGGCGTTACGTATTCAACAGGTCTGGTGACCCAGATTGAAGCATGATTCGTGGACCAGTTACTCTCTAGGGATCTGTCTCACCTAGCCTGCCAACAACTTGTTAAAATGAAATCAACTGCAAAATACTCCATTCGATCCACAGCAAAACTCTTCTAAAATAATTGCTCAGCTATAACAATTTCTTCCCATCGGTACATTAAGGCATCTCTAATGGATATATTTTAACTCACAACAAAAAATATCAAAAATGAATTTGAAAATAAAATTAAAAAAAAATTCTTAAATATATTTTCAAATTGTGGTTTAAAACTTAGGTCAGGTTAGGTTACAGTGGCAGTTTCACCAGAGAACACACATAGGTCAAACGTTGACAGTTTGTGATACCACACAATGAACATTCTACATTGGGAGTCCTAAATTTGGCTTAAGTCAAGTGTATTTTGACTAGGGATCTAAATATATAATTCAATGTTTTCTTATCTCGACCAAATATATTCCACACTGTTTTTCTTTAGTTTAGTCGGCATCGTAGAGCTACCAAAGAGCAGCACTGTTGTTGATTAGAATACAAATGTCATGTTAACTTTTTTTGTAATAGAAAAATACCAAGAGAAGTGTTGACGATGTAATAAAACTCGATAAAGCGAAATAGTATAAATGTATGTATATACGTATAGTTACTGTCCTGCGGGACTCTTCGTCTCCTGATGACGACAATTGTCAAAATATAAAAGTGAGTAATGCCTGTTTCTCTTTGTGTTGCTTTCGTTATAATTTTAATCTATACTTTAAAGGACCTTTACATTAGATTAAATAAATAAATATATTTCAAAACTATATATATGTATTTAGAAGTCACCGCAATAAAATGAAATGAATTACCGCCCAAAACTGTAAAATGTTCTAAACTCTTTTGAGTATTACACCCTGTTCAAAGAACTTTGAAGTTGTTTGAACACGAGGTAACACTGGAGAGCACTTAGAACTTTTTTTTTTTTACAAATATTTATGTTGATTTCTTTGTTATATAGGTATATTGTTAAAGTTAGTTACAGATTCTGCATGACTATCTATTTGAATATACCTTCTAATCCTCTGACTATCTTGGATGAGTCACCGGTATTTCCCCCAATAGATTAGGAGGAGACATATGATTCTAGGTGATCGCTAAATTAAAGCAGTCAGGAATCAATTAACTGCTGTAATAGCTAAACAAACTAATCAAAAATAACAAGCGGGAGTAAAAACTAACACAATTAACTAACTGCTCTCAAAACTAATTGATCTAACAAGCCTTCGGATTTTCTAGTTAATACTCAATTTCAGATTATTCTAAGTAGTATTAATATTAATATTATTTTTAACCATTTATTAAATTAATTTTGATTTCAGTTAATACGAGGCCTGATTTGCCACTGAATTGAATTTTTAGTTTCTTAACGATTAAAACATGGAAAATTGATTGGTTCAGGAGTTACATTTTGATATCGTGTACACATTGCTGGCATGACCATTGTAAGCCACTACTTTCAAAGTCAGAGAATGGTGCAGGAAAGGTGGACTGGATAGTCGCAGTTTGGGATACGACTTTTTGGCTGGTATGGGACGAATTCATAAACAATGAAAGCCAACGGTTCGATCGAGCTACTGTGCCAAAGTAACAATTCTCAATTCCGCCCTCCTACGAATTCCACATTCTGTTTCGTTTTTTCAACTATAAAACGGAAGAGACGACACTCACAAAATTTATTAAAGACTTGTACGAGAATTTAAAACTCTTTCGGAACTATTTTTTTATGTTCAGATATATTAACAATGGAAGTTATTCTGTAACGAGTAACATTAATTGTTCCTTATAACACTTAAAAAGAGGAACCCTTAAAAAGTACCCGATAACCTAACAGTGCGTTTGAAGTACAGAGTCTCCAGGGAAGGATGTGTCTGTGTCCTTTCCTACTTATCCTTTCACCTACTTATGAACAAAAGCAAACATTTTTGCCTGCGTGGTTTGGTGTGTATTTGTCCCAAGGTATTTTCCTTCGCAAGTTGAAATAGTACTATTGCTAAAGGATGATACGAAACTGCTTAATGCAAATCTATGCCAGAAAATAATGATTAAATGTTTTTAAATATTTGAAAAATAATATTATACCCTTGAAGGCCACTATGTACTTTGGCACATAATTAGCAACAAGTGTCAAAATTCATCCGAACATAGAACACGATGGAAGAAGAAGGGAAAGTAGTTGTGGGAGCTGGAAAAAAAACAGATACAAATAAAATGAATTAATTAAAACAAAACACAAAACCATTTAAATATTAACGACTCAAGTTAATTTGCCTAGTTCAAGCCATACAGTTTGGAAAAGGATAATTCCTTCAAACTTTATTTGCGTAATAAAAAATGTTTAAGGAACATTTTAAAAAAGACATTTTGTTATTAATTTTATTTTTTTATATTTGAATTAGAATTTGATAGATACAAAATACTCAAACAATTAGTACATTGTTTGCAAGATTTAGATCACAGGCGAACGTAACTCAGTTTAAATGGGTGTCACTTATGTCTTACCGATTCGGTTTTACATCAAGTTATGACTTTTTCATTCTTCCAACAACTTCATTCAATAATATTAATTTATCCATTATGTTGAATCAATAACAATGTTTTCGTCGATGAGGGTAACTCCTATAGATGCTACTAATTATTAAAACTAACTAAACTGTTAGTTCAAACAGAGTTATAATATTTACTCAAATATAACACCAAATATTCGTAATAATATAGTTTCATTAGAACACGTAGACTCCCCCCCCCCTCCCATCCCAAAATAAATCTTACAGTATAATTTCTGTTCCTTTTGGTTATTTTTTATCAGTTTTTTTGCAGGCCATTTAATAAAAAAACGCTTAAAAGAACACCTCTATAATGTTGTATAAATAGGTATTCAAATTAATCTCCTTTTGAAATGAAGAGTATTAAAATATAAATTTATCACTTAGGTTAGTTACACTTAGATGTAGAAAGAAAATCCTGTGATCACAGACTTAGAGAGAAAAAGAAATGATTAAGTAGGTAAAGCCTTAGTTTGGCAACAAAATTTCATTCAATATTCATTCATTCCATTTATTTAGTATATGATATTTTTCTTTTTTTTTTGCTACTCCTATTAGTTGTATTATTTTAAATAATTATTTTTAAATGTTTTTATGAACTTAAATAAGAAAGAAGAAATAAGTTCGAAGTATGCTACCAATGTTGATAATAGTAATACTAAAGTAATTCAGATCCTGTGTTTAGTTTGTCACAGATTGTTTAGAACACACAAAAACCTATTTTCCGAAGGCTTGTTTTTGCTGGCGTTGTTTGGCAGTTAACAACGTTACTGCACTTATTATCTGATTAAATTCTAAAGATAACGCTATTGAACAAATCAATTTAATTAATACTAGCGGTGAACATTATCACTATTGAGATAAAAGTAAGTATTTTTTTAGAGGACTCGCCATAATGGAATAAAGATGACTTTCGGAAACAGAGTAGCAACTCTTAAAAACACTTCCATTTCTTTTGCTACTTTTAGTGGTGTTTCATATAATATATATATATATATATATATATCATTCATTCGCGCTCCGTCCTTCGACGTGAGGAGATCTCTCTCACTTCGCCCTCTCTTTTAGTCTACTCCTGATAACGAACAACAGTTCGAAATATTGAGAATTCAGTAAGTTTGATTTTTATTCCTTTTTCTGTGTCGTGCTTTGTGTAATTTAAAGTTATATATATACATATATATATTATAACTGTCTGTCTACCGTCGTTCTCTTCCTCCTGATCATTGTTACACCAAAATGTATAATCTAGAAGTGTAGAACCTAGTATGTGAGGCTAATTAATACACTTTTAAAAACTTATATGTATTCACTCATTATTTATATTTCATATATTATATATTACTAGAAGAAGACATGATGCGTCTTATTTTTGAATAAAACTTTTTCAAGACATGTTTTTGTATTCTGAAATAAGACAAAATAGTTTTTAATAAATGTCGTATTGATCTGCATTCTTGTAACATTTCGGGTCACCAGTGACATAGGGAGAAACTTTTCTTTACTAAAAGTTTTTGAAATAGATACATTATATAACAAGTTTAATGTATTATATTTTAGTTCTTTCGCTCCACAGTTTTATAACAAAATCTCTTAAGTTTTTTTTTTTCAATCGTTAATAACAAAATTATTAACTAAAAAAAAAATTGTATATTTTTTTAAAGTAGTTTATTAATAATTTACTAAAACGGGTGAGGCACATCAGCGAGTGTGCTGAATGGGTGATAGGTTGTTGAAGAATCGGAGGAGGAAGCATTCAATTAGAGTAAAAGGGACTAAGGGACAGCACGGATTAGCAAAGTTAGAACTGGTCTTCTGCAAAGGGTCTACCAGATAACTTAGCAAACTCAGTTCACTCGACAAGCTCAAAGGTGGTAATATCCAGCAGGATAATCCTCCAACAGCCAGCATCCTGCTAGGAATAAACCCAAATTACCCTGAAAATAAATGCCTCTTCAACTACTACCAATTCTCTTTGAATCAGAACTAAACATTTCATACTAATAAACAAAACAAGTTGAATAATATTACTATAATTTTTTGCAAAAACCCATAATAATTAAACAAAAAAACCTCCTATCAGTTATTATTTGCTCATTATAAGTTAAAAAAAATTAATGAGATATGTTACGCAGTGTTCTTCTTCAGGCATTAACCAAGGAGGAATAAGTACAACTTATTAGTTGTACCACAGACATTCATCCTTGGTTAATGCCTGAAGTAGAACACTATGTGTTCGAAACGCGTAGTTTATATTATTAAATTTCTATATGTGGAAACTATTTAATTCACTTTTTTACTCTATAATAAGTAAAAACCATTGTGCGTTCGGTCAAATAAATAAATCAAAGAAATTCAAAATTACTAACGAATATATTGATGAGTTTCGCTGTAACGTCTCTTCTTACTAATTTACTCAAATTTCTTCCGCCAGATCTTCTTTTAGTTTTTTTTTTTTAGAAGAAAGTGATTTATATATTCCAAACAACAAACAACGAGTACTTGAGAGCACTATAATTCAAGTTGTAATTAACAGTTCCAAACTAGAGACAAATTGCTGTGGAATTATTGCACCTCTCAGTACAAGTCGGGAGGTCAGTAACTACCACCAATTACTATATTAGTGGTCATGTTGTCTTACAGTATTCAGTAACAAACCTTTGTTTTAAAATCAGTTCAAGGGGCTCCTGATGGGAGAACAGGCTGTATGTGAACAGTCCACTTCAAATATATTTAGTTAAAACTCACTGTAGCTTTGGCGTTCGCAATTTTCTCCATGATGTATTCTATTTTTCACGCCAGTTCTTCTTGTTGTGTAACAGTTTACACAGGAGTTGTCTCAAAGACATCGAAGTCATAAAATAATATTATATACCCCTATAGGGTTATACTATCACTTTATTTTTTGATTACAATAACGTTGGGACAACTCATGTGGATACTTTCATTTAAAAACGAAAAATAGTCAGAAAAATAGAATTACATCAACAAGAAAGTTGTGAACGCCGAAGCTGTTTTAACCAAATTTGCCTACAAGAATTGAGGACCAGGTGCAAATTATTAACATATTATTTCAAGCCGGCATTTTTCCAAACGTCTCTGCACCAGTGACTTTGGTTTCTCTCTCTTACCTCTCCTGATGACTGGTCAAACCGAAAAGTAGAGACTGTAAGTGTGTGCTTTAAATTCCTCAATGTTTCTTTATCTACATTAAACTTTATAGTTACACGAGTTCAAAATCAAAGAAGAGTAACACACAGAGTAAAGAAACACACTTACTTAGTTTGTGAGAGTGTTTCTTTACTCTGTGTGTTATTGTTCTTCGATTTTGAACTCTTATTATGTCCAGTTTGGATCGTCTTTTCGTTTCTGCAGTGAATAAATATATTATCAAACCACAATATGAAATGAAAAAAAAAAAGACTAAGATCTTCCAACCCTAACAAACGGTCCTCGTCAGAGTCAAAAACCCAACAGTCGAGGAGCGCTTATTAGCGCTTACTAGATCTTAGTCTTTTTATTTCCATTTCACTGTTTGATCATTGTTGTTTTACGTGTTTATGTGTAATCTTGTTATATATATATATATATATATATATATATATATAACTTCAGTTGTCTTCCGCTCGCACTCTTGAACGCACGTACCTCTTCTTTTTCCCTCCTGATGACGAACTTCAGTTTGAAATATTGTTCCAGTAAGTGTTCTTGTTTCTTTTCTGTGCTGTCTTTTTCACTTATACATATATATCACTTTGTATCGGTTGGTGGACACATTCACATCTCAATTTCTGTGTCCTTTTTTCTTTTTCCTTGCCTGAAGAAGAAAATCGTGAGTGTCAGTCTCTTTTCTGATTTGTAGTTACAACTTTAATGATATATATATCGTAAGTGTTTTCGTTCTGCATGTGTTGTTTTTTTCTAGTTATATATATATATATATATATATATATATATATATCCACTTTAAAATCACATAAACAACCCAAACTAGACACAATTTCAAAAACGAATGACAGTTACATACAGTTTTACATGTATATGCTTATATCTCCATATAAACTGAAACACGTAGAACACAAAACAGAACAAACCACTTACTAAGATCAAAATATTCAAATTGTGTTAGGTTTTTTATTTTTGTATCTGTTGAAAGAAGCATAGTTTTTGTTGTGTTGTGTAGTTACAAGCATACTTTTAACTATGTTTATTGATGAGGGAAGAATTTAGTTTAATCATTAAGGTTTGCACAAGCAAATTGATGTTAAGATTAACCAGCATGTTAAGAGTATTGTGTTAGAATAAAAGTGACGGGGCTTGACGTTATTAGGTTAGCAGAGTTTAGTTTAGGAGACGAGACGAGACAAGTTTAGAAGTAAAGCAGCGTCCAGTCTGGACTGCAAGCAACTAGCTGTGAACACGTATTTCTCAAACTGGTGTCTGACGAGAGTTTGAAGAAACTCTCTCCTTCTTAATAAACAATTCACTATACCAGTTTCACTTTTTTTTTTCTATCAAAGAAAAAAAAAACCTTTAACACGCAGAATGCATTGTTAATAACTTACCAGACACTTTGATATGATAACCATCGACAGGAACCTTTTTATTCTTTCAATTCAAAAAAAAAAAAAAATAAATAAATAATATGAAACTGCTTATTTGTGGGCTGATCAATTGTCACTATTCAAATAGAATATTTGTTTAAAATGCAATAGATTACTTGATCATAACCAAGAAGTTTTTTTCTTTTTTTTTTTGAAAAACAATAAGCGATGTACCGATAGACACAGCGAGACAAAGTCTTTAACATTAAACAGCAAGGGACACAGAACAATGTCAATTAGAGCACTACATCTTTTTTTAATGTTTATACCCGGAATTAAGAATTTAAGAAATAGATGAACCTGTAAAATATTCAGCTATTCCTGGAAGGTCTATCAACGTACTATTTCAAATTGATTGAATAGCATATTCAATATCATGTCATTTCATTATTCATAAAGTATAATAATTTATGAATATATATATTTTGAATTTTTAACGATTTTTATAATTTGCGGATTACTTAACCCACGTTATTCATAGTCTCCTTTAGTATGAACCTTAATATGCCTAGGAATTGGTATGCCTAATAGAAAAGAAATTATGAAAGTAAATAAATAATATTGCAGTATAAACAATAATATTATTTATTATTATTCTATATAATAATGCAGTGAACGGTAACATTTCACTGCATTTATCGAAAAGTTACGGATATCACCATTTTTTGGTTATATTCAAACCATGATATCTATGCGAAAACTATTTCCCTTTTAACTTAAGAACTCATCATTTTTAGGGCTAAATATTTGTTTAAATCTTTGAGAAAAGACAGTTTACATTATGTCTGGAGTAATTCTAATCATTAATAAAGAATTTAATCTATAATAAATTCTATATTAGAAATAGGGAAAACTGTCATACCTCCTAAGATGATCCTGGAGTTGTTGGAGCGCTTTCGGACGTTGTCCATCTTCAATCGCAACTAACCTAACGAGCTGTTATCACGGGGTTTATACATCCAATCCACTGCTATGGAGATATTGTTATTTGATTTTATTGCGCTATTTTTGAATTTGTTTATATTCTCCAGTCTGATTCTTTTATATTTATTTACGAAGTTATAATGTCTGTCCAGTCGTCTTTTTCCACTGATAAAAATAAACAGACCAACTGGACAGACATTATAACGACGTAAATAACTATAAAAGAATGAGACTAAATAATGTACACTAAATTCAAAAATAATCCGATAATATCAAATAATAGTATCCAGACAGCAGTGGATTGGATGTATAAACCCCGTGATAACAGCTCCTTAGGTTATTTGCGATTGAAGATGGACAACTTCTGAAAGCGCTCCAACAACTCCAAGAACATTTTACGATAACGGTTTTCCCTGGGGAGGCCAGGCTAGCTCAGTGGTTACGTGCTCAACTCTGAACTAATAGTACCGGGGTTCGATTCCCACCTGGCCCTCGATTTATTCACGTGGGAGGTGAATAAATCTGAGCGCGTCGTCCCTCGGAGAAGGACGTTAAACCGTCGGTCCCGAGCCTGTACGATGTCAGGTACTCGTTAAAGATCCCTACTCTAAATATATTTGAGTTAGGCAAAATTTAGGACTCCCACTGTAGAATCAATCTTCATTGTGTGGTATCACAAAGATGCTTGGCCTACGTGTGTTCCCTTGTGGGACTGCCACTGCAACCTAACCTAACGGTTTTCCCTATTTCTTATATAAATCAAACTAACCTCCGTGGTGTAACAATATGCATGTATATAAAATATTACTTACAGTTGTATAGGAATGTAATTTTTAATATAATAATCAATAACATTTACAGATAAACAAAAAAAAGGAAGAAAATAAAATATTTTCAAATTAAACAAAATAAGTTTAGGAAATATGAGGATGAAGGACAAAATAACATTTTCAATCCTAAAGTGAAGTAACAGAAATAAAAATTACAACGGATAACTAATCCTTTATTACTTACTACTTGTTATTATTTATCTAGTAGAGAGAATCTTCAGTCTCTCAACTTCTTAAAAGAGGAAATGTAAAATTCGTTCAATTTGAAATTTAGTGAATAATATGTATTTTGAGAAAGAAGGCGGAGTGCTTTAGTTCCTTATAGAACTTATTTTCAATAGATACAAGTTAATGTCCCCATTATGTCTTGTATATTATAAAAAGACGATTTTATGTAGTAACTTACACGAAGATGAATTATCCAAAATTTGAGCCAAACTTTTATGATATATTGGCTGATAATTATTCCATATATATATATATATATATATATATATATATATATCATAAAATAATCTTACTCGTGACTGATATTACGTTGATCAAAAATATCTAAAAGTTTGTAAAACATAGAAAACTTGCTGGTTTGGTATAGGGAAGAACAAAATTCAGAGAAACTTTGATGAAACTCTACGTTCATATTATTTGATCAATTTCTAATATTATATACTTACAGATATATACTTTATCTCTCTGTTATATACAGCTATCTTCTTTCTCACTCTCTGTCTAGTTTCCTTATTTCCTCCTAGTTTAGAATTCACCGTATGGTGGACGTGAGAAATGCTCTTGAAAGCTGCATCAGAATCAACACAGTGTAATGGTGGTTGTTTACTGTTTGATATTGTAGTACTCTAAAGGCAACTTTACCTTGGAGGCTGTGTAAGCCTGATACATGAAAGCAAGAAGCATGCTTAGGGGTATTCTACTCAAGTTGCCGATTAGAGCTTGCACTCAGGGTTGCAACCAATATACCTATTGGTTTTTGTTTCGTAAAAACAAGCATTAACCTTGTAAGATGCTAGCTATGGATTTTAGTTATACGTAGAAATGAGAAAAAAAGAGTTATTCTTGGAAATATTCAACTTATTAATCCTTTCACAAAAAATAAAAGCAATTGGTGTACACTAAAAATATCCCACGAATTAACATCAATCAATTATAAAAGAAGGTTTCAATAATCGAATACCTTATAATCAACTTCATAGTTTTCAAACTTTACAAAATAAAGAAGAAAGATGTTCGTTAAATTATGGTTCATAATCTATTTTACAAGGATGGATTCATTTATATTATATATATATATATATAGTAATTAAATGAAACGGTCCAACGGACTTTTAAATAAAAATCAATTAAAAAGTAGACAGCACACAGATAGACGCAGGAATAACTCACTTCTATATTTCGACCATCGTCATATGTATACATATATATATTTAACTAAGCCATTTTAAAAAAAGCCTTGAGAATGCCGAATAATCTTCGGTGAAACATCATCTTACAATCTGGAGTAGTTAATCTTTGGACTTAATTCTTCAAGAAACCATTTTTGAATTTTAAGATGTCATTTTTTTCACCAGTTTTTCGAGGTTTCTGAAAACCTTCTTTCCTTCATCCAAACAATTACAGTAAACTGTGTCTTAATACCACCTCTAAAGGCTTTAAAAAAATTTTAATTACCCTGAAGATGACTGGAAGCCAGTCCAAACATGTTGCTTCCACCCTAGTTAATATTCGCCAACAGTTGGATGAAGGAAAGAAGAAGGTATTCAGAAACCTCGAAAAACTGGTGAAGAAAATGACATCAGTAAAATACGGTCAGTTATTCAACGAAATATATATATATTTCGTTATATATATACCAGGTATGGTTTCCTGCCGTTGTGTTTCCGGCGTGCTTGGTCGCCCATTCTCTTTTCTCCTGAAGACGGATCATCCGAAAATCTGAGTTTGTAAGTGTGTCTCTTTCTCTGTGTGTTGTTTTTCTTCATTTTTGATCTGATATATATATATATATATATATATATATATGAGGACAGTTGGACTCCAACCGTCACTTCGCAAGTGCGCTTGGTGTCCCTATTTCAACTCTCCTGATGACGGTTCAACCAAAACTTTGAGGCAGTAAGTGTGCTCGTTTATTTGTTCTGTGTTTGTAGTTTACTGGGAAACGTGTGTTGTCCTTTTGGATCGTTTTCCTGTTTAAACACACACATATATATGTATATTATCTGTTTATCTCATGGACTCTGTAATTACGCCCAGGGGAGACTAGGAACCCATTTAATTAATGTAACTTATGGCACTTGTAATTCTTGGCATGCGGTCTAAAATACTTTCAGCAGCAAAGCTACTAAGCCAGAGCAGTTCTCATTTCGCGACGGATTTTAATCAATATGATGGTTGCAGTATTGACACAGATAGTCGCTGTCTCCAGGCAGTACAGTTTAGAAAACCCTTTACTACCCTTATATTTACTCAAGAAATGACAAACCTTTTTCCTTTTTTTTTTTCTTTTTAATAATTTTAAATGAAACTTTCCTTTGAAAGACTAGTTTTTCATATTTCTTTTTAAAAATTTTTAAAAAAAGGATATAATTTTCATTTTAAGAACTTCTATATTAACTTTTTTCCCTTTAATAAGAAGCTACTGTAGAAACTTTTAATAAAATAAAGGTTCAACAATATTTAACAGATAAAAGAATAGTACATAGTCATAATAGAATGGATGCAAATAATAAGAGATTAGAAAAAGTATACTGAATGTTTAAATAAAATAAACATTAATAATTTAAAGATATAACATAACAAGTTGCAGAAATGAAACCCTATTTAGCCGTATATATTGACCAATAATACACTAACGGAAGCTACGAATGATTAACTAAATCATTTTGTAGAAATAATGAATATTCTTAATACAATTTGAACATTTAGGTTGAATCATTAAACGATGGCGATTTGTCCAATCAAACACCGAGATAAATTGTAAGCTGTTTGTATGGATTCTTTCTGTGTAATTATACATATTGACCTTCTGATAGAATAGTAGTAGAATAAATCAGGACTCAGTTTGTTTTTCTAGTTCAAATGCTTTTATTTAAAACCTTTTTCACAGACCTATGGCTCAGATGATTAAAATAATACAACAAATATACACGTAATCGAGAATCCATTATCATCACCTGTAGAGTGATGAAACGAGATAATCATTTACTAACAGTTTAAAATGTAATAATTATATCTTAAAGTATATCTATGTTTATATCTATTTCACATTACATTACATATATGTATTTAAAAGAAAATAATAAAAATTTTTATGAAATAGATATTAAAAAGGTACGAAACATGACCATTTGAGGATTTCATGTGAACCTGGATATCATATTAAGCAGTGACCAATTGGAATAGATTTTTTGCAGGTTTAGATGAATTCAAGTATACAGCTGTTAGAAGGTCCCAGTCACTCGTTACCCTGCGGAACCTCCGGAATTCCGCCAATCTTCCCTCAAACAACTCGTAGAAACCAATATATACGGGTATCATATATAATATATATAATATATATATATATATATAATATATATGTGTGTTTATTAAAAGTAATGCCCAATTTAACTTTTACACTTTTTCTTATCCGTTTTTCAAGTGTTCTCATACTTGACTTCCATGGTTCTGGAACTAAAAACATAAGTTCACCAAAATTTTTATTACTATACACCGACATGTTTCGGTCATCGTTGACCATTTTCAAGGTTAAAGAATATATAAAATTATTAATGATCGAAAAGTGAATAACAATTAAAATAAACTAAAATAAACATAACGAGTCCATAACACATATTCACAACTAGGGAGGTTATCAAAGGTAAAGGTATGTTGAGGTTACACCAGGCTCTTGGTTACCTTCCATCCGTCATTTGTATCTGGGAAGGTAATCGATTAACTTCTATACCTCTCCCAGACTGGTTCGCCTTCTGACTGCCTTCATATAATTTTAGAATTCTTGAAAATCCTCCTCCTTGCTGTTAATACTAGGTTGCTTTTCGAGGATCAAGATAGCTTCCAAAATTTGCAATCTGGTGTGGTCATGTTCTTGTTGTAATATTACAGTATTGTCTGTTAACATTTCCCTGGTTAATTGCACTCCATGTGTTAACCTAACGTGCTCTTTGGGTCCTCCGGATGCCAGATGCATGGTGAGCCTTCGTGAAAGCGTGGTTGTGGTGGAACCAACGTATTTCGAGCGTAGGGTCCTCCGGATGCATCTGGCATCCGGAGGACCCAAAGAGCACGTTAGGTTAACACATGGAGTGCAATTAACCAGGGAATTGTTAACAGACAATACTGTAATATTACAACAAGAACATGACCACACCAGATTGCAAATTTTGGAAGCTATCTTGATCCTCGAAAAGCAACCTAGTATTAACAGCCAAGGAGGAGGATTTTCAAGAATTCTAAAATTATATGAAGGCAGTCAGAAGGCGAACCAGTCTGGGAGAGGTATAGAAGTTAATCGATTACCTTCCCAGATACAAATGACGGATGGAAGGTAACCAAGAGCCTGGTGAAACCTCAACATACCTTTACCTTTGATAACCTCCCTAGTTGTGAATATGTGTTATGGACTCGTTATGTTTATTTTAGTTTATTTTAATTGTTATTCACTTTTCGATCATTAATAATTTTATATATTCTTTAACCTTGAAAATGGTCAACGATGACCGAAACATGTCGGTGTATAGTAATAAAAATTTTGGTGAACTTATGTTTTTAGTTCCAGAACCATGGAAGTCAAGTATGAGAACACTTGAAAAACGGATAAGAAAAAGTGTAAAAGTTAAATTGGGCATTACTTTTAATAAAACGCGCATAAATGAAGGCCTGCTCCCCAAATATATATATATATTTCTGTTTGATGGCATTAGTACCGTAGCATTTGTTTTGTTTTGTTTACCATTATAGTTTATCGTTTTTACCTGATGATGGCTAATGTGAGCCGAAAGCTTGTGTTTTTAAATTATAGTTTTAGATTAACGTTTTAAAGTGTTTTATAAAAAAATGTTGGAAGCTTATTTAATTAATATAAATTATAGTGTAAGTCTTTACCCAGAGTGAAGTTCGTGAATTTTGTGTTGTGTTTTTTTTGTGATGGTGTTGTGGTTCAACTGAATTTGAAATAATTTCTGGAAGGTTATATAATTAAGTAAAGTTATAGTTTCCTCCATTCCAATTTCTTACATCTTTAAGTTCCATGATTCCTACCTATATTGTTACATTAATAGCATAACCTATTTTTTATGCATATATTATGTTTTGTCTGATTAATGGTTTTGTGTATTCTTTTTATGTTGTAAGCCTGTGAACATGGTTTTAAGTAAAAACCGAAACATTGGGATTGAGAGTTTGAATTTGAATCTGGAATACTGACCGTAACCAGATGTTTACTTCCATTTCTATATATATGTTTTGGTCTACTGAAGACCCATGAAGCACGACACATCATTGTCATCCTAATGCATGACGTGCACGGTGACCCATGAGTACTGGAGGGTCCATACTAATCTGTATTCAGGACTAGTACTACCACTAAGTGAAGTACCGCCTAAAGTGAAAGGCATGTTAAAAGTAAAAGGACCTATACCGCCGGCACCTTATCATTCAGTGACATCGTATGTTCGTAGCTAATTGAAACTAAGCCCGAATTTCAATATAGAAAATTGATTTGAAGTAGAGCATTCCGATTTACAAGCTCACCTATAAAACTAAATAAATTCGCATCTCAAGGTTCCCGTTTATTTTATTTCTGAAACTATTTATTTTTCAAATATTGCTGTTTTTTAAAACATGACATTTTTAAAACTTAGTTTAAAAAAAGGTATATAAAATAAATATATTTTAATATTATTAAGTGTGTATTATTTTATTGTGGAAGCATGTAACTTGGGTTACTGGTTACCAGAGTCTAAAGATGGTTAATTCGAAATATGACTTCAATCTTTTGTGTTTCTCTAAAGAGCTAGAGCTTCCTTGAGAACTAAAGTACTCCTAAATACAACTAAAAATTGAAACAAATGTTTTCAAGTTGCGATGCTTAACAAGAGTAGTTTTGATTCTACTTTTATTCAATAAATGCACTTTTCTTGCTGTATTTGTGTCAACATTTTTGTGCCATCTATGCATACCACTTTGAAAACCAATCTGCGAAAATATATTTAACATGAAACTAGTCCATGGAGCAAAAAAAAGAGGTTGAAAACTATTGGTCTACAGGCAATATTGGAGTTTTAAGCACAAAATCAATTTCTGTATAAGTAAAACGATGTTTTAAAAGAAAGTGTTAATCCTTTAGGTAGTTTTTGAAAATTGGTTACACCAGTAAAAAGATAATGTGAGTTAAGTTAAAAGAGAGTCAGTTTGTGTCAAGTCCATCAGGACTTAGCGACTTTCTAATCATAAAACAAACTTTCCAGCATCCCAAGCAATCTGACTTTCTCCATTTCACGCCAATCCCTACTCAATCACTTCGCCCCAACAGCCATAGCGTCGTCACGATACCACCTAACATACCTCATGCTGAAGACTACACCTCAATTGGGTCATTATACGTAGTAATTGACGTCGTCTATTAAGAAAAAAAAAATCATTTTAGTTTAGATCATATATAACAACTAGAACAAATTGCAATAATGAAGACCATTTTAAAAGTTAATGAACAAGGCTTTAATTACTCAACAAGGTTATAAAATTCCATGATTTTTATGATTTTTATTTTCTAATATAATTATAAACATAAAAAACAAACCAGAAAGGCTGAATCGTTTTTGCAACATTCTAATCATTTAGAAACAAAACTTTTCGAAGGTAGCTCAAGGGAATAAACCCAGTTAATGAATTTTTGTATGAAATCATGCAGACCCAGCGTAAAGTAGTGCACAAAATGAGTCAAGCAGTCATAATTTAGTTAATACAGATGATAAAATTTTATTGAAAACGATTGGGATGGAAGAATGTAATTACTTCAGTAATGTTCAAATAGTTCAAGTACCTAATCTAACCTCGCGAAGTACCTAAGATCGCGAACCTTTTTATGCACGTCTGTGTGTTTGTGTGCATGTGAATGAGTGAGTGATTTCAAATAAGTGTCTAAATAACAATTAATTAAAGTAAAACAGGAATATAAATTCACGGAAGAAAGATACATTTGAGGAAGCTATTAAGCCGTAAAGTACAACTTATGGACTCCGTGAGCAGAGCTGATAATAGTGAAGAATGCAGAGATACAATGAAAGCTGGAGTCTGTAACAAACGCTCTGACTTAAGCAGCTAAAGCGATCGATAGAGCCACAGGGCCTACATACCAATAAGTAAATCCTTTAAGCATAGCCAAAAGATTTACATACGGTTTCACGAGATGGAAAAGGTATCTTTTTTGAGAGAATTAAATTAGAGGTGAACGCTTCTTAATTGTTACAGAAAAAATAGTTGTATAAGCATTATAAGCCAATAAAAGTCTGCGACTACTGATTTAAGGCAGTTTGAACAGTAATAAGAAAAAAATATCAAAATAAAAGTGTAAGTGAGAAGTTGTTTACCTGTAAGCTGCCTCGAGAGGGGTGTCTTGAATGGCGACGTTGTCGTGGCCGAGTCGGTTGGTCCTCCACCAGAAGTACGCCGGTTGCATACCTTTCAGCTGCGGAGAGAAGCGACACTCAAGCGTAAGGTTTTCTCGTTCCCGAGTGTCCACTGCCAGCTCTCCCATTGTCCTTCTCAGGCCTGAAACACAGTTAAGTATTTTGTCAATATTTTATAACAATCGATATCATATGAAATATTATATTTAGCTAAATCATTATAGGAAAAAGAAAACTTTTTGCTTCATTTCAAAAATACTATATCTAATTAATGAAATATTCATGTTTTAATTTAATACTGCAAAGGAAAATATTTTAAAAAGAAAAATCTTCGTCTGAATTTCATCTAAAGATGTCTACTTTCTGTTGAAATTTCAATTGCATTTTAAGGCTATCCCAGTTCGGTTCTATCATAATATATTAACTAGAGGTTAAAGCACCACCCCAAACAGTCAAACCAGACTACTTGGCTCTAAATTCATGTTTCTACTCTGCCGGCAAAGACAATTATCTCTTTTCCTACTACCTATGTTGAAACAAGCTCCCATGCACCTCTTAAGTTGTTGGGTTTTTCGAGATTTCTTTTTCAGAATAATCTCACTAAATGTACCTGAATGAATTATCCTCTAGTAGGCACTGGATTATCCGCAGTATCATAAGGCTGATGGTACGCCTTATATCATTCGAAAGGCTTGGGAACGCCGCTGAATCAAACCCAGGCACGATAAGGTTCCATTACGATTTGTAAAAGGCACAATTTCAAGTAGGCACTTCTTTATATTATAAGCAAATTGATTCTATAGAAAGATGTGCATTATCATCTATTCAAACTACTTTAGCTGCTCAATTTTTATGACAATATTAAACAAAGAAATGGAATTAAATATATCGCGACTTCGAAAAATGAATAATCTGATAGGAGTAAGAGTACCAAATCTTTCAACCGATTTTTTCCTAACCGTATATAAGACTATCTATTTCTTTATAATATACATTTTTTTTCATTTAGATTTAAATTATCTATCATCATATGTTCTCTTAATTATCTATAAAGAAACAATTTAGTGATAATAGGTTGTGAAATACAAAATAATATTGCACAAGTACGATATACACTTGTAGTAATCCCATTTTAATAATGAAACACAGAAATGTGCTAACAAAGACTCTGAACAGCATCATGGACCATTCTCTATCTTGTCAAAAAAATAGGAAATAACACCGAAAAATTTAGTATTAGTTTTCTCTTCTAGGTATTTTTTGCAAAAATATACTTTTTTGCAGAAAGTATATTTTTGACTAGCCAGGTTTACCATTTTCCACACATTCGCCCACTATAATAATAATAATAATAATGCAGTTAATAATAATAATAACAACTATAATAACAATAATAATAGTTTTATAGTATAATACAAACAATATACATATTTCAATAAAAGTCGGACTGATGGAGTTATACTGAAAATTAGAAAGAATTAGAGCGTGATTTAGAAGGCCTTAAAGGAAAAAGCAATTATATTTGTTTGAAAGTTTAAGAAGTTTAAATATGATTGAGATTGAAGGGACGAGGTATGGGAATAGATTAAAAGTTTTGGTCATCCCACTCCATCAGACGAGGGATTATACCTGATCCGAGGGGAGTTTTAGAGAGCCCATCTTAATAAGGGAAGGGAGGGGGAGAGGTTATTGAAGTTCAATCAGCCATAATGAGATTTATATACACTTGATAAAGGCCTTTCACAATAAACATGTGCAAATTACAACCATGCATGCAATGGAGATTTCTGTAGTTGTTAATCCAGGCTTCAGAGTTTTAACATATTTTGAATATGTCATTAATAATTTATTCATTTTTTTTTTAATGTTAGAGCTAAATTTTATATCTTGTTAACACTAATTCATTTATCAATACTATATATAAATCCAAAATAGAATCTTTAATTTACGCTTATACATTAAAAACATCTCTATACTAACTATTAACCATAACTTTGATTAATTTTCGTAATTTCTCTATGACTTTACGTCTAAATCATTTGATAAGTATATAAAAATTATAAATTTATAAGTAATATAAATGTATCAATTAAAAATTAATATATTTGTTATTATATAATATACATAGTATATTTATAAATGTTACAAATATTATAAGTTCTTCAATTATACCGATAATTTTTGCAAAAATACGGCTGAAGACAGTCAAACCTATTCGCAAACATAGTAAATCGTTTGTTTCACATTTCATAAAGAACAATGTGGAAAACAGTTTCATATATATATATATATATATATATATATATATATATATATATATATATATATGAAAGAGTTAGCTTCAGCTACTCAAAGGGACTACTTCTACCCGATGACGACGACTGTCGAAATATCGTTGTGAGTCTTTTGTGTGTGTATTTATTTGTTTTTTTTTTCTCTTTCATGTGTTAACTATATAATATATATATATATATATATATATATATATATATATATATGTATATATAAATATATATAAAACTAAAGTTTAACAGGACTCGGCCAGTTCTTCAGGTTCAAATGAAACTCTCATTGCCAACGCTTTGGCTTCCATCCAGAACCTTTTTCATTGGCAGAAGTATAACATTTTGAAACAGAAAAACTAAGTATTACATTAAAGGTTTTCTACAAGAAAAATATAGTCTGTGGTTTTCAATAACAACTATCTAGTTTGAATAAATACGTGAGACTGCCATCAGCTTATGTATGACATTTTCGCATACCGGCGGAAAGATGCATTGTATTTCTTCTGGTCAATGAAGTTGTAGTCTTTCATATATATGAGCTTTTACGGGCCTCCAGCTGCAATATTACAATGTCATACAAAATCAGTACATAATACAAACGTACAAGAGAATTGATGATCAATTCCACGAAAATTATTACCACAGAAAGGAACCATTTTAGATTGCAATTAATAGAAGCACTAATAATTCAAGAAAAGCAACCAGCCATAAACATTCAACTTAATAGTTCTTGTAAAATTTTAAAACTATTTTCCAACAGACCGTCCCAGATTATCCAGATAGTAAGTGAGTCCAGCCACCCTACCTTAACCCTCCCATAATGCTCCCTGATCCAAGGGCCATGTCCTGTAAACATGCCTATACTAATCCATCTTCTATATATATATATATATATATATATATATATATATATATATACTGATCAACTCACTGTTATTTTCAATATTGTCCTGATGATGAATGTGGTACATTCGAAACATGTTGACTAGTAGTATTGGTGATAATCTTTATAGTTTTAATGAAGAGACGAGGAAGGAATTCCGCAAATTGGAGAAATCATGTAAGAAACATATACAAACCAAATATGGGGCGATATTTAACAATATATATTTAAATGAAGGACTGCTTCCAACTGTTACTATACAAATATATATATCAATGATCAAACCACAATAAAAGCGGTCATCGACAGAGTCAAAAACCCAACTAAAACAGTGGATGCAGATATTATTCCCATTTCTGAATTTTTTACTGTGTTTTAAACGTCAAGCTTTCAAGTGTTTACTGTGAAATCTTGCTATACATATAAAATAAGCATATGTTTTATAAAATAAATAATCAATCCAAAACAAACCGAAACAGATTTTTAATAAATTCAAGAAACGTTCACAACAGATGAACACAATAGCATACTCAATTTTTTTTGTGTAAATTGAATTTGTTGGTATTATATAAAATATTTGAATCTATACGTGTGACCATCTAAATACGTGACTCTTAACTTTATTTCTGAAGTTATAAACATGTGAAAACAAAATCAAAATGAAAACCATTCCGATTAATTAAAAACTAAGACCATCAGGGTCTGAAAACATCTTAGACCATAGGGTCTAGATGCTTCGATGAGTAGCAGGTTCTCGTCAGAACTTCATATTCATTTATTGTGTTTTGTTCGAGGACTAGTTTCAGTATTAATGCTTATTTAGCATTACTATTTATTTTATAGTAAGAAAGTAAAAAAAATATCTAATAATGAAATTATTTTTTAACGGTTATTTTGAAGGAATATGCATGTTCAGATGTTAGTACTTTTGTGATGCGTGTTGGAAAAAGATTGATTTTTTTTTATAGCAATACGTTTATAAGTTTCAATGGATATATAAGAGAGAAGCATTGGTAATTGTTTTTGATAATAACATAATATGAACTGCCAACAGGAATGTAAGATGTCGATTTTGTTGGAGCTCTGAGAACACAGAGTTTGGGGGTTGATTATTAATCGCTAATTGTTTCTTGTATATGTGGAGGGTTGACAAAATTAGTTAGAGAGAGAAAGAGAAAGGGATTGTACAAGAGAGAGAAATTGGAAGTGATTGGAAAATGAAACAGGCAGGTGTAAGTACTAAGGTCCTGGAGACAGGTGCAGTCACCCCAGGAGGCATTGCCTCTGAGAGCAACCCTTAGTGCTTTGTCAACTCATCCCCCGGCACGTGCACAAATACACAATACATGCCCACCCTCTCTGCCAATATCAATAGTTCTCAATCAGAGCTATTTATAGTCAGGGTCCTACACTGCTTCCACTCTTATTCTATTAAAACAGAACCTACCCAACCCCCTCCATTATCATAACTCACATCCACACACTTTCTCACATAATAGAATTTTCATACAAACATTTTAATTCAATTAAAAGCATCTCTCTACAAAAAAAAACCAGGAAAAATGCAACATTACAAGTATACAACAATTAATACTACAGAAAAAATGACAATAACTATTGAGTGGCACAATTGTAGAAATAACACCTTTTAGTGCTTGAAAAGAATATTTGAAAAATTTGATTATTCAAGGTTAAGAATGAATAATTTTTTTTAATTAAAAACGATTATACAAGTTAATTTTTTCAAAAATTTCTCAATTAGGTCAATTAGATTATATAAAAAATTATTTCCATTTTTTGCTATAAATATTAATGATACAATTAACTAAAAATCAGCAAATATTTGTGACTGGTAATGATTTTATTACCACCTTGACTCAACTTTAAAAAATAAATAGGATTATCAATAAATATTTACTATAGAGTGGCTCAAGAACGACAAAATTTCTTCCATTACAAATTACATTACTTATGGTAAATATCGACTTATTTTAATTTATCAAGTACTATATTAATACATAATGTACAACATTTTGTAATATACGAAAAACATAGAAATTCATACATCATTCTATTATTTTCTTCACCACTCTCTCTATTCATATATTTTGAGAATTTTTGGAAAAAGTTCCAATTGTAGATGTACCAAAAATATTGTTCTTTTACTATTTTTTATTATAAATATTATTATTTCATATCTTTTTATAGCAAAAAGTTGTCTTATTTATATTTATGAGCTAATACCAAGTAAATATGAGTTTTTCAATGTTTACCGTGTAAATTTGACTGTCTGATCAATTATTTTAATTTTTAACATTTTACATATTGCTTTTTACTTTACTATAAGTAAAGTATAGCTAAATTGCTCATTAAACAATCATGAACATTTCACAAAAAATACAACCAAAAATTAGCAATTTATAAAAAAAAAAATGAAATTCTATCACGGCAAAGAGAAATAAAGCTATAAAAACTGTTTGTTTATCCTAGACTAAGGGATCACCTGCTATACTTGTCGAATTTTTGATATTTTTTTACATTGTTTACATTGACTTTGAAATTTTTTTCCACTGAGATAAAATTTATGTTTATAATGGAAAAATTTAAATAATTTATTATTTAATAAATTATGGTACGTGAGTACTATCATATTGACTTATATGAGATATAAGAGGAATAATATTTTACATGCAAAAAAATCACCACCAATAAACATACATAAATTTCCTTTGTCTTCCATGGTATGATGGATTTGTCTCATAAAATGCTTTAATAAATCTATATATTGGACTTTTCAGCAAAACTTAATAACAGTTACCATTACATTATCTTTGTGAATTTTAGTATCTTTCCATGATATTGAAATGTGACAAATGGACTCTTTCCTCAAGAAAGAAGTGTTATGTTTGTTGACAAATATCCAGTTTTTTCACTATTCTAGTCTAATAGTTCATATTTGTTATTTTCAAACCCCATTTGTTATTAGAAGCTCCCAAGTATAAAAGTTTTAGTTTATACCGAATAGCTGGCTTTGGCTTTGATTTGAGTATGTAAACTGTCTAATTACTAAGATATTTTTTCTCAATATAAATTCTTAGCAACCTTATAACACAGTAAAAGACGCATGAAAAAAGGTACCACTGGCTTAAAAAAAATTGGTATATATGATTTTTGACAAAGGGGAAGGAAAATGATTTTATTTAAATACTAAGAAACCATAAAATTCCCAGTATAATAATTCTATAAAAAACCAATAATGTAAAACATAATTCAAAATTGAAATCTTTCGTTTGAAGATTAATAAATGTAATTATAGTACTCCTTAATTATAAATTATCTTAAAATGTCATTTTTTCTTCCATCGTTTTTACAGAGAATAAGAGTATTTTCTTGTTTTAAATTTGAAAATTTGACTTATTTCCTTCAGTGGTGTGATGTACAAAAATAAGCTTATATATTGATAAGTCGATCAATCACTATCTGTACTACCTCAGGAATGAAAGACTAATAAACATCACTCATATAGATGTTTACATTATGCCTAAATATGACATTACATATTATATATAACCGAGAAGATTGATATTAAATTTACTTATAGTAAAGTTGAGTGCAGGCCACTCCAAATTTTTTATTATAAAAAATAATTATTTTATATGTTTTTATAGCAATATCCCGTTTATATTTATGAGCTTATACCAAGAAATCATGTGTGCGTATATTTGACTGTCTGGTCAACTATTTTATTTTTTATCATTGTAGATAAATCAAAAGTTGCTTTCAACAATAAATAAGCAATGACTAAGTATACTCTATGAAGAGTTGAAGTCAACATTAAATTAAAAGGAGAGGGAAGGACTAGACGCATAATGGTGTTGGCTACCATTCGTTATGTTTATTATTACTCTGTGTGCAAAAGCTGCCAACCGCTTTCAGCCGGCCACCTTTTTAACTGCACCATTACTGCTATTGTATTATTGTAATACACATATTCACTGCATAGTGCAAGATATATCTATCTGCAAAGCGAAACTAACTTTTCAGATAATTTCATCCACGTAAGTTAACTTTACGATGTAATGTACAATTTCATGGTTTAACACAAAGAAACTAGAACTGAGAGAATCATAAACTGAGTCATCATCATGATTATTTCTACTGATGAATAAATATTGTCTTGATTCTGTTAAAACAGATACATCGCGATGATTAAAACGCAAAGTGAGTTATACATATCTAATATGAGTTCATGAATGTCGTAGAAATGATGTGTTTCTTTACCACAGGAAACAAAATGCTGTGAGTAAGTTTTACTATTTTGTCTTCATTGGATGCAATGTTATCTACTATTTATGTTATTTACAAGGAAATGTGCACCAGCAAGTATAAAATGAGTTTCAAGCTTTCAAGCAGAGTTTTATAAAATATCTGACACTTATGAATCGTTTTGGAAATTTTTATTTCCTCAATATACACCACTTTTATTCCCTAAAATGGTGCGTGCAGTGATTTCTTCCATCTGTCATAACTTTTCTGATCACATTGAGATGAATTCAGTAGGAATGGTAAAAAAAGGGAACTAAAAAGAGGACCAAAGTTAATAATAATTAACAGAGAAAAAACTTTTGATGTTTCGTGTAGTTTCTAGTTTTATCAAATTCGATTCCTATTTGATTTGTTTTTATATTTTGAAATATATAAACTTGCATCACCAAAAGAATAAGTTTAGTCGATTACAGTTTGATGATACGTAGGTTGGAGGCTTAGTGAAAGCTGTAGATTAAAAACATCTTAAACGATTCGAAGAGGCCTACGTTTACATATTTAAGACTCATCTATTTGTATGAATTTGTATTGTATTCATCTAGTTTTTGAAATTTCATCTAGAAATGAGTTCAGATTCTAGCTATAAAACAATATAAGTTAAACAATAACAGTTCTAACTTATCTACAGAATGGAATATGAATTTAATAAGCTAGAGAAAATGGACTAGTGTCCCTTGAGGGAGCTTTTCTGAGAAAACAAGTAGAAAGAACGATTTATCAAGAGAAGGGGGGTAGAACAATCAGACTAGAGCGAGGAAAAGTGCACCGGCAAGTTTAAAATGAGTTTCAAGCTTTCAAGCAGAGTTTTATAAAATATCTGACACTTATGAATCGCTTTTGAAATTTTTATTCCCTAAATTAACTCCAAATAGGTGGAAACAAACATTTCAATTAACTAAAAAATGTTTCTATGAAATTATACCCAGAAGGTAGCTATCAAAGGTTTATTAACTAAAGAATTTAGGCCAATTAAAAATATTTTATGCACCAATAAAACTTGGAAATAAAAGGGCTTTCCAACATTTTTAGATTACTTATTCGAGAAAAAATATGAAGTATACATTTCAGTTTATATAAAACAATAAATAATTAATAATATCGTCTATATAACTAGAAACAAAAATAAATTCCTTGGTATGGGAAAGAAATACATACCGTCTCCATAGAAACGATTTTATAAAGGTCAACGCGTTTGAACACTTGGAACACATATCCTATGACTCAGGTTATGGAGTTTGATTTAAAGTTGGATGAAGATTGGCACCATTGGCCATTTTTCTCTATTACATTAGAAATAGTTTTGATTTGTTTAATGATGCCAACTTACATTTCAATCTTTCAACTTGAAATCAAAATCCATAAACCTGCCCACAACTTGTATTCACTTAATCTCTGACGACGTGATAAAACTAAAGACCTCAGAGCGATTATATTCACTATACATTTATGACTAGTTAAAATAAATGTTTTAATTTTGTTCAATGAATGACGGTTGATTTAAATAAATACAGGTTGAATTCTATTTTTATAGATAGATGTGGATGAATTGGTGATGACTTGAAATGGAGTAGAAGGCTCTGGAAGAGGCAGTGACAGTTGATGGAGTGATAAAGACGGAGCCAGTGACAGAGGCGGTCGTACTGGGTGTGACTCATGACCCGCCAGGGTTGGGAAGCGCCTAATGCGGGATGTACTGGCTTATTGTCCTGCGCCGGTGGACCATACCCTATGGGTCGGGGTGAGTGATGACATGGCTTCTCTACTGCTAACGTATTGCTCCCCATCACACAAGCTGGCCCTTGCAAATAATACTTAAGTCTACATATTACCTTATTATTTATTTAAAATAACATATAAATAGCTAACGATGCTTCATATTGGAAAACAAGTAAATTAGTAGGAAAAAACGTTATGACCTAGATTAATAGTGTTAGAGGTGTTCTATCTCTTATTAACCCGACATCAGTTCATAAATAACAAAAGTTTTCACAAAATAACGCGTTTCTGACTCGTAGTGTACATTAGTTATCTTTTTTTAACACCTAGCAGGCAGATCTGAAGACGGAACATGTGTTCGAAACATGCTCTTTTAATAAAAAATGCTTTTTATCCAAACTTGTTCCTTCAATTTCCTGGAACCAGTTTACGTTTAAATAACAGAAATGGGAACAGAAATCAATCAATTTGTATTATTCCTGACTTATACAGTTTTCAGAAAAAAGATAGCCAAATGAAAGAGACAAATACTAACTGAAACTACAACTTAAACTAGATAAAAAAAAGTTTGCGTTTTTACTGACTTTTGGTTAACGCATATGGAGTAAAAAGAAAAGTTTTTCTATTGTTTATTACTTAATTATTTAATTACTATACTTTAATAGATAGTATTTGAGCCTTTAAAATGAAATTGCATATTTCAAATTTCAGTTGTCTGAAAGTAGTCTAGAGGATAACAAAGAGATGAATGAAATTGGTAACTTGACCAAATCACCAATGTGTGATGAAAATGTTATAAATAATGCTTTTTAAGCAACAATTCAAAGGAAAACAGATACAAGTTGTAAGCATGGCACGGCCAGTAAGCTATTTAAAATAATGTTATACTGAAATAACTGTTTTTTATCCATCAATCTGAAGGGGTTGGCATGCTAGGTTGAAATAAAGTAAAAGATTTCCTCTGGTTGGTGTACAATAAAGGAGAATCGCGCGCTGGGTATTAGATTGGGTTAGCCAGAGGCTAGCGGAGCAGGCTCGATCAGGCTAACTAACATCGGACATGACGGACCCTTAGGGAATACCTCGCTGCTACTCTAAATCAACTTGTTACCGCTAACCTGTTCCACCTTTCCACTGCCTAACTACATTTCCTCCACCGTATTTCTTCAGTCTTCAACCTCTTTCTGTCTTGAGATTGTTAATTTAATTTCCAGTTTCAACTCCTTAAATTCCGCTTGGTTTAATTTTTAAGAGAAGCTGAAAAGAGATAAGGAAAATAGACAGGAGATGTCAAAGACAGAGCAAGATTAAAGAATAACTACTTTCTGGTTGTTGAAAGCTTCAAGCAAAATTATTTTTTGTTCTTTTTAATGCAATAAATGGATTTTTAAATACATGGAATGCATTATCCAGAAATCGAAATTGTTACCAGCTAAGGCGCCTCTGTGGTTTGAACAGCAAGGTCTCTTGCATCAGAGAGACTTTACTGTAGACACTGAGAGCGTATCGGTATCGGTCTCCTTAAAGTAGACCTTATCTGAAACCGATAATGTAGATTCAAATCGGTTAAATATTAGTTCCTAGTGTTGTCAAAATACCTATGGGAGACGGGAGTTCAATGAAAAATGTTTCGCTAATCAAATGAATGTAATAAAGGATCATCTTTACTTGCAATCACACTGCAGACTTGATAGATCATCAAGTATTTGTCTTTCTGATAATAATAAGTTTCTCTTGTACAGCAGCACCCTGTACCCCTTTGTGAATCAATTCGTTCATGGCTAGATTCAAACAATAGATTTTATCCTCTACATGAAACAATGAATTTAACGCTAACTGGTTTTCATAAAAAACTAAAACTGGAAAGGTGAAGATAAAAATAGAAATAATCACAAGCTATGGAATGAAATGTTTATTTTAAAACTTGTGAAAATTAATCGTTTCCATTGGGTCTGCTAACTAAATGAATTCCTTTTGTAATTTTTTTAGAATTGACCCATAGTTCTTGTTCATTTTTTCTAAAAGAAAAACTAGTTATTTTTCAAAAATGTTTCTCCAACATCAAGTAAAATATATAATAAAAATTTGCACCAATGAAAGAAGTTGCGTTTCTTTCACAATTGGTACTTACAGCTCTAATATTGCCACGATTTCTTGGATTCAAATCGATTATTAATTTACAGAGATGTATCTTTCCGTTAACTACGATTTAATTTTCTTCATGTACAACTTTTACCATATTCATAAATTCAAGATTTTTGATTTCATAATTGTCACGCGAGGGACAATTTTTTTAATTTTTCTTACAAATAACTATTAAAGGTGAGATATTTTGAGCCGGGGTTACATAATACGAATATGTAATAAATAAATATAGTTTCCAAGTACAATGAAAAAAAAAATAAACAATTAGAACTACTCATTATTTGGAAGAGTTTTCAAAGGGTATAACCAACCGAACATTTATATTGAATTAAATCAATGATCAAACCACAATAAGAAATGGGAAAACAAGACTAAAATCTTTCAACCAACAGTTGGGTTTTTGACTCTGACGAAGACCGCTTGTTACGGTTGAAAGATCTTAGTCTTGTTTTCCCATTTCTTATTGTGGTTTGATCATTGATTGTTATTTCACGTGTTTATGTGAAATCTTTTTATTGAATTAAATTTAGAGGAGTCATTACACACAAAAGACTATTAAGTAAACTTGATAATTTCTTGATAGTTTTTGCGATAATTGCATATTGTGAATTATATGTACATAAATTGTTCAATTCTCGCAGTTACTTGGGCCTGCCTGATGTCTGAACTTCGAAGTCACTTATCCGTTAAGATAGATGGATCCGGTTTCTAGAATCGAGAATTTATGTTGAAAGCAAGATTTATATAACAAGAATTACAAATGTATTAACCCCTGGAGTACTAACAAGTTTCTTTACATATAAAAACCGTTGAACTTATCCCTAACAGATGGAGAAATATTTTAATGATCATCTCTATAAAACTATATATAATAATTTTTTGCATAAATAATTATGAGAATATGAACTTAGAATAACTTTTATTTATTAAAATAAATTACAATAACTGTTCAATAAATAATTTAGAATTTGTTGCTCAACGAATAAATAATCCATCCATTGTATATTTCATCCATTCATTTATCTAGCTATCTTTAAGTTCGAAATTTTAACAATATACTTATAAGTTTCGGTATCCTGAAATCCTTCAAAATTTAATCCTTTCAATGGCCAAAGTCTTATTCTTTAAGCCTCACTGTTTGGAATGCCTACAGTTAAAGTCAACTAAAATAATATTTAAAAACAATATTTAATAATAATGCATTTATTTTTACATGGACGATAATTCAGTGTTGTTTAATGATCATCAGTGCCTTGTTTAATATAATCGATGGCATCTTTAAAGTCCACAAGCAAAAGACAGAAGGCTGTATTGTTCACAGTCTCTCTACACAGTACTGGCTCCTATTCCCAGTAAATTGGGAGCCTATATTTAAAAATGTTTATTTAGGTGGTCGCTTTTTGGATTTAATGTTGCATGATATTTTCTATGTTACTAATTCAATTTATTTTCCCGAGCTATTTACAATATTTTTTCTCTAAATTATACAAATGGAAACTTTTGTATTTTCGATGTCAAAATGCAGTCGTCAAAATTTATAAGGTATAAACGAGTTTGGAGATAAAAAAAAAATAATATTAGGAAAGAAGGTTTGTATGTTGTTTAGGTGGTAAGGATTATTATCAGTTAAGTGGTTCGGAACAGAGCAATAACGGAGGATGGACCTCACTAACTTACTTCAGTGGGCCTCGTTCCAATTTGTAAGAGAAAACACGCTCAACTCATAATAAAAAGCCCATTGCTTGAAAATCATTCGTCATTCATGAAAAAACCTTTTACTGTGATTATACATCACTGTTAATTTGATTTATCAAATTGCAAGCTGTAATTTACAGTTGGTCAGGGACTATATATAATGCAAGAAATTTGTGAAGCTTGTGTAGAACTGAAACACGTGTGAGAGTTGGGAGAAAAAAAAAAAAGAGAATCATCCTCCAGAGAGGAATGTAATTGAATGAAACGCGTTATTACTCAGGAGTAGAATGAAAATTTTATTTGGAACGATAAATCTGATGTGAATGGGAGAAGGGGAGATCCGGTGGAGTGGAAACCATTTACTGAATTAAGACTTGCGAAACTGGCCAGACGTAAGCACAGGGAAAGACAAAAAAAAAAAAAAAAAAGAAGAAAACTCAGAAAGTCGGCTTATCACACTTCAGAAACACAACATTCTTCCGTCAGATCAGTCCTTTAATACATCGTATCTTTAAACCTATCAGATAACTTCTACAATAAAAGAAACATTTGTTTATTAAAATAAAAAACTTTCATCTTTTGACAGATTGACTGGTTCCTTCAAAGAGATGCATATAATTTTAATCTCTACCTCTTTTTATAACACATCGAAAACTTTAGTTAGGGATTTGATAGGTGAAAAACAATAAATATCGAGCTCTCTATCAAGAGTGTTTTCAACTACAGTGTTTTAACTATAAACAGGAAAATCAAAGAAAATTAAAAGTACAACTTTTATTTTTCTGTTTATTTTTTATATATATATGGAAAGCCCTAAACACCAACTCTTGGTTGATAGCTTGCTGCTTATAAATTCTTTTCAGAATTTATATAATGTGTTCTTTGCGATTGTTATAATATAATAATGCATTCATATAAATATATACTTATTATTTTAGCGAAAGAGTTTTTTTACATAATTACCTGGCTTCTTTATTTATTTATATGGATCATCATTGAAACTATTGATAGAGCCCATATTTCTCTGTGTAGATAAGGAAGGCAAAGTGTTATCAAAGGGGCGAAATCTGGCGTTATTAGGGAAAAATACCCGTTGAGTATTTAAAATAAATCAGGTATTCCTAGGTTTTAAAACTTTTTATCAAATGTAACCATAATTTGATGAAACTTTTGCAGACTCCTACTTCATTTACCTTTCAATAACTTTCTTAAATTGTTCTGAAATATAAGTTTTTGCAGCTTTTATCTTCCGATAGATGTACGGCAATGGGACAAGAATGATCCTCTAGTTTTTAATTTGTTTATTGATAAACCTCTGCGAAGTTCCCCAGATACCTGTTCACTTCATCTGCTTATGTCAATTTTATTGACGACAGTTTTCAATAATATGTGATTATAAGTGTAATGACTTGCGACATATAAAAAAGCTATTTAAAATCCTCTATCTATCAGTCTTACCAACTTTGTAATACCTCGTCTCTATGCAAAATTAAAATAGATAATTTAAAACAGAAATTCATAGGGTATGGGTTAACATTTTAATATAAATGATATCCACATTACTCAAGTTCATGTTTCTTATTCTCTGTATCAGAAAAAACATACTGGATAGTGCTTCTTATCAATGATTGTTTCTCTGGAGCTCACATGTTACATAAAAATAAAAAACTTTTACTCTATCGTTTCCTCCTACACATCCTCAGCTTTTGATAAATTACCATGGATCTCTTTTAAAACTCCTCCCAACCTTGAAAGTAATTCTAAAATAAAGTTACTAAATCCTCTTCCACTGTTGTAACATGAAACATTTATTGTTGTAACGTGAATAGGTTCAATTTCAGAATAGAGGCATCTCCAGAGTTTAAGTTTTACATAAATGTTCAGACAAACGTTAACATAAACTTCAAAATACAGAAACATTACATGATTAATATCAGTTGAAATATTACTACTTTATCAATTATAGAAAATAATTGGATACAAAAGAAACAGCACAATGTTAAAATTCAATATAAATCTTTCGATAACACTTGTAGTTTATGAAAAATGTAAATGCATATTCATTTCATGAAAATTTAATTTATGAATAATTCAACAAACAATGGTCAATAATTATATTTATTTATGTATCTCAATATACGAAATAGATTGCACTTGATTTTTCAGTGGGTCAAATGGTGTGTTGTAAAGAATAAAAAATTGGATCAAACTTTAAATTTATTTATTTTTTATTCTAATATTTCAAATTGCTTAATTATTATAAGGCAGTTCGCAACACATGGAGATAACCATTGATAGAAATAACATCAGACTAGCGCTCCTAGCGTATGGGAGGTTAACCACGCGTCACTCCTTTCTCATTAGTTTAATTCTAGTATCAAAGTTTCTGGAGGTAGGTATCACGAACATATATATATATATATATATAATACACAATAAGAAATGAGAAAAAAGACTGAAACCTTTCAACCATAACAAGCGGTCTTTGTAAGAGTCAAAGACCAACTAAAACAGAAGATGTAGAAACATCTGGTACAGAGTTGAGATGAGTAGGAGGAAAGAGGTATTTTAAAGGGAGTTAAGTGAAGGAAAGGACAATAGACAAGGGAGAGATGTTAGGGTAAACAAAGGAGTACAGTAAGAAAAAAGAAAAAAACTATCATCCAACTGTCAACTCTCTTAGATGAGTCTATTCCCTCGTCATGACTGAGTCAAGTTAGAAAAGCCCATTACTCATGTTTATAATGTTTGATCGATTACATTTAATCAGAGATGATTCGATAATATTTCTTAACAACACTGATTTTTGTTTCTTCCAACAAAGAAGTTCAATACAATGTTACCTTTAAAAATTTTGTTCTTTAATGGTTTCAGTTTACTTTTTACCCATGTTTATGGGTTTTTGCTATAATATTATCCATGTACCATTTTACCATGTACATTATCCGATTTAGAAACCTATATAGCAGTGAAACAATGGCTCATTCATTACAGACACTAACTTTTATTGTATCAATAATTGATTACAATGACAAGAAATATTAACGGATTACGCTTAAGATAATGTGTGGCATTACCAGTTTGAAAAGCTTAGGAAAATTTAATTTTTAAAATCAAGATACGTATTCTATGAGAATTTCATTTCACTTACATTAAGAAAATACACTGCATTTACTGAAATAAAAAAAAAATAAGAATACAAAATTCCGTGTTATAATATAAAATGAATCTACTACCACATAATTAAAAAAAAAAAAAGGTCCAGACTCATTAAAACTGAAATATGAGGGAAACAGAGGAAAGCAAAATACTTATTGCAATGGATATTCGGAAATCTGATGAGGCGAAGGCTTACAGATCTATAAATGAAAAACTGACTTTACTTGCTACCAAACGAATCAAATTCTTTTTTGATGCGGACTGATATTAATGCAATATGAGTTTTTTTTATAATATTTTTCTATAGATTTGATATGACTTAGATATATAAGTGAAAATTGAAAACATCAGTTTAACAAGATTTATAAAAATCCAAACATTAGTACATTCATTGACCACCATAGTAGATATTTAGAAAGAAACCAAATTGATAAATAATTTTAATTCGAGAAATGAAACATAAAAAAAAATACATCATTTTCCCTTTTAATTTAGGTAGATGATAAGAGAACAAAGAAACAAAAATATTTATAACAATAACATGAACAGAACAGTAGGACACACACTTACTGTCATCTATATTTCCAACCACAGTTTGTCATCAGGAAGAGACAGTTTGGAGAGGAGAATGGTTCCAGGTAAAGACAGAACCGTTACCTCGAAAATTTGTTCTTCTTCTCCTCTGCTAGTCCCCTCCTGAAGACGAATTATGGTTCCAAATGTGGATTATAGTAAAAAATATGTTCTGATTGGTAATATTTATTTTTAACATAAAGGAATGTCCATTTAGAACACTAGTTTTAAATTTGAATACAATTTATGATACATTTATTAACAAACATCAAATGTCAGAGATCGTAAAATCTCACTACTATATTTCGACTGCCTCGTCATCAGGTAGAAAGATGTGAGTCACTTTGAGAACAAGTGATGACTTCTAGACAAGTGACAAAGACAAACAAAAGTCTCTTTTTCATAGAAAAATACTATGAAAAAACATTAATATCAGTCCGCATCAAAAAAGTCTCTTGTCTTTGGAGCGACTCGTATCTTTCCACCTGATGACGAGGTAGTTGAAATATTTCATGGCAGTGAGATTTAGTTGTCTATTATATGTGTTCTTTCTGTGAATTTATTCTATAAATATATTCAAGTCATTAACTAAAAAAGTAGTGGAATAACGGTCTGAGGCCTTTCGTTGTCGGAGAGGAAGTTAATTCAAGCAGTAAATAAAGAGCAGGTTATCTAATTTAGTGTCAAGTATGTTAATATATACTGGAATATAAGAGCTTTTTTTTTAAATTTAATGATGCATTTAAACTTAAATTGTTATCACTTTGAAGGCTACAAGTAAGAAAGAATACAAAGCTGAAAGAGAAACCGTTTCATATCGAGGAAGCAGTCATGGTCACAGTTTGACCAAAAAAAGAAAACAATTTCAGTAGTAATTTGAAGTTTGGGCGTTGAACAGGGGAAATGCGAATGACACAGGTGATTGGAAGAACTAATTGAAGAATGCAAGCCATTAGGGAACCAGAGTCTGTAATCAGGCTGCTGCCTAATCACATTAAGGCCTTTTTAACTTAGATAAATGTCACTTGGTCCATTACAGCTTCCATTTCCAAGTATTAATGTTGCTTCTAATAGAGATGTCTGTTCCATCTCTTAACAACGTTATAATCACAAACAAGTTTATTCACCTCCTGACTTTCTCCTTTCATGAAAATTCTTCAGTCATCAACCTCAGTCTCCTGTTTAGCTGAAATAAACTTTAATCAGCGAGTCATTTATCATTGCTATTCAAAGAAAAGTAACATTATATGTCCTTCCTATTGCAAATGTTATATTAATTAAAACTATAGTAATTTAAATTTGTTTTCATTAATTACTCCTACATTGTGTCAATGTCTTAATAAATTGTTTAAGCTAGTTTTACTATTTATAAATATTTAATTCTTTCAAATTTACATTTTCTACACTAAAATGAAAGAAAAAAGTAATTTCAAATTTTCCAGATTGTTTAAAGACAATCAAGCTTTTTAAAACCTTACAAAATACAAAATTTCTAATGAGGTGTAATACGTAAGAAAGTATGTATAGTCAGTACTGATAAGTATCCATTAATTTATAAAAAGAAATCATGGTAGACATGTGAAATCAATATTCACGACTAAACCGCAATAAGAAATTGAGAAATAGGCCTATAATCTTTGAGCTAAAAAACCTATTTTTGTAACAGTTTAGTGTGACCCTGCTAACGAAGAGTTGTATTGGTTGAAATATTTTCATTTTTTTTTTTTTTAAATTTCATACCGTATTTCTGAAGTTGACATTATTTGATTAAAATCAACAAAGTGTGGGTACTAACTCAGGTTCATATATTTTGTGAATAATGGACGATGTATGACTTAACAGAATAAGAATATATACGAAGCAAGGTGCTTCAGTGTACTGCTGATAATATTGTTTTATATTCTGTTGTGAAAAATGGGCAAATAAATAACTGATCAAAAGAGGCAGAGAATATTTGACAAAAGGTGGCGGAGGTTTTCTGGTAGCAATATTGAATTCCCTAGTCACTGTAGGGTACACTACATACACTAAATTGTTAATTTATACAGTTAAGGCAATTTAAATCCCTCTAAAGTTATAAACAATTTCTTTAGTACAAACATAATTAATATTTTACTCAAAAAATGACAACTCTAAGACAGTTCCATTATCACAATGAAAATATATATTAAAAATACCAAGGTTGCTTAAAATAGCAAATGAATAAACATTGAACAACACTTCTATGTAGAATTCTCCGCAAAATGATAAAGTTGAATCAAGTATTTTTTTTTAAAAAATGATTGCTGATTTATTCTTAGAATATCTACTATCTGAGCAAAAACCTAACTATAAATATTTATTACGATAATAGATTTAATGAAATACATAAATAAGCCAAAGTAATAATAAGACGCCAAGTAGAAAGTGAATTTCAGACTAAAGTAACCCCAATTCCTAATATTTGTTGTCCAAGCACGTCTTAGATTGCTTTGTTACTACTTATGGTTTATTTGTTTTCAATATTTTCATATGTCACAAGTGAATTTTTAATTAAATCAGAACAATTTAATGAAATTGTTCTCTATGAATAATTATGATTATATTGAGTTTTTTTTTTAATTAAAAATAACATTTACTTTTCCGTTAATATAAACAGGGTATTGACGTAGGGTGTTTTAGTTGATGCTTCGCTCTAGGGGTTGAATTTCTCATCAACCCTTCATGATCCCTTCTTTGTCAGTCTCCTTTTTACTCATTTCAGCCTTATTAACTTCGCTGTTATTATTGTAAAGCTTTTAGGATGAGTTTTCTAGAAATGGTTAGATTTTTTTTTTTATTTTTTATGGTATATTTACTTTATATTTTCTTACCTTTTATTGTTAAAGAAAGTATTTTTAAAATATTCAAAAAGAAGAATTGAAAAAGAATCAGGACTTGGAAAAATAAGAGTGACTTTTTAATTGTTTAAACAACAAATGGTAACACAAAATAATATGGTAAAAGTGAATTTTGACAAAATAAGGACTTTTTGTAAATGTGTTGAAAAAAATGGTGACGTTGGACCTACCTCCCATACCTACACGTTAACACACGTTAACATGTGCCAATGTCATAAAGCATACATGGGGCTTTAACATTGACCTTCAACAATATAAGTACTCAGTCGATAATATCAATGAGACTTCTCTTCTCTGATTCAATTTAATAGCCACAATACCTTAAGCAACAGTAATGATTCGTATAAATGGGTTATGACCTGAGCATTTCACTGAATAAGATTTTTTTCCCACTTTGCACAACCAATTTTTGGTTACTTTTCTGCTTCCAATTCTGTGGCTTTAACACGTTACTCAAAATTGAACATTTCTTACTAATGGTTTGCTCTACTCTCTCTTGCTTCATTCTGCATTGGACTCATACAACGTTATCAAATGGTGTTGACATTGATTTTATTGCTTTAGTTATACATTGATATGTCTACCCTAGGCCAAATTAGTAATACTGAACTACCGGATCGAATAAAGTAGATTTATATCCCCGACCTTCCTCTTATACAAAACTTTCAAGAATTTGGAGAATATGGTGCATAGTCTCAAGGGAGAACCGTCCAGTACTCCTCTGTCGGTAAATACTTACTGGAATGCACATCAACTATTTCAGCATTAAAAACTTATCAGGTGCAGATGTAAGTGGCAAAATGGAAATCAGTAGCGAGGACACTGCTGAAAATACGTATGGTAAGAAAAGTAATTATTGAGCAAATATATTTCGGTGTAAATAAATTCATCTAAATTTGACAAGTATGATTCCTTAATTATGCTGTAAGCAGTTGGATAGTGCTCTAAATAATTAGATGCATTAGGTCAACTGGACAAGTATTGAGATGCTTCTAATAGTCATAGTGAACATATTGAGTGGCACTTTAAACCTCCAAGTTTTTTACACTTCTGTGGACTAAGCAACGCTTTGTTCGGCTAGTACAACGCTTTGTTCGGCTAGTACAACGCTTTGTTCGGCTAGTACAACGCTTTGTTCGGCTAGTAGAAAGACAAATTAAAAGAATGATAGGAAGGTCATGTTCAAAATTAACAAAATTTATTGACATTTTGGACCTATGTCAAAAGCATATGTGAATTCCCGCTGTATACCTTATTCTTTATTATTTACCTCTAACCACCTCTGATTGACTTCATTTAACAGGTTCAAATCTTTTCATTGGTTTCACCATAAACAGAACTTCGGAGCTAGATCTGCATGCAGCCTCTACCAACCATGGTCTATTGGAAAGAGTTTGAGCAGCGAACCCAACACTTCTGATTCTGCACGTCAAAAGAAGTATCTAAATATCATCAAAGGTGGGCAAATTTAGCTAAAAATTTAAAAATTACAAAACATTACTGAGAAGATTGTTAGAATTGTTAAAATACATCTAAAAGACGATGGGCGTGTAAAAGTATCAATAACGTGAGGCGAATCAAGTGAACAATTATAAAAACAGTCTCCTCCTCCAAAACAGTGAAATCATTTCCGACTTCATTGCCTTTAAGGTGGGGAGCATATTAAGTTTGTTAGTAAGCACTATATTAGGACTTGTTGAAATGTGTAAAACAGTATGAATATTTCTTGCCAACTGAATATCTGTGTGTTTTTCTTCAATCCACTTTATGTGCGTGCTATTTTATAGCTAACTTTACATACAATATGGATAATAAATTATTGAACTGTTAGGACAAACAATATTTTATAAATAAAAATGACTTGTTTCAAATATTGATTCCAGTTCTTGGAATGTTATTGAGAATATGTGAAAATATTGTGAAAACAGACTGGAATGTTGTTGGTATGCAAGGTATTTGAAATGGGGTAATATTGTTTTTTTTTTGAAGAATTTCATGAAAGTGTACTTTACTTTCCTGTCTTGATAGCAGATTGGTTTTATGCGCTATAGTTGTTTTCTTTTTCCTTTACATCTCTGTAACAAATCAGTTCCACAACATATTGCTTCCGAGATATGTCTTTTATCATGATTGGAAAGCCTGTTTCAAACTTCAAATGGATTAGCATATGAAAATATGCCCATGGAATTTCAATCTATCAAATCGAGTGTGCTCATGGTGATTCAGGAAGGAAAGTGAATCTCAATTAGACACGCTGTTTACTATTGGAGGATTAGATGAGTGGAACATAAAGGGGAGTTCACAAGGGTGCTTCATAGGAACTAAAGTTTTATATAACTCTGTACTCACCCTCCCCTAACGGGGGGTAAGAGAATGAATTTATTATTGAATTGTCAGACAAGTGGGGGATGAAAATCAAAATGGATGTATATGATGGGGAGGTTGTTTTTGTCAAGGGTGGATGTCAAGTACTCAACAAATCAAACAGAATCGACGATCAAGTCGGCAGAGGGATATCAATAAAGGGATGAGGGATGGGAGAAATTCAACAAACGAAGTCCAACCCTTGCTGTATCTCGACAATTGTTCAAAATCACGACAAAATATGAATAAGATAAAAAAAAAATCACGAGAAAAAGTAGGATACGACTGAAATACAAACATTTTTTTTCAAAAACAGACGTTTAATAATGTAAAATGCAAAATGAAATACTTCTTGAAACAAATCCAGAGATGCAGCGCAACTGCTAATATAAACAGAAACTATAAATTATTGATTAATAAACTGCAAATTTCACTTTTCAAGGATTTTTTTTTTATTATTATTATTTAAGGGACACGTCCATATTGTGACTGAACATACACAGACGAAAGAGTCAATAATGAAACCAAGTTGATTCTTACAAATTCCCCTTAGAAATGAATAAGTACTTACATAACTAATTTAATATATTTTAATTGCTTGAAATTAATGATAATTGGCAAGGTATGATGCAGGTATCAGATAAGGGAAAGATAATGGCTTAGTAATTAGATAAACATGAGTGTAGCAAACATCAGAGCAATGGGTCCCATCAAGCTGCTGTTTACTGGCGAAGTACACGTTTTGGACGAAAACTTGAGCAATGCTAAAGCACATTTCACAGTTAATTGTGCCTCCTAAACCTAATACTGCCGACTTAACTAGTATCAACCGACTTATCAACCAATAATAATCAAGCCTAAAACAACAACCCTTAACATTTCGAAAACAACCTTTATAACTCATAGAACTTTTTATTTTTTATGTACAATATAATTTAATGATTAAAATATATAATTTAAAATACGATTAAAAGAAAAATATGTTCAGAAAGAGATTGTACTGAAGCAGACTTCAGTAATTTCTTTCAGTGTAAAAACCAAAACATCAGTATTTGAGATTACTATCGAACCTGAAAAAGTAACCAATTCCTTATTTTATTTTGGTATTATTCTTCAGAAGCTTGATATGTTTCAATTATACATATATATATATATAACAGTAATGAATTGTCGACAGTGGGTCAGATATATAAAATAAAAAGGATAAATCGGGATGCGGTCAGTTTCTTCCACCTCCAATCAAACTCTCATTGCCAAAGTTTTGATTTTATTCAAAATCTTTTTGAAAGGCAAAAGTAGGTTTTAGCCTACTAAAACATATTGTTTTAGTAATGTAATTTGTAATAGTTTGTTCATTTTCAAATATTCCTACTTTTGCCTTTGAAAAAGATTTTGAATAAAATCGAAACATCGGCAATAAGAGTTTGATTGGAAGAAGATCCTTTTTATCCTTTTTATGTTATATATATATATATATATAACAAATCACTAGATAATCAATGGTAAAATGAAAGCTCTAAGTCCATTCAATGCAGATATGGTACTCTGATTATAGGAAAATACTTCATTTGCAAGCATATTGTAACACTTTTGCTTCCAATGTATAGATATAGTAACAGAGTTACTTATAATACTGGTATCATACAAAAGACCACATCAAAACTATTTATAGAATTCGATATCCGTAGACACCAAGAACAAATTCATCCACTTGAGTGGCAACCAAATGTCTTGAAATCACTTGATCGATAAATGTGGGTTGCCCGCAAAAAAATTAGAAGAATATTGCTTGAATTAAAAAAAAAATTAACGATTGAAATTTAAACTCAAGAATATTGGTAGTACCACTGAGGTTAGTATGATTAATATTAGAAACAGAATAAACTGTCATATCATGATAAAGTCGTATAATGCTGTTGGTGTTGCCCAACCATGTTTCGTGCGTTTAGCCATCTTCAACTCCAACGGAGTTTCGAGTCGAGTGGGACAACTCCAAAGGAGTTTGGAATCGGGTGGGACAACTCCAACGGAGTGTTTGGAGTCGGGTGGGACAACTCCAACAACATTTTACGAGGTATGGCGGTTTATTCTGTTTTTAATATTGATTAATATAGTGAATTCCAAGGAGAGAAATACGTTTTAATTCAAACCTCTCAGTAACATGCATACATTTATGTTTAGAAGGGACTAAAATGCACATACTCTGACACTCTCATAGTAACATTGGTGTTTGAATTGGAAATCAGTAAAACAATTTTCACATATAATGCAAATATTCATTTAAGTATAAATGTATTCATTTAATGCAACTATCTTTTCCAAAAGGCGTCAGAACGATGTTTCCGTTGTTAAAGATAATTTATTTATGACTTATGTTTATTCACTAGTGTAAACAACAAAAAGGTTACCTATTAACTTGTATTCTGTCATGGTTTTATTATTTTATTGCACTTTGGAGTCCAAGGTGCAACACATATGTTTTACCATATCAAGATTACTATACCATGAACAATTTTTTTTTTAAATAAAAATTAACATTTTATTTACCTGATGCTTGAGATAAAAACCATTATTAAACTGTTAACTAAATTAGTTAATTAAATAACTAATTAATAATTAGTTAATTAACTAAATTGAAGAATAGTTTATTTTCAATACTTACTAAAGATTGAAGATTTCTTTTTCAATATATTAATCATATAATCATTTACACGTCAACACAAATAATTAATTCTGATTTTTTTTACAGAGCAGATCAGTAGAAATAGTGCAAACCATAAAATAGTTGTGACTCTGAGGGGAGAAACTGAAAAAGTTGATTCGTTTATTTATCAAAATTATTAAAGGAGACAAGAGTTTCAGTTTGGTGAGTTCTATGGGTAGGTGATTGGATAGACATTTTAGATGCTAGTTTTATCTTCAGGATATAATCCCGTAAAAATCAACAATCACTTAGCACTGCACTTATTTCACATAAAGTTCTTTTACAATCAACTGGAAAAAAAAAGGTTACGTTGTAAACCCTGCTTCAAAGGAAGGGTTACATATTTGGAACGTTTTGGTTTTAATAAAATGTAGTTCTCAAAAGACATAATTTACAGTTTACGATGAAAAGCTCTATTAATGAAATTAGAGTGTTTCGAGGTGACTAATATATGACTAAGATTTACAAAGCTCAAGGTACTAGGGTATCCACACAACACGATCACAAAACTCCAAAGAAGATTGTAAAAATGTTTCATTCTTCAGCTGTTTTTCTTATCCATATTCAACTAATATAATAATATTTTGAGTATATAATCATACGATACATAACATAGATTTTGAATATAAAGAATATTTTGCTATGGTAATTTTATTAATGCAACACAAATGTTTCTCAGTGCATATCTGCGTGAAGATTAAGGCAAACTCCTGATATTAATTTACAAAGGCAGTGCTGTTCGAAGTGATACGTTTCAGGAGGTGTACAGTGAGAGACACCTAGCAAAAACAAATATAACAACCTTTCGTAAGGTTCAATGCTAATAGAAACCCATAACCAAATAACCCATCACCATTCATTTATTTCGCTCATTTCTGCTCAATATATGCACACAGAATTACTGGTATGTCTCCTAACGTCCGACTAGTGAAGAAATAATAATAATAAGGATGTTTACATCTGAGAGTTTTTTAATACAAAAACACTAGTATACAGGTTTAATCATATATGTATGTAGAAGAGTTGCAATAAATATCAAGTTAAGCAAACGTTGTCATAATTAAGCTATTCAATAAAAACGAATAAATACGATATGATTATACCAATTGATTACTTCCAAAACAGAAATTGTTTGTAGTCAAAACTGTGTTAATATTGAATTTGCTATTCAATATTTAGTTAAATAACATAAATCTGGGTATCACTCACTGGTGACACTTAGTAATATACTTTTGTTGGTTCTGGAGTTTTATTGCAGCAGGTATAGTGGGCTTAAACTTCTTTAAAGATATTTTTGCTGAGAAGAATGATTGGGGAAGAGGATTTAGGTAGCTTGGCAATTTGTCATGAAGTAATTTATAGCATTCAATTGCAAAGTTACAAAACTAAAGGGACTTTGAGGTCTTGATGAACGATTCTTTTGGGTACATAGAATGGCATTGATTTTCGATTAAAAGTGATTCAGATTATAAAGTTTAGTACAAACTTTGGTATGCTGAAATCAAGGCGTTGAAAAAAAAATCCATTTTCCTTATAAAATATACAGAATCTATCGTTAGATTGAAAAACAAACCTGTCAGCATGAAAGTGAACAACTAAAGCAATAGACCATGCCTGAACCTATCTGGCATTGTTCAAACAGTGCAGAAAGGAGTTATCATTTATCAAAAGTAGTTATCATTTATTTTAGCTACACTGATTGCGTAATAATTAAAAAATAACATGTCGTTTGGAATCAGCATCAAAATTTATTATTAACTCTTTTATTATATTAGAATTTTCATAATGCCCCAAAATGTTTAATTAGTTCCAATTCTTAGGAACTAAAAACACGTGTACTGTTATTTCAACTCTCCCACGAGATTTAAAAGCATTGAATGGTAAACAATTACTAAAGAATCATGATTTCAGAAACACAAAAATTGAATAGAAGTAAGATTTTATTTTCTTTGTTATTTGTTAAGGGCTTGATAGTCCTTTCGAAGGGTTGAACAAAGTGGAAATTCAATTGTATACCACTGCTCAAAACGAGGGAGGATAATTATCAATTTTCGGCCACTTTACACCAATTAAGCAAGGACTGCCAAATCCTTTCCCTTTTAAATCAAAATTTCCGACTCAACTGTTGGAATTAATTTACCACTTTTTGATTAAGTTACCTTTATGAAAGTAACTAAATAATGTAGCTTGGTATACTGGCTTTTGACTGGTTTCCTTATTTTAACTAGAATTCATTAATCAGAGGGGGTGTTGAAGGGTAGAAAATTCTGAAATTCATCTCGTTTTGAAGAAGAAAAGACGAAGAGCGCTGTATCATAACTCTGGATTTGGTTCCATCCCCCAAGCACCCTAGCTGGCCATTTTCGAATTAGTTCCTCTCTACTGCGTCTCAACACCCTAAACAATTCATTCTTCGTCTTTTCCCACCCACCCTTCTATAATTTCTACTTTCAAGAATCATTTCAATATTTCACCTCCCTTCTGCTTATCATTTAATGTAAGTTACTGAAATAACGCTCAACAATAGACCCTAGAAATAATTAAACCCTCATCTCATCGACTGTTTTGATTGAAGCTCTCCATCACACCTGTCTTCCTTCAACATTTTTTATATCATCATCCGGTGATAAAAAATCAAAACAAAATGAGAATATTATTTTTTATACAGCCGGATAGTAGATAAAATATGAATTTCTTTGCACAGAATTTAAAAAAAAAAAAGAGATTCTACAGCGCACTTGCGATAAAATGGTTGGAGACCCTCCACCTACAACTATGTATAAAACATTATATTACATATCTCATATTACATTATTGAGAATATTGGAGGCCAATACGATAGTGCTTTATTTCTTCATATAAATAATGAAAATCATGATACAAATTTGACAGAAGCTAAAATTATTACGTATAAAAGATCGATTTTTATTAAAGATCAACGAATACTGCTTAATTAAATAGATCAAATACAATAATCATTAGTAATAGCTGATTCAAATTTTAGCAATAATAGCCTTGCCAACTAGAGTTGTCAGCTAGCAGGTAGTTTTTACTTCTTTGTCCCTGAACTTCTTTGTATATCCTTATTTGCTCAACCTTTTCTCTCTTTTCTTACTCTTTACACCCCTGAAAACCATTCTTATACCTCTCTTATGAATACTAATCCAGATTCTTTATTTCACAAAGTTTCATGTCAACTGTTAGACTTTCAACAAAGGAAGACCAGTTGTTTTAGTTAAAAGATCGAAGACCCATTTCTGAATTTTTGCTATGGTTTAGACGTTTATATATATATATATAATAACAGAAGTTAGAGGGTGGCGCTAGTCAAGCTTTACACCATGATTTGACTGTCGTCCCTCCGTCAATTCACTTTTTCTCCTGAGGACGACCACCATAACGGTCGAAATATTGAAAAATGAGTCTTTGTTATGTTTCTTTCCATGTGTCACAGTTTATTTTAAGTGTTATCTGTCCTGCCGGGCCGGTTTTAGTTTATCATGGTATATATATATATATATATATATGTATATAGTGGTAACTGACCACAAATGATTTGCTCTCTGATGATGTGATAAACGAAAGGCCTCAAAGCGAATATCTTCAATCATTTGTGGTGAGTTACCTGATTATTGATATCACGTGTTATTGTGACAATTACATATATTTGTGTGCGTGTGAGCGAACGTTTGGAATATTTAATGGCAGATAACTTAACTAACATCTCTTTTCAATTTATAGAGTCATTAATATTACCGTATCAAGGGATCAATTGCATATCTTAGAAGAAGCTTTTTTCACTTGAATATTGTTGTGTTGATCTATATTGTTTCAATTTCGATTTTCACTTTGTAAAATTCGCATATATCAGCTATAAACTAATAATATCAGCTAACAACACTCATCGAATATTGATTCACTTCCCTGGTTTTTATGAGTTACGGTAGACAAGTTTATTATAAAGTAAAGTGGTAATTAGGAGGTTTCTAAAAGTTTCCTTCAATTATCTGAAGAATTTCCAAACTAAGTTTTTTTTTTCTTGAAAAAGAGTTGTAACTTTTAAAATGAAAATACCAGGGAATAAGTTCATTAATTACGTAAAATATATAAGGTCTATTTGAACATTTATAACAGTTTTAAAATTGATGGGCAATGTTGTAAATATTCATTTCTTTTTGATGTTCAATGAGATATACTGCGCATGTGTACACACACACACACACACACACACACATACACAAAGCAAAAAGTTCACAAATGTGACTTTGATCTTTTAACTAAAACGACAGGTCTTCCTTTGTTGAAGGTCTAACAGTTGAAATGAAACTCTGTGAAATAAAGCATCTGGGTTAGTATTCACAAGAGAGGTATGCAAGTGTATGCAATAAGATAAGGAATTTGAATGGACACATTGATTAGAGTTGTAGCTTTAGCATCGTTCACATATTGATTTTTATGCGTTATGTGTGAGATAGGAAACCGGAAGGAGAGTATCCGTCAGTCTTGATCATCTGAGGCTAATTCTGAAGATCCTAACTTTAATACTCTTGAGTAGGTTAGATTAGGTTGCAGTGGACATTTCAAGAGAGAACACACATAGACCCAAGATTGGTTCCTCGTGATATCAGACAATGAAGATCCTATATTGGGAGTCGAAATTTTACCTAATTCAAGTGTATTTAGGGTTGGATCCTTAGGATTTTTTATTTATCGTACCAATGGTTTAAAATCTCTCCTAGGGACGACAGCTCAGATTTTTTACCTCCTACATGAATGAATCAAGGATCAGAGTGGGTATCGAACTCCTGATCTACCAGTCCAGAGACGAGAACGTAAGCCACTGGCTTACCCTCATCCCCAAAACACATGGTAACGCTTCATTTAAGATTCCCAATGTAACATGGTTTTTTCATAACCAAAAGGAGGTGATAAATAAAAAAAAATCAAAAAAGAGTCTACACTGCAAAAGTTGAATGTAAATAAAAACAAGTATACATTTGATAAAAAGACCATACAAATTAACCCTCTTGACATAGAATCAAATAAAGAAGAGAACTTGTTTGACTGCGGATGGGATGGTTTTTATAATAAAGTTGTAAGATTAGAAGTGACTAGCATGAAGAGAAGGTGAAATGATGTTATTGCAAACAAACAGCAAAGGTGGATTACATTAGGGATGCCAGCTGATGAACACAAGACTGCCGCTTTGAGAGCTCCTCTTGAGATCACTGGAATTCGCACCTCAAAGCATGACGAGCACCCTAATTGACCTCTTCAACCCACAAACAGCCTCATTAACTCATCTACTCTCCATTATCAATTCTATATTGGTATAAACTCTTAAAGAGAATAACATTAAATTTAATATAAGTTTTAAATCGCAGAATTGACTGTCAAATTGACTAGATGACTTTTATACAAAGTTTGGTTTAAGTTTAATATAAATCAATAAAATTCAAATAAGTAAAGATAGGGACATAGAAACACTTTCAGATTGCTGAACTAAAAACAGATTCAAGAATAAATTGCCTATATTGAATGGGGCCTGGCTAAGTCAATAAACATCTCTTATTTTCAAGGAGCTTGACAGAAATTGCCTTTTTTTATTCATTAAGCGTCCAATTACGTAGTAAACTTTTTTGTCAATCAAATGTTCTCTCTTGCGGTTATGTATCTTTCAACAACCAATGAAAAGGAGTAATGAGTTATCTAGTCGTAGCGTACATACATAAATCGAATGGAACTGATGTTTGAATTATTGGTCAATAATCAATGTTTTTTATATGGCAAAGGGTAATCTTATCCACAGCATCCCTTGAGAAGATGAAACGCAGTCAAACCCCATTCTGTAGGATTACACAATTCTTTAAATATTGATAAATTGAATAAACTTCAATAAAGAAAAATGTAATACTCCCTATTGAGTTAACAGGAATCGCCTACACAAAAGTAAACTTAGCTGGCACTAGAAAAATTAACCAAACTAAAATTTTACAAAAATATTAATTCAGGGCCGCTAATATAACATACTTTTTTTTATAAATCGTTTATATATTCTATCATTTTTACAAAGAGTGTGGGCGAAATTTTGTTGTATCTATTTTAAGATACATCGTTTAGATAATTGGTATAAGAAGTCAAAATCATTTTGATGAATACAACAACACGACAGAAATACATAATCTGAGACCACGTTAAGTGTGACTAAGCACGATTTTTGAGGTCAACTAAAAGATTTAATGGCATGATCAAACAAACTACGGTTAGTAGTTTATACTGTAATAGACTGCTCGTTATATAAGAATGACTGAAAACTAAAAAAAAAAAAGTAAGAAAGTTCTTCAAAAAATAAAAAATATATTATTCATTATTTAAAATTAATATCGAAACAACTTTCATAAGCGAATGTATGTTTAAATAAATAAAAAAAAAAAAAAATAACATCTAGCTCTATCAACATACAGTTAATTTATTTTTTGTAAAAGGCCAAGAAATAAGTGACTTTTTGGACAATGGTTAAAAATCTACAACAGCTAAAATCACAATAAAGAATAGCAAGCTGATGTATTTTAATTAACGGAGTCTGTTCATATTCATGTACGGTTCATTTTCATCGTAATAACAAATGACCTCTTTTGTTCATTGTATGTCAAGTTTCAATTATCAATTCAACAATGAATCAATAGAGAGTAATTAGCAGCTGTTTGTTTTATTATTTTATAATTTTGATAACAATTTCACGAAAAAAAAACATAACAATGTATTAACTGTACAGAATATATAAATAATTATCAATAAAAACGGGACAAATTAAACGATCACAGTAAAAACGATATGTCGTTCTTAATTTAACAAAATAAAATAAAATGCTATCAGGATTCGGTAAGTTCTTCAAGTTCAAATGAAACTCTCTCTGCCAACGTTTCAGTTTTTATTAATAAATAAAAAAAATATACATAAATCAATATCAGAGTCCTGAGAACATTTTATTTTATTTTGTTTCTACTTCACGACCTATATTCTTATCAATAGTAATTAATTTAATTAATATAAATGTAATAGCTAAGCTTTTTTTGAAACATAGATTGAACTCCATTTTGTTCAGAACTATGATGATGAGGCTATATGCTGACCAAAAGAACCGATTACCTTTTCAAGTTTACGCTTGTTTTTATATTTTAGCATAATCTACAGGTAGTGAAAGAAAAACGAAAGAATGGACATAACTTCTATATTTTGTCATTTGCTGAGAACAAAAGAAGAGGTCTACCTACACAACCGTTTTCATAATGACAAAGGGTATAGAAATAAGAAAAAATGCAACCATAAAGAATGACTCTTCAAGACGTGTATTCGAAGAGAGTTTCTTATCAAGAATCCAAAATTATGTTAAAAAAAAGAAAACGAAAATAGACAAATTGAAATCTTGGAAACTATTTTAATACAGGAATGGAAACCAACCCTCATAAGGCAACTTAATAGCCTTGGCAAAGTACTCAACTTAATGTCAAAAACTGGCCCAGATCTGGCAAAATCTGCATATCCACACCAACGCCGCCTTACCATCAGACAATCAGAAGCCGATTGCCAAGGTCAAATAATCTTATCACTAGCAGTTGATCCTTGGTTACCATGAACTCAGCACAGAACTTCAGTATCCCAAGGTCTACTCAAGAACAGCCAAAAGATGCCGATAATAGCAGAATTGGTGATGTATTATGTAGTTTATATTAGAAGAATTGAAGATATATTATATAGTATCAATCAATGATCAAACCACAATATGGGGAAAACAAGACTATCTTTCAACCGTAATAAGCGGTCTTCTTCAGAGTAAAAAACTCAACTGAAACACTAGACGCAGGAAACAACTGTTGAGGGGTTGAGAAGAGTGGGAGGGAAGAGTGGTATTTTAAAAGGGTGAAAGCGCAGGAAAGGACTAATGTCCAGAAAGGGATGTTTGGGGAAACAAAAGAGTACAGTAAGAAAAAGTAAAAAAAACTATCCACTAGCTGTGAACCCTCTTAGAAGAGGCTATTGCCCTCGTAACGAAAGTATCAATGTTTGAAGAGACCGTTACTAATGTTTATAATATGTTGAAAGATCTTAGTCTTGTTTCCCATGTCATATTGTGGTTTAATCATTGATTATTATTTAACGTGTTTATGTGAAATCTGTTTATAGTGTCAATGTTGACGGAAGGATTCTGCACCCTTAAGAAATGCACAAGGAAACTAGTTCGTAAAAAACTAGGCGTACTAGACTAGTAATATGATAGCATTTAAACAAAATTTAAAAAAAAATGTAGAAGATGACAGTATAATTTACAATTATTTACCAAACCCTACAGAAAAAAAATCTCATTCTACTGAATGTTGTTGAATGAAGTCAATTTATTTGGTGTTGATTGAAGATTAGGCCGTCAAAGTGACTGCCTTGATACGGTGTTAGGTTTAGTGAGTTATCATGTTAATTAATGGTAAGAATCGGTTGAATTGCAACCAAGACATATGCTTTGTCTTTCTGGTTTATTTTAAATAATTACTAAGGGTTGATTCCGGTCACTGAAGAAGTATGAATATTTCATTAGGTAATTCAAGCGGGTTCTAGTGTTTATTGATAAATATTTGTCGAGTTGAAAGAGTTGTATATTGACTTTAAACAATGTAAACATGACACTTTTCCATTTTGAAAGTTTACTTTTTTCATTTTTTAATGAATTAATAAGCACAGGTTCAACAAGTTCAGAGTTGAATTAAAATGTATAGAGGATTTTAAAATACCACATCAAGGTTAGTGGTAGTTGTGATAATTCATTCAGGAGGGGTGATAATTCATTGGAGGTTCCAGTGAAAGATAGCGTGCTTATCTTCAATACTGAAGATTGATGGTTCGAATCTTGGCGATGACTACATTTTTTTGATGTGTATGATACAAACTGTTGTGTGCGCGGTCCCTTTGAGAATATATAAGCTTATTTGCACGATTTGTCGTAAACAAAGTAAAGCTGTATGATTTCATTTACAAGTTAAAGATCTAATTTTTAACTAAAAAACTTTAGTAAGGTAAAATTCGGTTCCTTATTTAGCATCAACTCGGTAATTGACCTGATTGCAAAATAATAAATGAACCAATTTTCCTGTCCCAAGAAGAACATTAAACATGAAAACTATAAATCTGGACACTGGATACAATTAACTGGAGGATCGATGACAACAACATTGGCACAAAGGTCCACATCTCTAATAGGCATGATACCTTCGCAACCCATGAATAAAGATAAAAACATAATTAAAACAAAAACCGCTTTCCCCATGTACGGGTATAAGTTTGGCATGAATGGACAACAAACAATAAATTATTTATGTAGCAACATCAACCAAAATTAAAGCATCAAATACTCAAATTCAAACAGTAGATGCATCTTTTTATATTTAACGAAGCATTTGTTTTAGGCGAAGCTATTTTTGATTATTTTTAATCATCTTAGGTTCATAATCTGATAGTTTTTCACAGAAATAGCGGTCTGTAATTTGATTATTGAGGTAAATTTTAGTCATTCATATATAAAAGTCCATATGCACTACTTCAACGGTTAAAGAGTGAGAATTTCCTTGATTTAATCAAAGCAACTACTATGGTCACAGAAAAAACAAATCAACTCACTTCTTCTATAATTTGATTTCTAAAACTACATTTGTTATAAATTTCGTAAATGTATCACTCGTATGTATGGCTCTTTTACTGAAGTAATACAGTCGTCATTAATTTTAAATTTTGAAAGCCTTAGATAATTAAAATATCATAATATAATTATCAACGACATTAGAAAAATTCAATGAAAGAAATAGAAGCAAGGTTAATGTAATAAATATACTCTTTACACTCTATGCACAGACTAATTTGTTAGAAATTAAACCACTTCTTTAGTGTATGAACGTTCAAGTGACATAAGTGCCATAGATTTATTATCCAAAATTAGCTTTGGATAATAAATCTAGTTGTTTTCATAATTATTATAAAATTTTAATTTATTTAAATAAAATCAGCACTTAAGTAAAACCCTTTTTTAAAACAGTACCTTTATTCAATAAATTGTGTATAATTACACGAAACACTTTGAGTCCATTATAGAAATAAGAAATAAATTCAATTACAAGATGTTGCCCCGGGTCACTGCTTCCGACCTCCATCAAAGATTTCCTTTTATTTTTATATTAGCTTTATGGGGAGAGGGGCTATCCCATTAACAGAATAGAGAATAGAATTGGGGATGGTTCAACGAACAAGTAATTTAAAAACATTTTGCAAAATACATTTTTGGGAAAAAACAATTGTTTTTCATTTTAACAGCACAAACTGTAACCATGTTCATAGTGTTTCATAAAAAAAAAATCCTTTCATTCATTAAATAAAAACAGACAATGCTATTTGCCTTTTAAAACAAAACCTTGACTTTAATTTGTTAATTTCCTATGAAATAGTACAAATAGCTACATATCATTAGTTGTTAAATTTTGTTAAAGTTAATACTGATTTTTTTACTTGTAGCAGCCGTCCATCTTCACGTTACTCGGTTCAAGCTCTTTCACACACTATCTCATCCTACACATTCAGTTTTCTTATATTTTTAATTTATGATTTAATCATTTTATTTATGATTATATAATAAATATTTTTATAGAAACAAATAAATAAATATATTGTATGCATTAATCAACATATTGTGTTTCAATCATGAATTTACTACAATTATGGTTTTTTATTAACAAAAAATACCTATTGTTTTAAAAAGCATGTAAACTTAATTTTTTTCTAAAATTAAATTAATTTAATATATTAATTTAAGGTGTTTAGTAGCTTTTATGACTGACTAATAAAATTAAAATTAAACTAAATTCAATTTGCATTATTTATCTATATAATAAATCTATATAGATTGATTCAGTGGATTAATTTTTCATTAATACCACTGAAAAATTCCAATGCGCAACTAAGTCCTTCTGACAAATAACGGTCTCTAACAAAACGGACTGTGTTTGCTTTCTGCTCGAGATTACTATGAGAATCCTCATAATTAATTTGCGGTTGAATAATTAATTTGCTGTTGAATAATAAATAATTAATTTTTTTTTAATTAATTGTTTTTAGACTTCTTCAATAAATAAAATGAATCACTAAGACAACATATCAAATTATTTATATGTTGTGTCAAGAAAACATAGAAAACCAGCATAAATGGTTTATAGATTTTGACGCCGGTCATCATCAGGAGAATGGCTTATTTAAAACTGAGTCTATGTTAGCTACCCTTGCTCGCCTCGTGTATTTGAACGGAGTTTAACCAACTAACTAACTAAAACAAAAGAAAACCTCAGGACACGAGTAAACAGCTTTCACTTATTTTAGATTTTGAATTGTTGGGAATTAATCAAATTGTCACAGTTATAACGATTAAAAATTATAGTATATTGTATTATTAAGTTGCAAGTATCAATCAAAATATTGAATTATCTGACGGGATGTACTGAACGCCTTTTTTTGAAGTTTGTTCTGCATTTAAAGAAGAGAGGGGTTGGTCATCATTATGTAAATTTGTTGGAAAAGAGAACAACTAAAAAAAAAAAAGGGAAAAGTTGTTGCAAGGGTGGATGACAAAGCAAATGTGATTAGAACTTTAACGGCAAAACAAAACGTTATTGAGAATCTGTATAGGCTATCGAGTTTGCAAGATTAAAATTGGTAGCATTAGTAAAATAGAGATAAGATCTGTAAACAAGTTGCCCCACTGCTACAAAGAAGCAGTGAAATTCGAATTACCAGAGGTAGTAGTAAGGTGAATGCTTGTAACTAAGTTGAAACTTCTTTTTATTGGCCGTAATTTGCAGCAATGATTTAACCCTTGTTTCAGAGTTGTTCAAGATGATTTAGAGCCCTATTTCAGTCTTTGTAGAGGGCTCAAGAGATCACAAAACTGTTTGGCCCACAGCAACGATTAAAACTAAAATCTCCCCACTTAGGGACTCTTTTTTTTTTTATCTCCCCATTATTTCTTTTGAAGACTAACAACTGTCATTAATTAACCACTTTTATTTATTATTCTTTTCGTTTCTAATTAGAATTACTGGATCACTTCTAATTTAAACAAGAAATCTCAATATCAGGAATTAACCTTATTAGAATTATAAATTCACTTAAATTTATTATCAATCTAAAAATATCAATATATAATATACAAAGTTTTGATTAATTGTGTTATATGATGTTTCTACACATATATGTAAATTACTTCAAAAAGTATTCATGAAAACATGTTAGAAACCATTCTTTTTTAACAATTCCTTCGCTTCTGTAAAAAGCGTTCTGGGTAGAACGCTCGATTGATCGTTCTGTTAACTCGCAGCCGCGTCAACGGCCACATTATGGAGTGTATTCTACTTTGATATAGTTAAATATATTTAAGGTCGATTTAAATATCTTTGAGTACTTGACATCGTTTAGGGTTGGAAAGATGACAATCTTATTTTCAATCTACCCATGAAAGACTCTAATGCCTAACTACGGTGTTCTGATTGTCAAACTTGGGAACTGGCTAAGCTGATTACGTAGAGGGCAGCAGGTAGAAGGTTTGTCGGCCACTGCCTCATCTGCAGCCAAGGCAGGTTCAGTAGGACCTCGGTTCAGAGTTCCATCTGAGAGTTCTTAGAACACTGTCGATACCATTGCCACGGGAGAAGCTGGTTGTTGTGTTCCACGCCGTTGTAGTTGGACTCATGGCAGTTATGGTTCTTCACCAGCAAAGTGTAACATGTCTAGAGAGTCACTATGAGAAGAATTCTTTTCCAAGGAGGTTGCCCGCATAGAAGGAGCTAGACCCTTAACCCTCACCATTGGCTGAGGTTTATCAGTTCATAGGTGGAATTGAGAACTTGTACTCTTGAAGAAGCCCGAACCTCGGTCAAAGAGCATTTTCCCTTGGGGGGGGGACTGAATCCTTATGGATTCTACGGTAGTTCTAAAACTGCTGACGATTTAGTAGGTGTCGGCCATCTACCAAAACATTTCTGTGGTTGTCACGTCATGGCAAACACTTTACACGCCACTGATGATCTGAGTGACAAATACGCAAATTCACTTAAACTTTACGCATATATGCGAGCTCACCATAACGTATAAATCTTCAAGAAGAATTACAACCTCTATTTTAAAAATGGGTATCCTCAAAAACTTCACAGGCTTGACGGATTCACGCGAACAATTTCTATGTACCGTGTCTAAACCCACCATCTACTCTACTGTCTAAAGTCTACCATGTTCATTCCATTTATCTTGCTCATGTAATAGTAGATGTAACACATACTGCAAACATATGTTTGCTAATTTTATAAGTTTGGATATTTAAACAATTGTTTTTTTTTTATGAAATGCAGTAAGATAATAATTGAGTTGCATCTTTAGAATAATTATATCTTAAGAGAAGAAGTAAAACATTGTATCCACTCTAACAAACTTATCAGATGCTATAAGGACTTGGAGCATAGACTTTGGTTGTTTAAGGAGCAAGCATATTTGGTTGTTTATGAAGTAAATGTCTATAAGCTCAACAGAAGAAGTTCATAATTATTTGAGCAAATATCCGTAAAAATGAAAAAAACTTTTTTATTATGTAAATATAATTACATTTCGAATTCATTCAAGAAAATGACTACCACGATAGAAAAAGTTTTACTTGAAAAAAGGCAGGAAATGAGTTGAGAGAAACGAATTTCATAAACCATTTAATAAGTTGGTTGGAGGCGTTAGAATGGTTGTATTTTTGAGATTGTTACAGCCTATTTCTTCGTAAGCTAATATGGGAAATCCATCGTGGGTGTTGTTGCCTACGTTGGAGTAATTGATGAAAATGATAATAAGAATGATATGGGATGCAGGATATGGAGGAGGGTTGAGTGGAAGGGAAAGAGAGTGGGACTTGAAGAGTGGGCCGTGCTTGGCTCGTGCCTGAAGAAGGTGCAGGAGCCAGAGAGAAAGGATGCTGGAGAGAACACCTGGCGTGAAGTGCGGCAACATAGCCCCCCACTCTATCAGGATAACAACAACTTAGCCCAGATATTTACTACCTCTACAGCTTCCAAGTACGGCTTGCGCGCTTGCTTGGGGCAACTTCTTTCACTCTGGTCGTGCCTCTCGCACAGGCCAGCAGAGGCCGCAATCATGTCCGCACCAGAACCGTTCTTTAAGTACCAGATAAACAACAACGCCATATTAAAATAATAACCTTCTTCTTTGTTTGTTTCAATTACAAATGTCACTTATCATCCCAATCACTTCGTGCTTGAGATAACAGAAATCAAGCAAAATAAAATTACTTTCACAATGTTATGTCTTTAACATACAAATTTATATTAATATCCAGGACTCCAACATATGCATTTTGTTGAAAACTAAAGTATTTGTCAATACTTTCCAACTCTCTATAAACATAAACATCATTTTTGGGTGATTCATTAAAAATCTCTCTACACTATTTTATTTAAAATCAAAATTTTAAGAAACCTATGTTAATTATCTGGGTTTTATTTCAGTCTCTAATGTAATTTAAAATTCAAGCAGTTCAAAAATAAATCTATGTTAGGAATTGACCTCTTGCGTAAACTGCATTGTATTTCCAAATACAGGAATGTTCACCAACATTGAAGGAAGTTGCCTATAAGGAGTTCATTTGTTCAACTATGACTGAGAATACTCTGCGATGTTTAAAGCTCCACCTACGATTAACACCAGCGTCCCACTGCACACAGTCAATGTGCCCACCTTATAGTAAGAACAGAAATGTGGCTTTTCAACATTATTTGAGACAGAAGTACACACCACTCGACTTACAACAAAAAAAAACTGCCTATCCTAATCTGACTTAGGACCTAAATCCCAAACTTCCCCAATCTCCCTAAAACAATATAAAACTTTACTAGAAAGTAAACTTCTTCCAAAAATTCGTCCTTTTTCTACAACATTTTAATGTTGATTCCGGATATTCCTATATTTTTTGACTAAGAATGTCATATAAAGAAGTAACAAATATAACGCTTTCATATGAGAGGTGAAATCAGAAAGAAAAAACAACAAATATTTAATGACCTATTTTGAAAGTCATTGCTTTCAATTTACAATTTGACAAAACGTCCTGACCTTCCACTAGTGGCAGTAAAATAGGATTATAGTTTACGCCAGCTACAGTACTTACTCATCTCGACGTTTGCAATAGTCAACAGAATTATTCTTTAGTTGGGTTATCTCTACTAAACTATAGGACATCAACATTTAGGACTCCCGATGTAAAATCAACCCATAATCTCTCATTTATCTAAAATTAAATTAAAAAGTAAATGAACCACACATGTCTCTTATACTTTAGCAAAAATGGGTAAATATATCTGTTTATAAGACAAAACAGTGTGATAATATTCATATATATTCTATTAATAAACTGACTCATTAAGCTGATTCCGAAACTGATGAATAACTGAACAAGTCTTTGACACTGAAGGAAAAAAAACTGTTTACAACTAATTCATTTACAACTTATCAGGGCTAACTTAAAGGCCAATAAGCACTGATGAGCATTTCTACATGATTGGTATACCATTGGTATACCGCACTTCGTGCTCTAGATAACAAAATTCAAGCAAAATTAAATTACTTTCACAACTTTACCTGTTTAACATTAAAATAAATTAACGCTATGTACTTAGCTGTAACCTAAAGGATGAGAAGTACGTACCAATACAAGGTAGTAAACTTTATGGAAGCTTTATCAGTAGACGTTCTACTGATAACAAACAAGGGTAAAAAACATATCTTATTAACAGTAACTTCAAGAGTCAATGTATTATTTTTAATCTATTTAACATTTTCATTATGTTGGTTAATGCATTCTTTTTAATCTATTAAACATTTTCATTATGTTGTTTCTTATGACGTTGTTAAACGTAAAGATATTGCGGAATGTTAGGCACTGCAGCATTAATAATTCAGAATTTCTAGTGTACTTGATTTTAAAATTAGTCTTATAGTTATTAAAAAAGATTTGAAATTGTAAAACAACACTAAAAAATAAATCAATGATACAGAAAAAAATACTCAAAGCTGTGATTCTTTTTCAAAAATATGATTAGAGTTTAAAAAAAAAAAGAAAAATAAAACAAATGTTTAAACTTAATATCAACAATTTACCGAAATATGGATAATAAAATTACGTTTTATAATGAGATTTATTATTCCGGACGACTGCATTGATTTTGTATTAGTAGGGATGTGCATAATATTATTAAAGGATTAACATTATCACTGTTTGACTATATAAACAAAGTTACTTTGTTTAACATAAACACTTTTTATGAATTCGACTAATTGAATTATTATTTTTACCATTGAATACATTTTAATTCTATCAAAGTCCAGAATAAATTAAAATTTAAGAGACTCACGACATGGTGAAGATAAACCAGCAATTTTACCTAAAACAGAAAAAAAATTAGATTAGCGACATAAAAAAAGAGAGATGTATCAAAAAAGGTATTATTTAATTGGAATTACCAACATACATGGAACAAGATTATAAAATGAACAAAAGAAACATTGCAGATAATACTATTGTATTATTATTATATATTACTAAATTTAAGAATATAATGGAATTTAAAATCCATTGCTTCACTTAACAACAATAATAATGATTTAGCAAAAAAAATAGTAAACAAAGATAATTGCCATACAACAGTTAAGATGTGTAAAGATAAACTTAGTTACAAGAGCAAACGCCCACCGATGGCTGTTGAGTCATTGGGTGGCACGCTGACGAGTGAAACTGAGAGATCCTTTCATCTTCTCAAAGATGACAAAGAATTAAAGGTAAACGAGTCATCAATTTTTGTTTTATTTTGAACATGCTTTATATATTTATATAAACTTAAACTGTTGCAAGAGTTGTAATACAGAAGACAAATTAGTGTTCATTTATTTACGATCTTCAGAATTAATAATTTTTCGAATAATGTAAAAATTCAATTGATATATAACGTGTGTCCTGGTTATTTCCCTCTATGTCTGGGATAATGCCTTATATAATATATAATATATGCTTGGAAAGAATATATTATAATATATAAATAAAGGTAGTAAAATATATTTAATTAACATTAGCACATAGAGTAATGTGAACATTGAAGGCTTTCTGTATATTTCAAACTTAGGATACGAAATATGAAGAGAGTGAACTATTAGTTGACAAGGTTTATTTTCCTGTTATTTACTTAGTAATATATTTTAATTATTTACTAAGCATGATAACGAGATTCACAATAAATTATTCCAAACAAACCATCATTTAAGATTAATTTGGAAATCAAAAGAATACTCATGTCATTAAAAAAAAAAAGAGTCATTCTTAAGGTTTGATGTGAAATAATTTTGAAATCTGGATAAAAAGAGGGGTATTTTTAGAAATGGAGATAGCCATCATGGATGGACCATTAAGACTCTTCCCTCTACTGATATCTTCCAGCTTTTAAGGTAAAATATGTTGACGATACGAGTATATATTGTTTATCTGTCTCAAATCTATCAATAAAGATTCCTTTCTAATAAAAGTCAATTCATTAACGCCCATAATCCTATTTACAATGGAACAAGAAGTAAATTTTTATTTGCCTTTTATATAAATCCTTATCCATAGGTTATCTAAGGTGTTACGTTTTAGTATACATAGAAATCCTATTAATGTACTAGGATATGTCAATTTTTCATTCTTCCCATCAAGAAATGTTAAAATATCTGTTTTTAAGACATATGTTCTTGAAGATATGAACAGTTTATTCCCCTCAATTTCTTAATGATGAAATTAATACATTACTTCTATTGCGTTATCATTAAAATACTTCCTCTTATATCGACAAAGCTTTACAGGGTGCTAAAATAACGTTCTTTAATGGTTTAACATAATCTACTCAATTTCATACACGTATGTCGTAGTTTTGCCGTATTATGTGTGAATGGACCTTTCTATGATTTTTCTAGTTTTTTTTTCCTAGTCGTAATAGCATAGGCAATTCTTCCAGAGAACTGAGACAGGTATTTAAAACTTCCCTTGTCAAAGTCATCATGAAATGTATATTGGTCAAACTGTATCAAATGTATATTTTTAATTCATTAAAAATAAGTCACATTAATACAACGTAAGTAGAGAACTAAGTAGCGCCTTATTCTTCCATATAAATCATGACAATTATTATATAAATTCGACATAAGTTATGTGATAAAAATATGAAAAACTGTAGTTGTTAAAAAATAATATCAAATTCTCTCTAATTAGATTTAATAGATCAAATACTGTAAACATAAGTAATGGTTTATTCAAGGTGGACTCTGTATTGACGGAGGTAATAGCTTTCTTTATCTACGAGGACTGACAGCTGGCAGGTTGTTTTTGACTTATTTCTTCCTGCACTCCTTTGTTTACCTTTGTCATCCCTTGCCAGCCCTTCGTTCTCTTTCCTGCACTTTACACCCTTTAAATACCTCACTTGCCTCCCACTCTCTTCAATCCAACACCAGATGTTTCTATATCACTAGTTTCAGTATCTATTTAACTTTGACGAAGACGACTTGTTTCGGTTGAAAGATCTATAATCTCTTTTTCTGATTTATTTCGTTGACTTTAAGGTATAAACCGTATTATATACGGTTTAACCTAATTTAATAACAATTAATGTACATTACTCATGACAGTTAAAAATGAATTGAATTTTATCTTGAAATTTAAGCAAATTTAGGTCTACTAATTTTACTGCCACTTTTTTATAAGGACATAATCTAAATTTTCATTGAAGAATGTTGTTTTATAACATATCTTTGAAGTACTGGTTTATACTAAATAACTTTATGCATATAAAGTATGCGTCAATAACTTTATGCATATAAAGTATGCGTCAATAACTTTATGCATATAAAGTATGCGTCAATAACTTTGTGCATATAAAGTATGCGTCAATAACTTTATAGCTACTCTTCGATATTATAGAACAAAAGAGGAATCCATTTAACAAAAACAATTTCCTATCTGGTATTTGAATAGTGTTTTACTAACTCCATGTACTCCTCGATCGTATTTATATATTATCAAACATTCTAAGATTTTCATGTACTATACTGAAACTCAAATCCACTGAACTTAACAAATTAATGGTTAGGCACAAACACTTATCTGGGCCTGGATGATGTTGTTAGGAATTGTCAGTACTTCTTGCCGTTATTTTATAATTTTCAAGCATTTTTGACATGATTTCGATGTATTTTTAGCCAAGCAGAGATCCATTTCATGAGAATTAGAAGGTTAGATACAAACATCTTTCTGGTCTCTGGATGGCGTTGTTAATAGCAGCCTTGAGAGAAGTGGATCTAAAATTAAGGTTTTTAAAGCGAGTTGATTCAAGGCTAGCAAGATAGCTATCTCATCTTCTTTCTTGTTAATTAAGACAGCCAGAGCCAAGTGAATCCTGCCTCCCTGTGCCTGGGTCACTCCTCTTTCACACGGAAACCAAATGGACACATAAATGTCTAACCAAGTCACTTTGGGCCAATCATAAAACTACGCTCAATAATTATTTCTGTTTTTTTTTTATGTAAACTTAGAATCTCAAAATGGTGTTATAATGCAGTGCTGTTATAACTGAAGATCCTCGGTTCATTTTAATTAGCTTTCTGGAAAGTCCAAACATATAATTGTGTTTGGAAGAAACTCGAAAGTTATTCCTGACTGTAGACACTTCCAGCTGTATCTTCATTAAGATATCAACATTGTAAAAGCTTGTAAAATGTCCTACAGAGAAAGAAATGCTTTTAACTGATCATAGTACCCGTGACTTAACATAGAACCTTGGTGACTAAAGGTTTGTTTAATTGTCTCCTAAACATTCAGCCAACACAGTAAAGCTGAATTATGAAATAATTAATTACTGCGTTTTCATATTGAAAGATTTATATGGAATTAAAATGGGTTAACTCATAAATAAGAACATTATAATGTCAATATTTAGCCTGAAATATAGGAATTAACATTAAATATGTTATTAATATCGGTAGGAGGCTATCAATATAAAAACCTACAGAATGTTGATATTAACAAATTTATTTGGAATTTAATATTAATTAAATCAAAGCGTGATTAAAAATAATATACATTGCACATTTTTTTAAAGCCTTAAATTTAAATTTAGATTCCACTTTCTCGGTGATATAATATTACGTGAAAAATGTTTTGAAATAAATGAATTGGAAGAGAAATGTTTCTTTATATAAAATTGTTAATTAAAGAGCATGACAAGAAGTAAGCTTTGTTTTACATTTATGGTGAGCTAAATTCTGAAATAATGATAATATTACGAGGTTTTTATATATATATGATCAAACTCAATAAGAAATGCGAAAACAAGACTATTGATTTGATCATTGATTGTTATTTCACGTGTTTATGTGAAAGCTTTATATATATATAATCAATGATCAAACCACAATAAGAAATGGGAAAACAAGACTAAGATCTTTCAACCGTAACAAGCGGTCTTCGTCAGAGTCAAAAACCCAACTGACTCTGACGAAGACCGCTTGTTACGGTTGAAAGATCTTAGTCTTGTTTTCCCATTTCTTATTGTGGTTTGATCATTGATTGTTGTTTCACGTGTTTATGTGAAATCTTTTTATATATATATATATATAATCCAGGAGGTCTCAGAGCTTATTTTTTCTTCATTCTGATTCTTCCTACGACATTTTGTCTCATATACATATCTTAGGTGTTGCTGGTCTGAATACTGGGCGGTGACTGAGTGTCGGCTTGGCGAGTAGCTGGTAGTTGGTCACCTAGTAGCTGCAGTGTGCGTGAAACCCCCGTGTGTTGATTTTCATGGCTTCATATATTTGCAGTCTGGCTGGATCATTAATTTTCTTTAAAATGATGGTGTTTTGAACAAGGTCCTGGCGGGTGAGTTTTCTTCCATGTTCCTCGGAGGTGTGTCTAGCGATGGCTCCTGCTTGCAAGTGCATTGTCAGTCGTCGTGAGAGTGTGGTCGATGTCATACCGATATATTTTGAATTGTCTAGGAGCTCACAATCTCCGATATTGCAGTTATATTCGTATATGACATTGGCCTTTTGCATCTCCGGGATGACTGCATCTGGGCTATTTTTCATTATCAGGTTAGCGGTGGTTCTACTTTTATAATAAATATGGACTTGAAGACGTTCATTTTCGTTATTACATTTAACATTCCTGCGAATAATTTGTTTCAACACCCTCTCGTCTTCTTTATACGCCTCTTTTTAGACCTCCTAGATTATATAAAGAAGAGTAAATAAATAAATAAATATATATATATATATCTTGAAGTAATGTATATACCTGCATATTAACTATTAAATCGGAAAGACGATCCAAACTGGACACAATACGAGTTCAAAATCGAAGAAGATTAACACACAGAGTAAAGAAACACACTAACAAACTCAAATTTTTGGGCAATCCGTCTTCAGGAGAAAAAAGAGAGGGAGACGAAGCACGTTTAAAATGAAGAACACTATGTGTTCGAAAGGGTTGCTATATCAAATAATTGAACATGGCAGACTTATACTGTTTTTTTAACATGATATATATATATAAAAAGGAACAACTAGAAATAAATATGAAGGTACATGTCTAAAAGGGGTTAAGTTAACCCAGTGCCAATGTACAGTAACCCCTCGCGGCTCAGTTTTCGCGGGTTCAGTGTTTTGCGGAGTCCTGAAATGTTCAATTAAAAAAATATTCAACTGTAAATGTAATAAAAAATAAAAAAAAATACAACTCGTAATGAAAAAGTACAGTAGTTAGTATTAGAGAAGAAAATATACATGATTTTCGATCTTGTGCGATTCAGAAAGATATCAAACAACCAGTGACTTGCTGGGTCAAAATATATTCTACAGTATTAAATTAAAGACTAATAAAAGCTATTAAAAAATATTCAATAAAGACTTAAAATTAATGAAAAATATTAAAACATAATCAATTGTAACAAAAGAATAATAAAAATATCGAAAAATAGAAGTTGAAATTAATAAAAAAATAACCAAAGATGTTTCCTTTGATCTGATTGGCTAATTCATATTGTCCTACTTCCTGTTACCACGCCACCCACGCCCTTGTGAATCTTTTTTTATTAATTATTTCTTATTTTTTTCCTTTTTATTTTTATTTACAACACAGTACAGTATTCAGAAAGGTCAGGATTCTCTCTCTGTTGGAAAGGTCGTTGTTTGAGCTTTAGAGGTTTTTATAAAGGCGCGTCCATTATTCGCGGATTTTCGCTTTTCGCGGGAGTCTTCGGTCCCCATTATCCGCGAAAAGTGAGGGTTTACTGTAGTCACCTCACGAATAGTAGATCCAGGGTTCAATACTAACTCTGGCCCTCGATTTATTCACGCGGGAGGAAAATAAATGTGAACACCTCGTCCTTCGAGAGACATCGGTCCCGAGACTCTACGATATCAGGTACTTGTTAAAGATCCCTACTCTAAATACAATTGAGTTAGTCAAAATTTAAGAATCCCAATAAAGAATGATTATTGTGCGAAAGGTCCAATGTTCATCTTACGTAAGTTATCTTATGAGACTGCCACTGCGACCTAACTTAACCTACATCTCTAAAATAAAATCAACTAGAAGATGCATCATAATTTTACAGGTCTACTATAAAGTATAGCTCACACATTAGCAACATAACTTTCAAAACTACCTACGGTAAACTTTAATTTTATATAACCTGCCTAAATGCAATTATTATATATTTCAAAAGTTTTATTATGTTTCATACCGGGAATAATCACTTCACAGATTTGCTTTATGCTGTATAAAATACGAATTTCTAATGAAGCCTCAAATTTAGATGGTAATATATGTTAACTTACTTTGTTCTGGGTTCAAATGAGTTAATGCTAATTTGACGGTATAGTTGACAAGCTTGATTAAGAGCCGATTCGTCTCATTGAAGGGGAACAGCTAAGCAAAACCATAACAGCAATCTAGTTAGAGATGTAATTTCCCTTTTGAAGTTCTATCACTAATTGAAAACCCCTTTTTATTTTCACATTAGCATAATAATTCCATTGAAGCCAAGTGTATTTAACAATTCACAACAAGCTTTCAAGATGATCAATTTCAAAAAAAAAAAAAAATTAATAAACATCTTTGTAAAGCTTTGTCTTTTGTCAAATCAATTGCATTGATTAATTACCAAACAACACTGTCTTCACAAACAAACCTTTTAAACAACATGTTTATTTATTATTTTCGACGAGAAACAATTAGAAATCACTCATAAAACTGTTTAAAATGAATATAACCAAAATTATTTTTTTTATTGTTCTAGACAAAACAACTAACAAAAATCAGTAATGGATAATTTTCTTAATTTTACTTTTGATAAGTAAGACTGAGTTTTTCTGAACAGTTCATTTATATTCTTTTGATTTTCAAAGAGACACAGGAAAATATATCTATTTATAGGGAAAAATTTTAATTTAAACTCTTTTGTGTATATTTTTGCTAGCCGTTCTGTTTTTTCCGATTTTATATTGTGTCACAATAGTATTACTGCACTTACATTACATTAACTTATATTGTAATCATTCAATTATTACACTATTACAGGATATTAACAAAGATAACAAAGATTTATAATAAATATAATCTTATGCATAAGTAATATTTTCTATTATTATGACATAAAACGATGTAAGTATAAAAGACCATATTATTTTACTTCCTTTACTTACTAAATATGTAATTATGCCTTCTGAATCATGAATTAAAATACCATGATAAAATGTCTTGAAATACAGATCCTGCTATCTAATGCCGAAAGACTGAGTAAAAAGAGTAATGAAATATTGCAATTGTCACAAGCTGCGATTAAGTGTCAACGTTCATACAAATGGTCGGGAAAATGGTTTTTACTTTATTTATTACAATAAAAACATAAACTATGTCTTTTTCTAATTTATTTTTTGAATTGTTCTATTGTTATACAGCAAGGTTTCTGTATATTTTTTAAAAATTTTCTTTACTACTTCCTGTTTAACTGAAATCAGGGTCTGATACACTCGACGAGTGTATCCAATATACGATAATTTTTTAATTGACATTTTGCAAATTCTAAATATAAATATATAAATACTAATTCTAAAATTTAAAAATGATTTAAGTATGACAGTTGCTTCCTTGTTTTGCAATTTTTTAAAGATGCATATTCTTAATCTTCGAATTATGAGTTATTTATTTTATACTGTTTGAAATTCCGTAATGTTATTGCCTGATGACAAATAGGTGGTGATTTATTTATGTCACTACATTAGTTTCTCGAAACACAAAGTATTAAAATATGTTGTTTTCCTTTAATTTAATTCAATGGTCAAGTTTAAATGGCCTGTACTTGATTGAGTTGGCTTACTTAAATACATAAGACATAAGGTGAATGGTCTCCCAATGTACTACAAACAAAGGAAAGTTCGTGTCAGTGCTATCCGGAATACAGCTATTTTCGTTTGTTTTTTTTTCTCTTTTATTTGGTCAAGTATTGAACAGGGGTTCTGACTGGATATTCAACCAACTTCCACGATTCTTTGTTATTCGAAACTATTATGTTACAAAGGAATAAAAAGTGTCATTGGGGAAAGCAATGTTAAACTTTTTTGTCGGTATCAAACCTCTAAATCTTCTACCACAGGTAGGAAGAGCGTTTACCAAATCAGCCATCGAGACACCATAAATAGTAGTCCAACTTCATATGTCAAGAATGACAGTTCTGTTATTAGTCAAAGAAAACGACAATTTTACATTTTTGTTATAAATGTCTAAAAAGTGTGTATTTTATAATGAATACGACGAAGAGTGCATGCTTGTGTATATCTTGATTTGGTACATCGTATCTATTGGTAATTAAATAATTATTATAATTTCTTGCTTACTAGATAAGCAAAAGTGATTTATAGTTAGTTTTAAGATATTTCTGAAAATCAGACGTATTATTCCTTGTTACAATTCTCGATCATAATAATTAAACAGAGTTTATCACCATTTCTGAATTTCATACCTTACTCTGACACCACTATTATTATCATTATTTAATCTGTTAATTGGTGATCGGTTGGAGGCAAAAACAAATTGAATATACATGAAAAAAGAAAACAATATTCTAATAAAAAATTTTTGCGATACCTGTATATCCTTTTCTTATGTTATACATATCCTTGATATGATATGATATTGACATCAATATCCTTATCATATCAATATCAATATCAATCAATATCCTTGATATTGATATGATATAAATAATCCCTTGAAAAGGATTGCAAATAGAATAAAATATATATTTGTGTACAATTAAAATTATCTGTTTAAGTAATTCCACTAACTGCTCTCAAATACTACATCACATTATAATATCTGCTCAATACAGCAAGAAATATAGTTGTACAGCAGGTAGAAAGAAGAAAAATTTTGTATATAACCAAATAACGTATTAATCATTATATTTATTGTTATGTTACCATCATTTATTTAAGTTATTTATTATATAATATTGAGATATATCACAATTTTTTAAATAAACTCCCGTTTATTACTAAATAATACCCTTATAAGCTTTAATTTTAGAAAAGAGTGTTTGTTGAGACAGAACACGATCATCAATATGATTTGACAATAAAGTACAAACAAAACTAGATTTTGACCCTATGAAAATAACAGGTTTGAAAATAAACAGTCTAAGCAAAAAAAAAAAAAATTAAAAAAAAAACAATGCCAATTAAAACTCCTAGAATATGTAACGATTATAAAACGTACACATTTTTGGTATAATGAAGCAATCAACTTAATTATAACATGAAAAATATCATAAAACTAAAAAAAATACCTTTGTTTTAAATAAACAATTAAGGACTCCAAAAAAAAAAAAAAGTAGACGGTACCTTACCAATAATTTAATTTATCTTACTTTGAAGGTATCACGGAGCAGAATAAAAACTTCAAACAATTCTTTTTCCAGCTTAATTTACAATTAAACCTTTTCTTGCCCAACTTTTACTTTGATAAATTCTTATTTTATTTAAATTTTGTAAAGAAACTATTTTTTCCATAAAAAAAAGAGTAAAATAATTAATATCTTTTATTAAGAGAAATGAAAGAAAGAAGAAGAACAAAACTATACATGCATTTTATTAAATATATATTTACAATATTTACTTTAATAGAAAAGAAAAGAAAATAAAAATAAATTATTAAATTTATTTGTTGTTTAAATTTTAATTTTATAAGATTAAAGTATTTTTTTTCTAGCTTTGACGTAAAAAATGAATTAATTATAGTACTGGTAAATGTGGTATAAGTTTACATTTAAAAATGTTTTACAAAAAAGAAACCTCTATTATTAAATTGATTCAAAAACTGATTTATACAATATATATAGCACGAAAAAAAAAATAAGTAAATTGTAAATTTAACTATGAAATTTAATCGCTTAATTGTTGAATTATGAGAAATATGGCTGTTATCATAGATAATGAAATATCAGAGAGAAATGGGTATCCACTTAATTATTGGTCATTAACGAGTTAAATGTCCATCAGAATAAAATAATATACAATTCAGAGTAATAGTGTGTGGTAAAAATAATAATGAAAAGACAAACTAGCGTTAGGTTCCAGGAGAGAGATTTCACTAGTGTAGAGACGGGAGGATTAGGATACTCTATCAGAACTAGCAATAAACATGCCCACTGTATAGCTTAGGATTTCATGAACAGCAATATAAAATTAGGATAAAATTATTTCCATCCCATCTTATTACCTTATTCGAAAAGTATGAAATTTATTATCCCATAAATTTTGACTTTATTTGGTAAGAATGATGAAAGTCTCTGCTTATTCCTGAAGAGAAAAAAGTTCAATTTATTTTTATAATACCATTGTTCACAACTCCCCCTGTTCCGTTATTAATAATTTAATTTAAACTTTTTATAGTTCAATTTTATTTGGCATTATCTTTTATTATGTTGCATAATAATTTGTAAATTCTGCGTTGTCTGGTAAATAACATGCTTCCTTATCCAGCAATTTCTTCATGCTATACTCTATTAATATTATAAATAATATTTTTAGTAAAGTGTAAACAAGCGACCAATTAAGGATGATTTTTCTAGTCCATCGCCCGCTTCAGACGTCAACACCTTCTCATTTTACTCAGCGAAAATGAGCAAAAATTGTATTAAACATGTTTAACAATCTGACAATAGATACTATATAGTTATAAAAAGATTTCACATAAACACGTGAAATAACAATCAATGATCAAACCACAACAAGAAATGGGAAAACAAGACTAAGATCTTTCAACCGTAACAAACGGCCTTCGTCAGAGTCAGTTCAGAGTTCGTTCAGTGGGGTTTTTGACTCTGACGAAGGCTGCTTGTTACGGTTGAAAGATCTTAGTCTTGTTTTCCCATTTCTTATTGTGGTTTGATCATTGACTATATAGTTATATATATTTGAACTTGTTGCACTAATAACGGCTGTAGTAGTAATGTGCTCAAGGTGTTTCAGCTGTGATAACCTAAAATAATAATCAAAATCGAAGAAGAGTAACATACAGAGTAAAGAAACACACTTACAAACTTGTAAGTTTGTTTGTAGTTATAAGCGTGTTCTTTACTCTGTGTATTACTCTTCTTCGATTTTGAACTCATATAGTGTCCAGTTTGGATCGTCTTTCCGATTTTATACCGAATAAAATAATAATATATATATATATATATATATATATATATAATATATATAACAGATTCAATAATATATCGACCGTTTGATAGAATAAGTGTGTTCTCTAATCGGGGTTCGGTCAATTTTCCAGGACAAAAAATTAAACTCTCGTTGCCAACGTTTCGGTTTTATTTAAAACCTTTTTCATAGGCCTACAAAGTGTAAATGTAGGACTATAAAAAAGGTTTTAAATAAAACCGAAACGTTGGCAACGAGAGTTTAATTTTTTATTCTGGAAAATTGACCGAACCCCGATTAGAGAACACGCTTATATATATATATAAATAATAAAAGAATGGACTGTTTGTCCAGTATATAATAATAAAATATTATTATTAATATTCCATTGATTCCACTATTATTCTATTCCTATCTCATCTTCTAACTTTATCCCACTTGTTTCTCTTTCCCCATTAGCTAGTAGACTATTTATAAGTCGGCACCTAGCTATACAGCCGGCTACTCCTCTCCGGATGATGAAGCATGTCAAAATATTGAAGTGAGTGATGCCAGGTGAATTGCTCATTATGTAATTTACTCTATAATTTCAGATACACACATCGGTATAATTTTGCAGTAAATCTAAAAGAACTACAGTGCTGTAGTACAACAGGATTGTTAAAGGAGAAATAATACTGAAAGCTCGTTATATTAAGACCCAAGACTTTAATCTAAATGCCAAAAAAACAGTAATCTAAATATAATACTTGGTCATAAGAATTTTACTAATGATTGTAAGCTAATTATGAAGTAACACGAGGAGAACTGGGGGTTTACTACCCTTCTCGGTCCATTCATTACCTCATTACACCTCAATACCTACCACAGCCTTCCAACTCTGAACTCAATCAGTCACTTTTAAACTTTAATTACAAATTCGGTAAGTTTATTTTTTTCTTTCAAATTTTAAATGAATAATAAACGTTAGTTAATTTTCTGATGACCTATAAAGGCTGGCTGAAAGCTCATTTGAAGTAGCCTGTTTTTGGTTTTTTACAATAAAAAAATACTATTTTTCTTGATGGAAGTTTAGTCCAGCTTCAAACAATTGTCAAGGACAGACATTTTGCCAATGTTGGGTCATTATTTTTAGATATCTTTAGGGCTATATCGATACACAATTAATTAATTTATATTTCCCTGAAGATATCTAGAAATCTAGACGAATCGTTGGCTAAAGCTAATTGTTTGAGCATTATTTAACACTGGAAGAAACCACGAGAAAGAAGAATAGTGTAAAATATTTGTGGTAGAGATAAAAAAAGGTTGAGACATAAAATTACTGTTTAAAAAAATTAATTGTTTCAAAACCGACGAAAGAGTTCTCAGACAAATAAATAAAAACAATGTTAATTGTGGTAAACTGGGAGACAGAGTGCAGCTAATGATTTACTATGAGAGCAAAACCTCTGCCCAAAACTTACTGGCCCAAATCAACCATAAGAAAACCCTGAAATGAAAAGAAACAGAAAAATATTTAAATATAAAAGACAAGTTGGGGACCGCATCCGGATTCCTGTATTGACTGCACAACAACTCTCTCAAGAAGAATTACAATGCACCTAGCTTCAGGAGCCCTCACAGACCATACCACCAATGTGTACAAAATTAAACTTTGTCGATATTATGACCAAAATAACTGGTTTGACCAACAAGCAAAGAAGACTTCTAATTTGAAAAACTCTATAAACAAAGAAAACTTGATCCTTAAATAGCCAATCAGCAGATTTCAGCAATACATTGAAGTTATAACCTGCAATCAGCAGATTTCAGCAATACATTAAAGTTATAACCTGAGCTACATATGACAAGAATGGAAATTCAATCTTAAGAATCTATTTGATTGACAACTGTCTTGCCTGAAGACTTACATAATAATTTGTATATTCTGCAAGGTCTATTAAATATGACTCATGAAGTATTCATTCAAATATATTTAGTATATAAATGATCAAACTACAATAAGAAAATGGGAAAGCAAGACTAAGATCTTTCAACCGTAACTAGCGGTCTTCGTCAGAGTCAAAAACCCAACTGAACACTAGATGCAGAAAACATCTGGTGAGGAGTTGAGAAGAGTGGGAGGGAAGAGTGGTATTTTAAAAGGGTGAAAGCGCAGGAAAGGACTAATGTCCAGAAAGGGATGTTTGGGGAAACAAAGGAGTACAGTAAGAAAGAGTAAAAAACTATCCGCTAGCTGTCAACCCTGTTTGAAGAGACTATTGCCCTCGTAACGAAAGTATCCAGTTTGAAGAGACCGTTACTAATGTTTATAATATTTGATTTATTAAATTTAATTAGAGACGATTCAATAATATTTCTTAACAACATTGATTTTTCATGGGTAATAAATTTAGCTCCTGTCCTCTTCAAAGAGGGTTGACAGCTAGCGGAGCATCTAGTGTTTCAGTTGGGTTTTTGACTCTGACGAAGACCGCTTGTTACGGTTGAAAGATCTTAGTCTTGCTTTCCCATTTTCTTATTGTGGTTTGATCATTGATTGTTATTTCACGTGTTTATGTGAAATCTTTTTATCGATTAGTATATAAGTAACATTCGTAAGAGAAAACCACACGTTTAATCCATGAGTTCCATTGTTATAGCAAACTCTCCACTTAATGAGTTTTGATAGTGTGCTCACTCAAGGTTAGTATAATATGTTAATAAAGGACTTTATACTTATGTTCAAAGATGGGTTTTTTGAGGGTTTTTGGTCTAAAGAAATTACACTGCTGTTTATACGCCGACACTTAGTCCAAAATTGTTTGTCATTTTCAAGACTTGTTTTTGAGGAGAAAACTATTTAAGCTCCATGCCTCTTTTTAGCAGCATCATATCAGATACGAAGGTGCTTTTCAGATAGAGGAATGGACTGTAAATTGTTTCTTTCTCAAAAACAAGCCTTAAATATACCAAACAATTTAAACAGGAGTGTAATTTCTTTAGATCAAAAATTCTCAAGAAACCCATCTTTGAACTTTAAAAATCAGTGGTCTAGAAGCAATATCAATATTTATAATTATGTACTGTTAAAATAATGAATAATTATGTTTTTTGCAGGTATTAATGGCGATTTTAAATATTTACGAAGACTTTAAAAATACTTGTTAAAGTTGTTCCTTTTCTTCCCTGTGCATGTTATTAGCACTTTTACTGGAACTACAAAGAAGGGTTCTGTTGTGTTTTTTAATTACTCACATGAATCACGTCTCCTTCTCTTCTGATGACGACGGTTTGTCGAAATATCTACATGCACATTAATATTAATATACACATACGTGACCCTGTAATCATTGAAAATACGACTAAAGCACTTCCAACACTTTTCTATTTCTTTACTACCATTAGTGCTTGGAGCTAAGATCTTTCAAATAAAACAACTGTTTTTCGTCACTCAAGTGTCACTTTGATGAAGATTTGATGATTTGATCGAATGCTTTCTATCTATTTAAATACTCATATCGTATTTATTCTTTCCAATAAGACATTGTTTCGTTTTTAATACTAATATGTTGTACTAGCTATTCCTTATAAATATTTGGATTTCATTTTGTTTTTAAAATTATATGGGAAAGAGAAAAAATGTTCAGAAAGTAGCTTAACCTTACGGAGCAAAATTATTTTAAACCTTTTCTTTCATTACTTTTTGATTTCAGTACGAGGTACACAGGTAGTGAGTACAAAGAAGTAATCGTAATTAGCATTTACTATCTTCTAACAATCTCTATTATAAATAACTAAAAGATAAATCTAGTTATTTATCTGTTGCCGTTTCTGTGCTGTTTGGTTTAGCTGAAGGCTCTCGACAGTTGAAAGTTGTTTACTGCTGAGGAACAAGTTTTGACTGGAAGCCGTCAACTCGAATCGGAAGTCTTTTCAGTAGCAGATATTGTTTATAAATATATTAGTCGAAGTTAGTAGAACTTTGAAGGGCTGTAAACAGTTTACAGTTTGTATCTTCGGAAGTGGAACACTTTAAGCCGCACCTATTTACCCACTGGTGATTAATTACCCAGTTCTTTTTTTTTCAGGTCCTATTTTATTTTTTTTTTGTATTACAACTCGGTTGCATAGTGGATAAAGCTCCTTACCCTGCCACACAGAGATATGGGTTTTATATTTAGTTTCTATTATCCGGAGAAAATTGACAAAAAATTTATACAACCCATTCATTACTAATTTTTTCGTATTTTATAAATTTCTTTTGTTGCAATACGTTAACCACTCTATGATTTCTTTAGTTATTTTCACATTTGTATTTTAAATAGCTGACTAAATAAATCAAAACGGATTACAAGAAATGCGCCTTACCCTTTACATTATAGAAATTACATTTTTAATTCTTTTTTTCAAATTTATTTATTTTATTAATTCATTAGTTAAAAAAAGTTGTTCAAGTAGCCATTGAATTAAGTACAAACATTAAAAAAACCATTGAATATTTATAACCCTCTAAAAAGTGATCACTTACAAATAATTTTACTTAATTTTTTTCCGATAACATACAAATCACGAATGCACATTATACTTGTATGAGCAAAACTATAGTTGAAACGTATTTTCATTATAGTGTAGTAGTATAAATAGAAGAAATAAACTAGGGAACATGGACTTTTATGATTTCAACTCATTATAGAATGACTATGGAGAAAGAGAATTTAATTCTAAGAAATTTGTGGAATGCCCACCTGTTGTGAACAAGGGAAAATGGTTTTTCTTTCGACTTGAATAGGAACCGTAATACTCTTAAAAGATTCACGGTATCGATAAAACGCTTTCTCGCATCGAAGCATCCACTAATTTCTTAATCAATTTATTAAATAAAATTTCACGCTAAATTGCTATTGAAGTCATCCATATAGCAGTTATATTTGTGGAGTCAATTCCAGCTCTTTGTATATAACGTCCAAACCACAGGAAGAGAATGATGCAATGACTTAGCTGTTTCAAATGTTAGAAGTGGTCTTCGTCAGAGTCCAACTGATACTCTGACAGCAATCGCAGACCATAGATCTTAGTCATTTCCTGATTTTCTTACTGGGTTTAGACGTTAAGTTCAATATAAAACAAAATTATTAACTTTTAGCTTAATTGAGGTCATTGTTTGTACAAGGATCTTCGGCAAGTACCTTTTATTGATGTTCAACATCTAGATTTAGAGTGAAATAACGACTTTAGGAGCTGCAGGATCAGAGACACAGAAACACTAGACGAAACAAACACTTACCACTCCGACTTTAGTAGGTCTATACCTAGAATTTATTAAAATCCATTAAACAGAATTACAACACACACACACACACACACACACACACACACACACACACACACACACACACACACACACACACACACACACACACACACACACAAACACACACACACACACACACACACACACACACACACACATACATACATGCACACACACAACACACGAACATCATTGCGAGAATATGAAACATGGGTTGTCTAGGAAATAAAAATGTATTAAAATCCCATGATTACAATACTTCACTTATAGTAAAGGGCAAATACAGTGATTTACAAAGTATAAACTAAAATAAAGGCATTTAAATATTATTACCCACCCTTTTAACTTTTATTAATCATTGAGTGAAGTTTCCTGAAAATAAAGAAAAAAAAAAAAGAACATAAATGGGTGAAAAGCAATCAAGGAGGGAGCATGTATCGGACAATAGGAAACTTCAACTGACACTAAATCACAGAGAACTGGTGAGCGTTCCAAACTCGTCTCCTACCTTGTAATCCTTGCCAATAAATATCCTTCTCAAGTGATAACCATTTCCCTTTTCCTGCAATTTATTAAATCCTTGTTCAATCATTTTCCATTTGGAATCATTTCGTCCATCAACCAATAGCAGATAATCCTCTCAAACAGTACAATGTAAACCTTCAAATTGCATGGGCTCTGATAAATTATAAACCACTATAGTGCTTTAAAACTTTACACAGGAAAACTAAGCATTAATATGCAAGACATTCATCTTTGGTTTGTATTTACTAAGGAAAACATTTGATAAATTTTTTCTTAACTAAAATAAAATAACTACTAATTAAAAATAACAAATGAAATAGCAATACATTTTAATTGGATACAAGCAAAAATGATTACTCAATAACGATCACAACAATAAAAATATCATAATTTTATACAAATCATACAAAAGTACAAACAACTCAAATCGCCAGAATACCCAAACACCAACTCCTTTAATTTTTCTCATGATTTTCTATATTTGTAATATATAAAAATTAGAGCTACACTGATTAGCATTGCTTTCTTACTTACACATTTGCTATATCAACTGCCAATCTATTAAAAACAAAAATCAGTTGTCTTTCCAGTTGTTTGTGCGTTCGTACTACAGAAATGACCAATCGAGTTTGAAGAGCACGAGTTACTTCTTATTAAGTTTTTTACAAAAAAAAAAAATACTATTAGTTAATATATACTTCGAAAAAGTACTAATGTTTATGAAAACCCATTTTTACAACTTTTTTTCACCGTATTAATGGTTGGTCTTCGCTGCGAGTACACAACTAATGAGCTAAATAGGTCAAACAGTTAATTGCGTCTTACAGCCTCTATTTTGGTGGAGGGGGGGGGGGTCTGATTATGTTATCTAAATTTTTAAAAGTTATATGCGCTAACATTTCTAATAAAAAAAAACCAAAAATATACAAAACAATGTACCATGGATACCTGGATTTCTAAAGATATGTCTAAAGAAAGTCGATTCCGCTGTCTACAATTTTTTTTTTGTAAATATTTTCTCTTGTTTTTACAGAAATCCAGGCGTCTATTTTACATATTCAGAGGTACTAAACATAATATTTGGGCATAAAAATGTTTTTTATTCACTCTTTCCGAATCCCAGGTGCTAGCTAATATTTAAATATAGATTGTTTTTTTTTCACACGTGTTTTTTCGAAGCCTATATTAAACTTCTTATAAAGGTTCTGTAGCTTATTCTAACTAACTGCCTCGTTATCACTTATTTCGATGATATTCATTCAAAAGGCTTGTCAGCTTGGTACAAATTATCCATGTGTTCTATTTCCTCTACAATTACTAAGTCAATTTTTTCGAATTTTTCCTTATAAACAATAATATTAAAGAATAATTTTTTAACATTTAACAAATTATAATCTTATTACAAATTGTAGTTAAAGTAATTTGGGGTGAGAAGTTGATTATTCAATGTATGGAATACATATACAATTTCTATTTAATCTAGAATGTGATTTTTTTTTAAATATGGAGTTGACTAAAGAAACAGTCAACTACTGTATTCTACTGAAGCGAATTGAAGGATTAAATACACGAATATTCTAGATAATCAGGCAAAAAGTGTTTAGGTGAGAAATGGATTATAAAAAAGTGACTCGAAGCCCAATTGAAAAAAGTGGATTTTTTTTCAAAGAGTTTTAAATAAAATCGCATTGGATTAGCGGAATGTAGAGATATCGGTGAAGGAAAGGAGGAGGCTGGGGTCTGGGTACATTGCAAGTCATAGTAAGGTCGTGGTCAGTAAGTGCGGTTAGGCAGCCAATCTTTTCTGTATAACCCTGGGAAAGCCGAGAGCGGGGAGCACTTCTAATCAAGACACGGAGATATGCCTACCGCAATTACTGGCCCAGGCATTAGCATTAACAACCCTGCTAGCTAGCAAGTCTATCGGCGCCGTGCCTCCAACTTCCAAGCGCAATGTCCAACGCATCATGACACTCTCGTCCTTTCTTAATGTCAACGTTGTTTAAATTTCATTGCTGACACTTGAATCCATTGTAGTTTAATAACATTATTTTACAAAAGGGTGTTGAAAGCAAAATGATTTAAACAATATGAAAAAAAAAGTAAAAAGTAATATTTTTGTAAAAGGATGAACGACCAAAAGGATACTACTATCAAAAGAAAAAGAAAATGAAGTGTGAAGAACTCTTGAAATGTAGATAAAGTTAACAGTTTCATGGGATTCGTGAATTTTGTTGGTAGATTTATTCCTAAATTTCTACCCTTTAAGAGACCTAATACAGAAAAGCAATGCAATTTATTTGAGATTAACTTTAGCCTCGAAGTGACTGATACAAGCGCAATGAGTTATTACAGCACTGGTGATGCTGCTTTAGTGTTAGCCGTTGCCTCTCCAGTAGGAATGGCAGAGGTTATAGTCAGAAAACACTGCTGGTCGTCGGGTCCATACTCTTCCAGTTGCTTATCCCAAGTAGAAAAACATTACTCTCAAATAAAGAGGCTTAACATTGATCTATACTGTAGAAAAGATTAACTCCTTATTTCCTTAGTAAAAATTGAAGCTCGTATCGGATCAGAAACCTATAGAAGCTATACTTGTACTACAGTTAAGACCATATCACATTATTGAGATATCCCTTTTTTTGTGATCATATACCAAGAAAGGGATCCATCTCTATTTCTACTTCCTGTAACAATATTTCGCAGTAAACAAGTGAAAATAAATCGCCTCACAGAAAGAAATTGAGGAATCAAACTAAGAACTGACTTTTTTACATATAACTTAGACATTGATTTACATCTAAATAAATAGAAATATTTAGTGTCAACTATTTAAATCTCCGGGCTCCCATACTTCGATGGTCTATCACTAACTTATAATTTCACCGAATATTATATGATTTTTTTTTTTAATGCAAAGCCTAGACCAACCTATATTTTTCTCAACACAACAGAGGTCTCTTCCACATTGTTGAATGTATGTATTAACTGTTTTAATAATTAGTTTTGTCCTTACATTTATACAATATGGTTTAGGGTAAAGAATAGTTTTTATTCACTAATTATCATCACAAAAGGTTTAAACTAATGTGTCATTGCTAATACATCCACATGGTTAAGTTACTTTTATCTGCATACAAAGATTTCTTTATATCAAAACTCTGTGTCTAAAAGAGGAAGAAACCGTTGATCACATTATATATAATGCAAGTCAACCGACTAAGAAACGATAAACATTTTTATCAAATCACAGCAAATCTATAAAAGTGAAGGATACCCTTTATGCACATTTATTAGGTAATAATGAACTTAAAATCTGAAGTTGAATTTAGTTATAACAGTGGGATAAACAATATTATATGTATGGCTGTGAAGCGTACGAGTCCATTTAGATTCAGACCCTCAGTTTAATAATTATAATATCTTATAATGATTATTATTATTATAACATATAATATTATAGATGTTACTTATTATATTATAATATTATAGATGATCCAGTTACATATATCTAATAAAATATAGCCACATGTAAACAGATGACCATTATTATTTAAAAAGAATGTATATCTACATTACGATAAAACAAAAATAAGTTTGTGGCCAATGAAATTGATATTATGTTAACTTATAGTAAAGTTGAGTGCAAGCCACTCTAGATTTTTTTTTAATTTTATTGTGTAATATTGTCAAATATTTGACAAATATAATTCTGACATTGCAGAATTTGTGAATTACACTTATAAATTTGAAAGTTTAATTAAACTAGAAAGTCTAGAAAAAGCTTCAGAATTACCGTTTCCTGAGACCCGCCACTAAAGTGAAATCTAAGAAATAGATTTTACAGTATGTTTTTCTGACCATCTTACTAATTCCTTTCTTTCATTATAAAAAAATAAATATATGCCACGCGGAACAGTTGAACCATTATATACAAAAAAAGTACTCTAGACATTGAAATTGTAACTAGAACAATTAGGACAGGAGTCCTCAATGGGTGTGAAATTGACCTCTAGGGGAAAATTTCGGGTATTCAGGGTGTGAACTGTCATCAAAGTAAGTTCACAGGGTAGGGAAAGCAATTATGGATTTTGGCCTTTTAATTATAACTAAAAATAAGAAAAATTATTACATTGCTATATGACCATAAATAATTTCAATTAGCATTTATTTTACAAAAATATATTTTAATTATAATATATAAAAATTAAAGTTATATATATATATATATATATATATATATATATATATAACTTTAATTGATATATAATAGATTCAATAATATATCGACCGTTTGATAGAATAGGTGTGTTCTCTAATCGGGGTTCGGTCAATTTTCCAGGATAAAAAATCAAACTCTCGTTGCCAACGTTTCGGTTTTATTTAAAACCTTTTTCATAGGCATCTTCTCCATATACTCTCCTTATATCCTCATAAAAACCCATATTTCTTCTTATATAAACCCAAATGTATATATAATAGATTCAATAATATATCGACCGTTTGATAGAATAGGTGTGTTCTCTAATCGGGGTTCGGTCAATTTTCCAGGATAAAAAATCAAACTCTCGTTGCCAACGTTTCGGTTTTATTTAAAACCTTTTTCATAGGCATCTTCTCCATATACTCTCCTTATATCCTCATAAAAACCCATATTTCTTCTTATATAAACCCAAATGTATATATAATAGATTCAATAATATATCGACCGTTTGATAGAATAGGTGTGTTCTCTAATCGGGGTTCGGTCAATTTTCCAGGATAAAAAATCAAACTCTCTTTTTTATCCTGGAAAATTGACCGAACCCCGATTAGAGAACACACCTATTCTATCAAACGGTCGATATATTATTGAATCTATTATATATACATTTGGGTTTATATAAGAAGAAATATGGGTTTTTATGAGGATATAAGGAGAGTATATGGAGAAGATGCCTATGAAAAAGGTTTTAAATAAAACCGAAACGTTGGCAACGAGAGTTTGATTTTTTATCCTGGAAAATTGACCGAACCCCGATTAGAGAACACACCTATTCTATCAAACGGTCGATATATTATTGAATCTATTATATATACATTTGGGTTTATATAAGAAGAAATATGGGTTTTTATGAGGATATAAGGAGAGTATATGGAGAAGATGCCTATGAAAAAGGTTTTAAATAAAACCGAAACGTTGGCAACGAGAGTTTGATTTTTTATCCTGGAAAATTGACCGAACCCCGATTAGAGAACACACCTATTTAATTGATATATATATATATATATATATATATATATATATATATATAAATGATATATCAATGATCAAACCACAATATGAAATGGAAAAAAAGACTAAAATCTTTCAAACGTAACGAGCAATCTTCGTCAGAGTAAAAAGCCCAACGAAATCCTACATATAAATAGTATATATATAAATAACAAAATTTCGAATAATCACGAGAAGTAACAATCAATAATCAAACTATAATATGAATATAGAAAAAAGACTAACCTCTTTCAACGTTAACAAGCGGTCTTCGTCAGAGTCAAAAACCGCTTGTTACGGTTGAAAGATCTTAGTCTTTTTTCCCTTTTTCATATTGTGGTTTGATTATTGATTTTTATTTTCAGTGGTTATGTGAAATCTTGTTTTATATATATATATATATATATATATATATATATATATACTAGTTAGTAAGATATAAAAGAATTTTTAGTAATATTTTCATAATATTAAGTATGCAATTTTTGAAGAAGACGATGTTTAATATTCTAACAATTGGCAAAAGGAGTGCATGTGCGAAGCAAGCCTGAGAACTTCTGCATTAGAATGTCTTTCTATTTTCTGAAGTGGTGTGTTTCATTTTTTCCTGTGTTTTTACTGAAATCGTTAATCATTAGTATAAAGATAAGTCAATGACTTAATTTCTAAATGTCATAATGATTATTTAAAAAAAAAAGTAGATAACTAAATGGAAACTGAAAAAACTCAATGCTTCAGCAGTAATTATTACAATCATAAGAATGATTTAAACTTTTAAAATAGTTGAATATCACAAATGAACTTACAACCAATAATTTTTTTAAGATAAAAATTTAAAGTTTTAGTTAAGCGAAGATTAATTTATTAGAGTTAAAAGAATTAGAAAAGATAAAAGAAACCTTACAAGTTAAACTGTAAAGTTGGGTAAATTTAATTGCAGATGAATTAGATTCTTAGGGGAAGGATTCCAGGAATGTAACGGCATTGTCTTATAAAAGGGAGGGATGAGATTTTGAAGCAGCTTTTTCTGCAAAAGATTTGCATTGTTGGAATATGCAAGATATTAGTGTTAAATCAATAGCGCCGTCAAAAATGTGCACTTCCAAGTAAGTATTAACAGGGGCTTATCTCCATCAAATTCATATAAGCATAATTAAAATTCCCTAAAACAATTGTGGTATTTAAATACACTGTTGAAAACAAGCTAACAGCAAAAACCCATACCTAAAAATGAAAGCATATAACAATTATTTTATAACAATAAGCTATGACGTGAACTCTCTATACAAACGTCTTGTATACCGGACTGCAGTGAACGTGAAGTTCAGTGTCACGAGTTCATTCAGACTACAGTTGTTGTTAAAATATACATACTATTTTTCTTTGTAAAATAATCTGTAATGTAATGCTTAGTTTTTCTGTTTCCAAATGTATACTTCTGCCTATGAAAAAGGTTTTAAATAAAGACCGAAACGATGGCAATGAGAGTTTAAATTGAACCTGAAGAACTGACCAAGTACCGATAAACTTTAGTTTTGTATATATATATATATATATATATATATATATTCAGGTAACTCACCACAAATGAATGAAGATAGTCGCTCTGAGGCCTTTCGTTTTCACGTCGTCAGAGAGCAAGTGAATACAAGTTGTAGGTAGGTTATGAATGTTGATTTAAAGTTGGATTATCATTGGCATCATTGACAGTATTTTTCCCTATTACAGTCGAAATATATATATAAAGATTTCACATAAACATGTGAAATAACAATCAATGATCAAACCAGAATAAGAAAATGGGAAAACAAGACTAAGATCTTTCAACCGTAACAAGCGGTCTTCGTCATTGGTTTGATCATTGATATATATACATACACTTTTTCGTTGGAAATACGATCCAAAACGGACAAATATAGTTCAATATAGACAAAGAAACATAGAGAAATCAAAAGAACACACTTACAGTCTCTAATTTTCGGTTTGAACCGTCTTCAGGAGAGATTGGAGCCTCCAACCGTCTCTGAACCAGTGCGCTTGGGTCCCTCTCTTATCTCTCCTGAAGACGGTTCAAACCGAAAATTAGACACTGTAAGTGTGTTCTTTTGATTTCTCTATGTTTCTTTGTCTATATTGAACTATATATATATATATATACAATTAAATTTCTTGCTAATTTCTCTATGGACGATTTTTCGATTTAGCTTCTCGAGTTTCTGATCTCACACTTCCATTCATTTGGTACTAAGTGTAATAAAACACCAAAAGATCAGAAAACTCGAGAAGCTAAATCGAAAAATCATCCATAGAGAAATTCGCAAGAAATTTAATTGTGTATGTATTAATGAAGGTCTGCTACCTAATTACACTTAGATATATATATATATATATATATATATATATATATATATATATATATAATAAAATAAAAAACGAAGGAAACACACAGAAAGACACAGACATAACTCACATCGAAATATCGATGTGAGTTATGTCTGTGTCTTTCTGTGTGTTTCCTTCGTTTTTTATTTTATTGTAAAAAAGTCCGCTGGACCGTTTCTTTTAATTGTATATATATATATATATACATCATGATTTGTTTTCTACAAAAAAAAACATATTAAACATATGTAAACATATTACATATATATATATAGATATATATAAATATATATATATATATTGTATATATATATATAGTATTTCATTAACGTGAACCTCAGTCTCGTTACTCACCTTCAGATCAATAGATTCGATACTTCAAACCAACTTCCTGCTAACAGGGTGGTTCAATTGAGTTACACAACCCAGAATTAAAGGAGTGTTTTACAAAATTAGAAAACTTTCTACCCAACTAAATAACGTAGAATCAGATATTTACTTTTTAAATGTATGTATTCAAGAAGGGCTGCTCCCAACCTTTACGAATATATGTATATATCGAATATCTTGTATATGTATACCAATGATCAAACCACAGTAGGAAATGGGAAGAAAAATGTTTCTGGATTTTATGTTAGCGAACCAGAGATATTTGAAAACAAAGGGACACTTTTTGGTTAGGAAGTGTTTATGTCCGTCCAACTGGTTGGTAGTAACTATCTTACGTTTATTTCTCTTTTCACCACAATATAGTTTTTATTTATTTGTAATTATATGAATTAATACCACATAAAGCCATATTAAAATAATAATATTTGTTATCAAAATAATTACCTTTATTTGAATAAAAGAATGTTTAAAGACAGTGAAGTCAATCATAAAATTGTACTGAAAGCTATTGGAGAAGCCAATTGAATTCGTATCAATGGAAACGCTTGGGTGCGTCTTCAAAGAAGGGTTCTTTTGTTCAATAATGGGCTTGTTTTTATTTTATTTAGAGAAGAAAAAAATAGAAAATAAGATCTTAAATGGCTGACTTAAAGGTAACTGCCAATACCGAATGAAAAGGAAATAACAATCAATGTAGCATTTTACATCGTTAACTATTCTACCTTTTATTATAAAATTGGTTATAATATAATTTTAACTACAAATATATCTAAGGAAACAAGATTCACTTATTGTGGTTAATGAGTCTGGAGGTTCATTCGTGTTTTGAATTATTATACATATATATAAAATAATATTTATATATTAGTATATTTTGGGAGCTGACCTTCATTTAGACACGTTTTATTAAAGAGTATGCCGATATTCATTTTTGTTCGTTTTCTATTTAATTTCTCAAGTAAGAAATTAAATAGAAAACGAAAAAATGAATATCGGCATACTCTTTAATAAATATATATTATATATATATATATATATATATGTTGGGAAAATCAAGACTATTTTCCAATTTTCTTATTGTGGTTTGATCATTGATTGTTATTTCACGTGTTTATGTGAAATAACAATCAATTATCAAACCACAATAAGAAATGGGAAAACAAGACTAAGATGGCAGCAGTTGGGTTTTTGACTCTGAAGAAGACCGCTTGTTACGGTTGAAAGATCTTAGTCTTGTTTTCACATTTCCTATTGTGGTTTGATAATTTATATATATATATATATATATATATATATATATATGTATGATGGCAGCAAATCCTCAAGTAAACATGTTTCATTAAAGTACACAGCAGTGTATAGAGGCTGCTGTGTACTTTAATGAAACATATATATATATATATATATATATATATATATATATATATATATATGTTTTATTAAAAGTAATGCCCAATTTAACTTTTACACTTTTTCTTATCCGTTTTTCAAGTGTTCTCATACTTGACTTCCATGGTTCTGGAACTAAAAACATGAGTTCACCAAAATTTTTATTACTATACACCGACATGTTTCGGTCATCGTTGACCATTTTCAAGGTTAAAGAATATATAAAATTATTAATGATCGAAAAGTGTATATAGTCATCGACAATTCGATTCCATCTTGAAAGGTTGCCTGAACAAACTTCATGGTAGTGATATTCAACAGAATCCCGAAAACAAAGGCGCAACACATTTAGTATATTATAAAAACCAGTTTTCGGAAGCTTATAAAACGGATGAACGTATACTAAAAGGAATTATTAAGAATAATACATCATGCCTCAAGCCAGATGACAGATTAGAATTACGAATTTACTATGCCAACTCTGCCACTTCAAGAATGGTAATTACGAACAACCCACAAAAGAAAGCAACCCTTCAGAGAACTAATGTTGTATATGAGTTTAACTGCAAATTAGGGAACTGCGAGTCCCTACGCTCGAAATACGTTGGTTCCACCACAACCACGCTTTCACGAAGGCTCACCATGCATCTGGCATCCGGAGGACCCAAAGAGCACGTTAGGTTAACACATGGAGTGCAATTAACCAGGGAAATGTTAACAGACAATACTGTAATATTACAACAAGAACATGACCACACCAGATTGCAAATTTTGGAAGCTATCTTGATCCTCGAAAAGCAACCTAGTATTAACAGCCAAGGAGGAGGATTTTCAAGAATTCTAAAATTATATGAAGGCAGTCAGAAGGCGAACCAGTCTGGGAGAGGTATAGAAGTTAATCGATTACCTTCCCAGATACAAATGACGGATGGAAGGTAACCAAGAGCCTGGTGAAACCTCAACATACCTTTACCTTTGATAACCTCCCTAGTTGTGAATATGTGTTATGGACTCCTTATGTTTATTTTAGTTTATTTTAATTGTTATTCACTTTTCGATCATTAATAATTTTATATATTCTTTAACCTTGAAAATGGTCAACGATGACCGAAACATGTCGGTGTATAGTAATAAAAATTTTGGTGAACTTATGTTTTTAGTTCCAGAACCATGGAAGTCAAGTATGAGAACACTTGAAAAACGGATAAGAAAAAGTGTAAAAGTTAAATTGGGCATTACTTTTAATAAAACGTGTATAAATGAAGGCCTGCTCCCCAAATATACGAACTTTCGATTGTATGACCCAGCAGCCCGCAATGAAATATATATATATATATATGATCAAACCACAATAAGAAATGGGAAATCAAGACTAAGATCTTTCAACCGTAACAAGCGGTTTTTGACTCTGACGAAGACCGCTTGTTACGGTTGAGAGATCTTAGTCTTGTTTTCCCATTTCTTATTGTGGTTTGATCATTGATTGTTATTTCACGTGTTTATGTGAAAGCTTTATATATATATATATATATATATATATATATAATATTCTAAAACCAAAAATAAAAACCAATTAAACTCTACACTAAGACTGAATTTCAATATTTTGAACCTTTTAACGGTCTTCCTCGGGAAAGAAAGTAAGAGAAAAAGAAACATAGTTAAATTAAAAGCGCACACTTACAGTCTCTAATTTTCAGTTTGAACCGTCTTCTCTCTCCTGAAGACGGTTCAAACTGAAAATTAGAGACTGTAAGTGTGTTCTTACGAAAAATTTTACAAAAATTAGAGGGACCAAACCTTAAAAACTAGTTTGGGCAAAAGGCACTACGAATTTTTATGTAGTATATTTAAGAAACGATCTACTGCCAAATAACCCGCAACTTACTTCGATATGGCAATATTTCTTTCATCACAAAATAAGTGGGTATACAATTGTTAGCGAGACAGGAACTGGGTATAGAATTGATAGCCACGCAGCAACTGGGTATACAACTGTCAATTGGTCAGTAACTGGGTGTACAATTGTCAACTAGGGAGTGACGAGTATACAATTTTCCATTAGACCAATCAGGGATAGAACAAGCGATGAGGGGGAAAAACGGTAAGAACAGGGAAATAAATCAGAGGAAGACTAAAAATAGAGACAGCATAAATAAAAAAAAGTTAAAATTAACTTAAGTAATTTAAATATGTCATGAATACAAAAAATGATCAAATAAAAAAAATATATAGTGAAATACAAAAGTTATTGAAAAAATTAAATTCACAAACAAATAAGAAAAAAGGTGGGAATCAAAAAATAAATAACAATAGTAAAACTCCAAATATAAGGATATATTTTTACTTGGTGTTTCTAAGTTTTATATTCAGATATAAATTATAATAAATAAATTTTACAAGTATATTGTGATATATCTAATCAATGTAGATCTGATCGCCAAGATCAATAGAGCACGATGCGATGATCCCAGATATCTTGATCTATAAGTTATTGAATGTAACGATACCGATCAGTCGAAAAGCCAATTAGTAAGAAAAATGTTTCCGTCTTCTCAAAGAATGCAAACAGATACATAAGATAAAAAAAAACTTCAAAACTCATAATAGTATATTTGAAAAAATCATCTATAAAGAGAGAAAATATATGTTAGAGAAAGAATCAATATTATTTTAACACTGACAGCAAGAAATATGAAATTGTAATCTATTTAAATTGGAACTGTTTAAAATGGTTGACTTTCTGGACACAAGTCAACACTAATCAAATTACTGAATGTGACAAACCATATGAAGGAACACACAAAAGCACTCTCCGGACTGAATCAAAGTTATTGGTTGTCAGTAATGCAGACAATGACAGCCATTTCATCACCCGTATCTCTTTGATATGCACATAATTTCTCCTAAATTAGTTAAGTAACAAACCTGTAAATAAATGTTTATTTTATAATAATTTAAAAAAAAATCCTACATTCACAAAACCTATATTTTTGATTAACTATAACAAAGATTTTTACTTCTAAGGTAGTGAAATCAGTTATTATGTGGTGTTTACTCATTGCAGGGTAAAAAACTAATGAAATAGTCGCAACATATAGAAATTTAATGGTATAAACAACGCATTTCGAACACGTTGTGTTCTTCTTCAGGCAAATGTACCTGCTTTCCAATATGAAACAAATGTACACTCCATACCCTCACCCACTTCCATCCTATTCCCAGTAAGTTGCACCAGAGACACTCACCCTTAGGTATGTAATCTCTTCTTTATTTTATTTTGTATTATTTACTTAATATTTTAGATAACTCTCTGATGACGTTGTTTTTTTTTTAGTTAATGCCTACAATAGAACACTACGTGTTCGAAACGCGTTATTTATACTAATAAATTTCTCTATGAGGAGACTATTCATTAGCTTTTTACCCTTTAAAGATTTTTACTAAGTAAACTCATGAATACCTCAAAAAAAAGTAAATTAGCTTTATTGAAATCTCTTGGAAAAAGAAGTATAATCAAAAAATTATAAAATATGCTTTCCATCAATCCTAAAGAAACATAAGGTATATTAAATGAAATAAAAAGTCAAAAAGGCATTAGCTTACCTCATTTCTTTTCGGGCAAAATTAGGGACCATTTATGGAATCCTAGAATATTGGTAAAGAAATGCTGGTTTTTAGATTAACTTGAAATTTATTATTGGATTTCTACTAATTATTGTCACTTAACTAATATTTATTTATTATATTAATAACATAAAAACAAAAAAAAAATTCCTTTTCAAGATTTGGAGGTTGTTTTTGCCATTAAAATTGTAATTTAGACATTCTGTCAACATCTAATTGAACCAATGGAATTCTTTTCTGTTTTCCTTAGAATTTCAATATAAGAGAGGAGAGTAGTGATCAATGGTTTCCGCTGATGTTATGACAGAAGAAATTCTTTTATCTGAAATTGAAATCGCTATGAAGGTAAGTCAATAAGATTGCAACGAGTTATCTGACAAGATGTTACTGGCATTTCCATACCGACAGTCTGTCACAGTCCATTCTAACATGAAACCAGGAGTGCATATATCAAAAAATGTTTATTTAACTTCCATAGAAAGGAAAAGCTAATATTAACTTAGTTTTATGTTTATATAAAATAAATTTATTAATGTTTATTAAACTTAAGAAAATACTTCTTGTCAAACATTATATTTTTTTTAATGTAAATAAAAACTGAAAATAGTAATCAACAAGTTTCTGCAGAAATTCAGTTTATAAATTAATTTATAAGATCAAAAAAAATTAACAGAGCGTCCTGTTCTGTTTCAAGTCCAAATCCGTTAAGATACAAACTGAAGATGTAAACAATGTATTTGAAACGGGTAGTTCACTTAAAAACTAAATTTTTGTATGAACTTTATGATACAACTATTCTATGTCATTTCGATTATGAGTAAATACCACAAAATAAATGATAGGCACCACAACTCGTGAATGATAATTTCTTCTTTATTTGTATAGGAAATACTCCAAACTTATCTTATTTCATACAAAACTAACAAGTCAATAGTTTAAAAAGAAAAAAAATGATAATTCCAACATTTGTCAGTGTTATTAAATTAATAGCAGTAAATTCTGGCAATCGTGAAAAAAGTGATTTCTGGATTTTTATAGATGTGTTTAGAGACATTCTGTGCTTCAAGTATCTGTGTATTTTACATGAATTCCACATATTAATAAATATCTCACGTTAGACGGAACACTGAAGTATCATTGCTGTGATGAATGTATTTGATTATTATGACATTTTTATCCTTTGGTCTGAATTAAGGGTTATTTCAATGTATCCATAACTTGCCGTATAGTGCAATTAGAGGCAAATAGAATATATGAAACTTTATATCGAAAACAATGAATTATTTTTCATTTACCTCTTTTACTCTAAAAACTTAATTTTAATTTTTTTTCTCTTTTATCTACACGTTTTAATAAATAAACACATCTCAAAACATACCACCTTTTAACCAAAATACTGAAAATTTAAACATATAAGGGTTTAAAAAATATATTCAGTCATTTTATCAAAAATGTTGTCATAAAGACATATATAATTGTAAAATATTTTAATTTTGTTAGGTTATATTAATCATGTAATCATGATAAAAATTTTTTCTCCTTGATTCCAATTTATATTAAAAAAAATTTTTCAAATTCTTTTGTGTGTATGCAATATTATTTGTAATGTATATAAAAGCTTCATTCATTTTTAGTAGTACTTGTGATTAATCCTGCATTATTTTTGTTCTTTCTTTTGGTAATAAGTTATAGTTTTGACGATTTCATATTTTAATATATATACAAAAACTGATGTCTATAATCTGAATTTGTTGAGAACAGAAAATACTCAGATTCCATTATTCTTAAATCAATTATCTATATTGCAAATTCATATTTATTTTCAAATTTTAATAAATGCTTGAATTTAAAAAATAAATAACTTTCAAGTAATTTTAGAGCGTCTTTCGCTAAAAAAAAAATAAAAAAAAAATGGAAACTCCAAGAAACTTACTACTTCATACCAAAACTTAAGCCCCCTGTAAAAACTAAACCTGAATTGCCTATCCCCACCCCCAGAGAATTCTTGTGCCTTTCTTCAAACTTCAACCCTTGTAAAAAAAACTTGTAGAACTAATTTAGATAACGATCGGGATGTAAGGTTTTTTATTCAATTCTTTAACTTTTCTGTAGCTTGGTTCTTATTTGAAATATTTGCTATTATGAAATTTAAAGCTTCAGATGCCTCAATATTTTAAGTATTCGAATAAAACAGGACTTGTTAACAGCTAAATCTCTTTTCTTTTAGACTTCCTTTTGTTTTTTCTTACATGGACTCATTCTTTTTATCTATTTCTAGTAATACTGCTCAAGTTTTGCAGCCTTTGTAATTATTAACAAACCATACTTTACCATAACATCACTTTTTTTATACCTACTCGAGAGTTGTATATATATATATATATATATATATTATATATATATATATATATATATATGAAATAAATTCAAAACGAAGGAAACACACAGAAAGACACAGACATAACTCACATCGATATTTCGACCATCGTCATCACCAGGAGGTGTGAAGAGCGAAGAGCGAAGAGTCCCGCAGGAAGGCAGGGCGGCGACCTGTCTTCCTGCGGGACTCTTCGCTCTTCACACCTCCTGATGACGACGATGATCGAAATATCGATGTGAGTTATGTCTGTGTTTTTCTGTGTGTTTCCTTCGTTTTGAATTTATTTTATTTAAAAAAGTCCGCTGGACCGTTTCTTTTAATTGTTATCAAATCGGGATTCGGCCAAATTTTCTAAAATCCCGTGTTCAAAAATCAAACACTCATTGCCGACGTTTCAGTTTTATTTTATAGCCTTTTTCATAGGAATCTTCTCCATATACTCTTCTAATATCCTCATAAAAACCCATATTTCTTCTTATATAAACCCAAATTATATACATAATATATTCAATAATATATAGACCGTTTGTTAGAATAGGTGTGTTATCTAATTGGAAAATTTGACCGAATCCCGATTAGATAACACACCTATTCCATCAAACGGTTTTCTTATTTCAAAATGCAACATACTATATGCGTCTTTAAATCTACACTTTTCATTCGAGAAGGGTGAAAGTACAGTACGAATGGTACTGTCCGGGTTCATGATTAATGTTTGTCATTTCTCAACAGAGCAGTTGAGGCATTCATGATTAGAATAAAGTTATTAGCATTTCTACTTTAGTATTTACTCTAGTCAATCCTTGTGTAACTTACAAACTGTTACCTGCTATTACGTATTCTTTACCGATAAATTTTAAAAATGAACAGCACAATGTTTCTAAGAGATATTTCCTGAATTCTTAAAGTGTCAAGATGTTTTAGACGATGTCGTCTAACCTCTTTCAAGCCTCTACCTCTCTACTGTATTATTGATGATGAAACTTTCCATCTCTTTCTATCTTGCATTCTATATCTTGTATTAGACTCATTTTTTTTTCAAGTACTGTTTTAAAAAACAATGACCTCTAAAGAATTCTACATATATTTTTAAATTTTCCTTCCTTAAATATTAATTTTGTTTAAACTTTTAGGTGAGGTTAAAATTAGCCTATTTTTTTCCCTAAATTTGCCAGCCATCTTTGTTCAGTTTCTGCATAACTATTGTATAATTACAGATTATATGAAGCTCCTAGGGATAATGCTAAATACTCCAGCAACATAAGAAATAAATTACTTCTTGAGGTAAAATTACAATTCTTATAACAACTGAGTATGTTGCAATGATAATGCTGCTAAAACAAACAGTAATGATTAGAATTTTAATACGAATAACAAATTTTAATTTTCAATGCTTTTTCATTTATTTATACTCATAAAATTATTACCCTTTTCTTATTTTTCATTCTTAAACGTCTAAACAATTTCGCACCAAATTCCAAGCTCTTGATACCGATTTATTGCAAATTTTATTTGGGTTAGAGAACAAATTCACAAAGGTTGAGGTTTTGAATAATAAATTGCAACATTTATATTTCAACTGTTTGCGTTGAAGTCTAATAAGATCAATCTTTTTATATAAATGAAATAGATAAATTTCAAATAGCAAGCAATTACTTGACTTGCTTGACAATTGATTGACACTTGCTTGACTTGATATAAATAATGGCAATTTGTATCACAATTTAGTTTATTTTAATAAAAATAAAGTTATTTCTTGAACATTGAATAGTTTACATCCACCCTGGAGTCAGGATTGAAAGGAAAACGCTAAATACTGAAACAAAGGCTTGAATACAATTCAATGTATACAACTTTTAATAAATTAATTCATTTATTTATTACTATATAAATAAAATGAATTACTTAGACATTTATAAAATTTATTACACTGCAATAAATTACAATTTCAATAAACTGATATATGAATAGCGTTAAATTTATTTATTTATTTTTATTAAAAGAAATGGTAAGTTTAATAGATTATATTTCACAGTAATTTATTTCCTTGGAATTTTAATGATTTAAATCATTATTTCATTGGATTAATCTCCATTTTTTTGTTAGCCCATCTACCCTTTTTTTATTGCTAATGGGGTAAGGAAGGGTTGAGCCAACCCCTAAGTGCTGCTTCCCTAAGGGAATATAATACTGTCCATACACAGGAGTTCATTTTATATTACCAATCTTTAAATTTATCCGAACATAATTGATGTTCGGAAAGAATTGTGAAAATATATTTGACATACGTACAGATATTACATTCAAGTTTTTATGTACTCTATTCAAAAGAGAGCGTTGCGTTTCCTCTTTATTTTTCTCCTTAAAAAATCCAGGGATACCTAATATCATAAAGTCTATTTGTCATCAAACCCTTCTAGAGTTCTAAAGATATATTAGAACTATATAGGTTAGGTTACAGTGGCAGTTCCACAAGGGAACACACGTAGGCCAAGCATTGGTCCTTTGTGATACCACACAATGAAGATTGATTCTACAATGGGAGTCCTAAATTTTGCCTAACTCAAATGTATTTAGAGTAGGGATCTTTAACGAGTACCTGACATCGTACAGGCTCGGGACCGACGGTTTAACGTCCTTCTCCGAGGGACGACGTGCTCAGATTTATTCACCTCCCGCGTGAATAAATTGAGGGCCAGGTGAGGATTGAACCCCGGTCCTATCAGTTCAGAGGTGAGGACGTAACCACTGAGCTAGCCTGGCCCCTTATTAGAACTATATAATATCTATATAATAGATATATAGTTCTTCATAACCATTTGCTCTTTCACAATGAAATACGATACGAAACGAACAACTAAAGTTCATTATAAACAAAGCTTCTCAGATAAATGAAAAACACAAACTTTTTCTTATTTTTGATTTGGATCTTTATCAGGAGAGATAAGACAGAGAAACAAAGCGCACTGGTTTAGAGACACTTGTAGGTTAACAATGCTGTCACATGTGTGGCCGGTTACAAAGAATTAAGGTAGACAAGAATCAATCTAAAATTAAATAAAATATGGGAAACAATAATATAAGAAAACAAATAATAAATAAAAGGGATACAGAGGAATGGAGAAAGACATTCATAAATAAACAAACAGGAAAAATGTTTTAATCAAAAATAGAAATAAATATAAAAATAATAATAAATTACTAAATAATATGAAATATAATAAATAAAACAATAATGCATAATTAGATTAAATGGTATGCACCCATAGACCAGGTGGACTTAGAACACTGATCAGCCAAATGAGAGTTTCTTCGAAGGTTCGAGAGTTACAAACAAACAGATTTTAAAGATCCATTTTCCTTTTATTTATTGTTTTCTTATTCCTTAACCTATACATATTTTTAAATTGATTCTTGTCCACCTTATTCTTTATGACGGGAAGCGCATCAGGCTACATTGTTGGTTTTTAACAATCTCTGCACGAGTATATTTAAGTTATCACTTTTTTCCCTCCTAATGGCGGTCCTAACCAAAATCAGGTGCGTATTTGTTATATGTATGATCCATAATTTTATATATATATATTGTAACTACATAAACCAGGCTATAACGAAATGTAGCCGCACTTGTGAGGAGCGATTTGAACTCATAAGCTTAATTTGTTATAACAATTGGCGTATTTGGACTATTTCCACTCAATTTAACAACCTCTACTCTCAATAAGTAAATTAACCAAAAACAAAATAGGTGTCTGGGTCGAAATCCGTAAAAGTTGTAAATAAAATATATGAAAAAAATGTGATGTGGCCTACACTCAATTTCACTATAAGTATACATAATATCATACTTCTTGGGTATATAATACATAATGTCTTATTTAGGCATACTATAAATGTCTAAATGGGAAATGTTTTTTGTCTTTCATTCCTTAAGGTTGTACAGATAGTGATTGATCAACTTTTTAATATATACACTTATATTTGTATATCATACCACTGATGCATATAATATAATCATTAGTATAACTACAGCAGTAATAACACTTTTGTAAAGGAAAAGTGAAGATTTCGTGTTACGAAATAATCCCTTACAGGAGAACATGGCTTTTGTTCCTACAGTCAGTAATTCTCTTAACACAGTTTATCTATCCTCTTTCTGTAAAGAAGATTTAAAACAAAGTTTTCTCTTCAAAACTTCAAAAATACTCTTATTCTGTTTGACAAATTCAATGAATAAATATCTATATAAATAAAATAATGATTTTAACTGTACATTGCTTAGAACTGACTCATTCCAAGTTTTCTTTACGTTTCGTACATTGTAGAAACCAAATCCACCATTAGAAAAATTTCAGTCGGTTCGTCGATTTGTCACAAAATATTGTCACAAGTAAACTCAGCTACCATGAGACATATCAAGCTGAAACTTTTACAATAGTTTTCTGTATGTCTAACTTAAAATATAGGCTCTGAATCGATTGGAAACTCAACGTAGAAGTGAAGTTATGGACGTTTAAAGCAAAAACGTTTGTCACAAGTAAACTCAGCCACCATAAGACATAGCGAGCTGAAACTTTGACACTAGATTTGTGTATGCCTAACTTAAAATATAGGCTCTAAATAGATTGATAATTCAGTACAGAAGCGACGTTATGGGGCATTAAGCTGTATTTTCCTAACTTCACAGACAAGGTTGTTTTGAAAATACACAGGTATGGCAAGTAGGTATTGTTAGTTGATTTTAATTTCATTGGAGCATATGAATATATTGCGTATTTGACATCATTGAAAAGTTGTTTCCCAGAGTTGATGATGTAGTATCTATTAAGAATAAATAGATTTGTGAACGAGCAATTCTCAGCCCTTAATATGAACAGGCATGAAAAATCAACAAACAAGTTCTTACGCTATGGTATATCATACCACGGAAAGAACTTAACAATGATTAGTGATAAGGAAGCAGTCCATTATCTGACTGAATTTCTTCAGTTAGATTTCTACAGTGTGGTATTGGGGAGTCTTTGTGTATACCACCCATACCATTGATTCCGAGTCACTATCTTTTTCCGTTGAAACGAGTGCAAAGTCCCGTCAGTGTCTATTTCGCAATGACGTTAACTAAGTCGCAAGGGGAAACTTTACCTAACGCAGGAATTCAAGTTAGCGAGACCAAGTTTTTCTGATATGGTCAACTGTAGTTTACTTACTCAAGAGTCAGAGGTTCCAACTGTTTGTTCTTCCATGAACCCGAAAGAACAGAAAGCGAATGTGGTGTATACAGAGGCATTTGTTTAACACTGTACTAATAATGGTACTTTCTACTATTCTATAATTTCTCATTATAGTATTAGTATAATACTATAATTGGTATGGTATTCCATGGTATTTTGGAATACCAAGTATAATATAATTTTTGATTCCGTCAAAGACGGGTACATTTGCTAGTCTTATAATATAATTATAAAATAATAAATACTCATATATAATAGATTTGTAATAAATAAATAATTTACTGAAATACACAACATCCTGTGCGGTAAAGACCTGACAACTTCATGGTGGGCTGGTGTTAACTTCTATATCATTTGTCCAAGAGACATACTACTTAAGTATTGGCATATGTACAAAAGAAAATCACGTTTACAGACGAAAGAAACAATATTTTATACCATTACACAAAAATATAAGAGAATAACAACAAATACAGTGAATAACAGGAATACTTACTTAAGTTAAGTGCAGACCAGCTTAAAGGTCGTTAAAGCAGAGGCTGCTATGTATTTCAATGAAATATGTTTACGCGAAGAATTACTGCCTTTTTATACTGATATACAAATAAAAAATAAATTTTAATATGGTAGAATAGTGAAGAGTCAAGATTTACATTTAAAAAGGAAAATATTTGATTAAGATTAAAAAAATGAACTAAAAATTAACTTTCAAAATGTAAATTCCCTTGCTTATTAATGCTACTTATGAGTTAATAGTGATAATGCATTGCAACTCATCCTCTACATAAAGTTCTATTTCTATTGTTATTGAAATTAACAATCCTCAATAACATCGTATTATTATATTAATCTACCTTACTTCATGAATCGTTGTTTTAGACGATGACTCCCTCACACGTAGGACTTAGAACCTAGTCCGTCTTATTTGAAGATGGACTACGTGTGAACTGTTCACGATATAAGACGGATTGATATAATAATAGAATGTTTACTAACCCCTTTGGTACTAACAATATGCGTATATTTAACCCTAATTATCTCCATTTCCTCTATAAGATAATACAAATCTATTAGTATAATATTTCGTTCCACGAACATCTGTAAATGCCAAAAGATGCGTTTTGACAATTCTTTCGGTATCATTAACGTTATTACCTCACAGTAATAATACTAATAAATTTTGTAAACTAAACTGAATATACAACTTTGAAGCACTTTTTATAGAAGTAGATTATTATATATATATACAATTAAAAGAAACGGTCCAGCGGACTTTTTTAAAATAAAATAAATTCAAAACGAAGGAAACACACAGAAAGACACAGACCGCCCTGTCTTCCTGCGGGACTCTTCGCTCTTCGCACCTCCTGATGACAACGATGGTCGAAATATCGATGTGAGTTATGTCTGTGTCTTTTTGTGTGTTTCCTTCGTTTTGAATTTATTTTATTATATATATATATATCGTTTTCGCGCTCCGTCCTTCGACGTGGGGACATCTCTCTCACTTCATCCTCTCTTCTACTCTACTCCTGATGACGAACAACAGTTCGAAATATTGAGAATTCTGTAAGTGTGCTTTTATTTCCTTCTTTTGTGTCGTGCTTTGCATAATTTAAAATTATATATATATATATATATATATATATATATATATACACTTTTTCGTAGAAAATACGCTCCGAAACGGACAAATACAGTTCAATGTAGAAAAAGAAACATAGAGAAGGTAAGAGAGGGAAATCAAGTGCACTGGTTCAGAGACGGTTGGAGTCTGGTTTCCCTCTCTTAACTCTCCTGAAGACAGTTCAAACCGAAAATTAGAGACTGTAAGTGGTGCTTTTAATTTCTCTATGTTTCTTTTTACCTATATATAAGGTTTACCTTAGACCAAATGATCAAAACTCTTCCATATCATGAGTAAAAAAGTGATAAGGAAGAAATAATGATTAAAACTATGAACTATTAAAATAATAATTTACAATAATTTTTGTAAATTCTCCAGTGGAGAATACCGGAATCCCAAGCGCTCATAATTAAAAACAGCAAGATTCAACGTATTTTATTTTTGTAAGTCGATGAACCAAAGATTATTACGGAATATTTTGGAATATTGATCACAGATTTGAAATGTTTTATAGCTGTCATAGCTGCACTGAAATATTAATATTTCACAATGTTTTTATTTTTGACAGTCTCTAGTCCAATATACAGTGTTTTCCACTTAGTATAAGCTTCCCTGTCACATTTAATATAATGAAATGAAAACATTAAAGTGGACATGTCAAACATTACTTGTCACACCTACAGTTCAATATAAAACTGAAGATAACTATAACTCAATATAAAACATACTCTACAGTTATAATAATTTAACAAAAATTGAGTTACATAACAATAACTGCAGAAATGCATATATTTCAAACACTGCCAGCTGAAATTTCAGTTGATAATTCTATTAATCTGCAAGTTGATAATTCTTTCATCAAAACCTTCCTGCCATGTAGCTGAGATCTCTGATAAATATTATTAAAAAACAGAAAAAGTGGCATTCAGTACTATTAGATAAACATATAATTCTATTATTGCATCATTATTTCTAAAAACAACAGAAAATTATTTATCCTTAACTTTTAGGTTGAACTATTTCAGTTAGTTTTTGGTTAACTTTTAGGTTACTTACTTCGGTTATGTTGTGTTTTATTAATTCAAAAGCATATTTAATTATTGTGATAAGAACTTACTTATTTAGGATGCAAACCAAGACCAAATCGTTACCTGAAAAAAGAAATGCTGTTAGTTTGTTTAGAGACAATGGATTTCAAACTTTTTTTTTTAAATATATATAGAATTTCATAGAAAGGCGCATATTAATCAAAATGTTTAAGATAGAAACACAATAATTAAAAAATGAAGCAAAGAAATGCTTCATACGTCAATAACAAACGATGACTAAGAATAATTCTAATAGAGAAAGAGGATTTAAAAAAAAATGTTTCAAATAAAATTGAATTTTTATGAAATAATTGTTTGTGGATGCATTATTTCAGGTGAATGCATGAAATAAAGATGCTATCACTGGCCATTTGAGGAAAAGTATTGGCTATTTGAAGAAATGCAGTGCCCAATTGAGAAAAGGTTGTGGATAACTACAGGTTTTTTAAGTTAACCTTAATGTTAAATCAGTGTTTTTTTTTTCTAAAAAAAAATAACCGTATGTGATAAAATATTTATTCTAAAAAAAAAACAATCAAAAGTTTGGTTTATGAACTATTACAAAAGTAATTGTATGGTATTTAATTGTTGTAGTAAAGTGGAGTTTGGTTAAAGTTATTTTAATTCCTTCTTCCTCATCTCTTTCCTGGTTTCAATGATGATAACAATTAGATGAGTATTGATGGGGACTTCATATGCCACTTTTGTGATCAAAAATGTATTTTCTTTAGTACATCACGAAGATCCAACCAACGAATGTTTCGGTGTAGTAAAATGCAGGTAATAAGAAATTATAGGTCTTTTGAAGGACTCATGAAGACAACTGTTCTATTGTGAGAGTAAGATCGCAAAAAAAAATGTCCGCAATGACTTCTTAGGTTAGTAAATTTAATTTTCGATCATGGTACTCTGGTCTTTCGGTTACTATCAGTGGGTCTTGGAAGAGAGTCTAAACTGATCATTTTGCCATTTAATTGGCAACATGATTGGTAAGAATGATGGGTCATTCGGGTAGGTACTCTTTGCATGAGGGGTTAGGGTGCAATGAGATTTCAAGTCCTCATTTATGACCGTCGAGGGGTGAATTGCTCCACTTATTCCAGCCTGATATCCCTGGAATAACAGAAGACTTTAGCCATTCGATCAACACTGTTATTTTGGACTACCTGAACGATTTCCTCAATAGTTATTGCAACCTGAAATCAGGTTGAACATCCATAAGTGGCAGGAGTCCTGATTAAGAACTGATAAATGAGGTTCTTTAAAAAATTTGTGATATTCCAAGATTTCAATAAGAGGCATAAATGTGGTATCAGAAACAGGACAAATGTTTGACTTATTTTGAAGATGGTATTTAAAGGTGAAGAGGAGTAATTTAAAAATGGTTTGATAGACTTGTAAATACCATTTGAGGTGTGTGGGATGATGACTAAAGTTCTAAAGAACCTGGTTCATACGATATCCACAACGTACGAAACTAACTGAGATGAATGCGATTTACGATGTAAAGCATGAATAGTAGTACTCCCTCTGAACATTCTGCTGACCAAAAGCCTATTTCGAACCTTTCAGAGAAAAGTCAACCTATTAAATACTATACATATAAACTGAAAAATAATGTTCTTAATCAATGGCACCATGTTCATTCCATTTAAATGCTTCATTTTTGTTTAAACATAAAAACAGTAAGCGGGAGAGGGATAATTATGAATACCCCCTCCCCCCTGTTCTTATAAGAATATAATCAACTGTAATTAAAAAATACAAACAAAACAACACAAATACATTTATATTTTTATATAAATTGTATGGTTCTGGCAAATTATCTTGAACATGCATTCATCATGCTTTTATTCTTTCTATTCTTACTGTGAAAATCAAAATATATATTATAAAATAATAATGAATAAATATTATAGTAATTGCAAAAAATTCATGAATTAAAATTTTTTTTTTTTAATTCATAATAACCAGTGGAAACGTGCTAACCTCGTTAGTGAAAAAATCTGAGCAAGGATTTTAAACCTGTTTTGATCTATTACCGTGTACCCAAACCTTTCGGTCATAACACGGAACAAAGCAAAGCAGATCGATGTTTTTTACGTGGTGCCCTTTAGCCACTCCACGGAATACAGACGGAACGACATACAGCCACTCCCCCTGGATTCCGCGAAGCGCCCAAGGTGGACCTCGCGGAGGCGGGCAACCACGACAGACATCAAACCAAAGACGAAAGACATATAAATTAGACATGAAGGACATACACAACTACAACTACTCCCACAAGGTACTCAATATTCCCTTGTGGATGAAACTAAAACTAACACATAACACCGGACATATAAATAGACACATAAGACAAACTACAACTACAACTACTCCCACAAGGTACTCAATATTCCCTTGTGGGTGAAACTAAAACTAACACGTAACTCCGGACATATAAATAGACACATAAGACAAACTACGGAGGGCTAATGTAAGAGGGGCAATAGAAACTCAAGGCTCACGATGCGATGGTCAAAACCTTCTTTACTCTACCAACGCTGTACACATATTCGAGAAAGGAGGAGTGCACAATCTTACTACTACCAGTAAAAACATTTCCATATGACCTCGAAAGGAACATTCCAGTGCTTAACTTAAACTTAACACGCAAGTCAGCATATCTTTCGCAGTCCTCAAACACATGTCTGACTGTTTCCGGACCCGCACCGCACTCACACACTGGGTCTTCAATTAAGCGGAAGCGATGAAGGTAGTATCTAAAATCGCCATGTCCCGTAAGAACTTGTGTCATCCAGTGGTTGATTGGGACGTCCCTCATTTTCAGTCTAGTCTCAACATCAGGAAAAAGTTGCGGGTCCATCTACCAGTGGTACCCTCAATCCATCTCGTCTGCCAAAGGTTCAAAGCCCACCGCTTCAATATCTTCTCCCCTGTCACTATATCAGTACCCAAGTCCGGTGCCCACAGGGGAGGTAGTCCTCTTATCAACCTGAACCGCTCCACTCTGAGCTTCAAAAGGATATCAATTGGCATCTGTCCCGAGATTACCTGCGCTGCCAAGGCTGGGACAGTTCTATATCCCTTTATAACTTGTAATAACACTCTTCTCTGGTATGAGTTCAGCAATCTTACGTCAGTTTTATTCAATCTGGTTGCCCAGAGAGGGGCTCCGTAACTTATTATTGAATTAAAAATAGCCGAACACAGGATCCTGCACTGCTTGAACCCCACTCCCCACGTGGGCCTTGATATGCGGCAAACAGATGCAAATGTGGCCGATGCTCTGGCAGACGCCTCTCGCACATGGGAACCAAAATTAAGACCCTCGCTCAGCAATATTCCCAAACACTTCACCTCTTTCTCAAGTGGAAGTCTCAAGCCCCTATAAAAGACCCTGGGTCCACAATGTCTCTGGAATCTTCCCTTCAACATCAACACCGAACATTTGCTAGTTGAGAGGTCTACTTTAGCGTACGCACACCAGTTTGATACTACCTCCAACGCTCTATTCCCCTTTTCTTCTAATTGAGCTCTCGAACGAGCTGATACCAGAATTGTAAGGTCATCTACAAAAGCAACTGGCTTAACCTGCTCCATACATAGGTTCATCAAAAGGGGCTCAAAAGCGAAAGACCATAATATTGGACCTAAGACAGAACCCTGTGGGCATCCCCGCTCCACACTTTTCAGGACTGAAATTGCCCCGGCCCTTGTAACGACATATCTGTTGGTAAAATAGGACTCGACAATTCTGACTATATTACTATGCACTCCAGCCTCTCTCAATTCCCGGATGATAGCTGGTCTCCAAATAAAGTCAAAGGCCCCCCTTATATCAAGGAACATTCCCATTACGTACTTATCCTCGCATCCTCGAACATATTGCCCCAATTCCCACATCGCATCATCGGTCGAAGTACCTGCCTTACCTCCATATTGACAGCCTGTGGATATGGCATTCAATCTCTCGGTCAGACACCTTAGCGCTAGAGCTTCTAGACATTTTCCCATGCAGGGCAATAAGGATATAGGTCGATAAGACGTAGTTAAGGAGGGATCTTTGTCGCGGCTCTTAGACAAAAATGTCACGACGCCCACCTTAAACCTCTCAGGGAAATAACCAAAATGAAAGCAGTCCTTAAAAATACTGAGGAGAGACTCGCCTACAACCGGGAAAGCCTTTTTAATAAAAATTGGAGACAGCCCATCTATCCCTGGTGCTTTATAGTTCCCCTGCCGGCTGAGGGCAACCTCGATATCTGCAAGGTCCCAATCACAGCTGCCAGATAACGTAAGGGGGCAGCACAGACTCTTCTCGTTGCTTCATGTTCCGGACCCTCTCCTTCAAGGACATCCTGGGGGAAGAAGTATTCCATCAGGGCGCTCAACCTACCGGTCTGTGTGCTCTCGACTCCTGAAGGGGATCTAATGGCAGTCGCAGCTCTTGTAACCTCTACTTTTCCCCTCATAAATCTATAAGGTAAGCCCCAAAGATTGCTTTCCTCCACAAACTTCCTCCATGAGTCACGCTTAGCCTTCCTAACTGCCTTTCTGAAACGCTTTCTCTGTGCTAGGTATACACTAAAGAGCTCTCTTCGGCTTTGGACATTTCTACACCTTTGGTACCGTCTTCTGTGTGCTGCAGTGATGGTTCTAAGCCTGGTTAACTCCTCCGACCACCAAGGAACCGATTTTACACGTGGCCTAATAAACCCCGCCACATCACTCAAGGATTTTAAACCGTCGGTCCTGAGCCTGTAAGATGTCAGGTACGCGATAATGATCCTTACTCTAAATACTCTTGATTTACGAAAAATTTAGAACTCCCAACGTAAAAATGTTCATTGTGTGGTATCACAAAGGGCCAATCTTTGGCGGATGTGTGTCCTTTCGTGGGGACCCACTATAACCTAACATATGATAATCAGTGTATCTAGTGTATCAGGATCAGTGTATTCTAGTGCTCAGTGCGCTTGTTACAATTTGAAGGGATTGTAGAGGCGTCGTCCTGATCTTGCACAATGTTAAAATAGATCTCAAAAAACACTTTTTATTAAAGTGTTAAAGGATTAGACTTCAGGTCATGTTTCAGTTATATTGTTATGATTTTCAAGCCACAAATCTTATATAAATTGTTAAAGTTTCTAACACGATACTAACAACTTGGATGACTGAGACATAATGCAGCTTACATTGTTCAGGAACTAGTCTAAATTAAATAATACTACTAAACACTAGATCCTTTCATAAACTCGAGCAAATTAAAAACTTAAGCACTGTAGTTGCCACAATGATATATAAATAAATAGACAAGTATTTACAATGTATGTCCTGTAATTATAGCCTAGTTTAACGAATATATAATATAATGACTTTGAATTGAATATTAAGTTTTAACGAGAAAAAAAAAGAAGTTTTTTGATATTAGCGTTTTTCGATCTGATCATACGCCTTTCCAACAGAGCACTCAAAGTTCATTCCTGTCTACCATCATAATCCCTCCTTATCCATAACCAACTTTATTATTACAAGCTTAAAACCTTGTTTACTTAGGATACGATGCTTAGCTCAATAAACCACCTACACCGTCAAGTCTGCTTCGAGAAGGCTTTCCAACCGCAAACAAACTCTCTCTCTTGCCTCAACACGCCTGACAGGTAATATAATAAACTCAGTCCATTCTCAATCCTAACAGAATATAAAACACAAAATATCCAATTGTCATTAAACAAACAATTACTATGAGTACAATGTCTCATCATTTACAAACATAGTAAGTTACATTTTTGGTATATATATTGTAAGGAACAGAAGCTGCAAACCATGCTTTAGTTTGATGCTATTGACCAATAATTAACAATATGAAAGAGCACAAAAGTGTTTTTTTTTGCTTATGAATAAGTAAGTTAATTAAATTAATGCTTGTTTTAACAGTCTTTTCATGTATAGATAATTTTTGTTTTGAAGAAGAAATAAAGTTCTATTTTTAAAGATCGATGTATTCTTTCACTGTAGTTAGACGTATTGTTGGTTTTTATTTGAAACGCAAATCAACGTCCAAACCACAGTAAGTAAATAAGAAATTCGACTAAGACCTTTCAACCTAAATATATTGTTTTCCTTAGAATGTCATTCTCACCGAAACAAGTTAAATTAACGAGTCGACCCCCCACATAAGGTCTACAGTTTTAGGACTACACAGTGCCCTTGTGGGCTCAGTCGTCCCCCTCCGAAGAGGGAAGTTCCCGTTGCCCCGGGATCAGGGGTTGCTACCTTTGGATTCCCCTTGGGCCCCGTTTTGGGTGCCTGGATTTGATATTAAAGGAGGGATTAAAAATCCCTTATTGGCTAAAAGCCACCTAATATAATAAAAGGTTGAGGAGATCTTGTCTCGCTCACTTGCTTATATAAAAGAACGTGAAAAGGAGGGTTTACCATTCACACCCATCCCGAGGTCCCTTAGAGCCATCAGAAGCAACTACCAGTATTCCAGCCCACTTATCTGAGATCGTGGTCCGTTCCTACTTGGTAAAGGCTTGGGGTCTAGCTCCCCTGGTATGCTATGCAGGCAACCACCCGAGAAGAGACTGCTTCTCACACAGCGACCCGAAGGTCTACCCAACCTGGGTAAGAACCACAGCCACTACGAGTCCAACCTCAATGGTGGCAGGAGAGAGAAAACCCCCTCCAGGGCTTACCACCACCCGTAGTACCGAATTATTTTAAGAGTTTCAGATCAAACTCCGGACCGAAGTCCTACTGAACCCGCTCAGCACAGGTAGGGTCAGTGGCCCTTGTTGCCTCATATGCATTATTACGCCAGTACAGCTATGGAAAAAACTGCACGGCATTCAGCGAGGCTCTTTTCTTGCCCTGGTTCAAGAACCATGTGGAAATTTAAGACATGCAACCTGCGAAAGAGACTGCATGTCCCCACTACGGGCTCTGGACGGATGAGTGTCCGTTTGGAAGACCCACCACCTAGATGGTACTGCACAAGGCTACCATTTTGACACTCTGTAAGCAAACCTTTTAAGCTCTCCTCAAGAGAAGAGAGGCTACCACCCCGTACCGCCCAACGGGTGTCCAAGCTGTGCCGAAGCACGTTAAGAAAACCCTCTGACAGAGTCAGGGACTAGGCTACTTGACCGTGCTTGGAACGGCCTGCCCTGTTATTTGCTTGGCTGCACAGTATACCAATTACCACCTCTGCGACGGGGACGCCAGTACTAGGAACATCCGCTCCGCAGAGCGGTTAGAGGCCGAAACAAGTTAAATAGGACATCTGGTGCAGCATTCAGAAGAGATTGAGTCAGAAGAGGTATTAGTACAAGAAAATACGACAGAGAGATGGCAAGGCGAGCCAGAGTAAACAAAGGAGTTGAGAAAGAAATAAGTAAAAACTAATGTTTGCTTGAACCACTAAATCTAATAAAAGAGGGGATTTGATAATACTTCTTAACAAGATTGATCTTTCATACACTATAATTTTAGCTTCCGTCCAATTTTTTACTGTGACTTGGACGTCAGTACACTCACAGATATAAAGACACACACACACACACACATATATATATATACGATTATGTAATACATACATACGTATATACACCAATAACCACAATATGACATTCTGATGTAAAATTTTTCCTACAAAATATGGTCCTTATAAGAACTCTGAAATTTGAGATATACTGATTTTAACCTCTTATTTTGATTGACAACAATTACTAATAAATTGTAAAGTTGGATTTATAGTATTATCGTAAAAATAAAACATTTATTTTCTTAAAAAAAAAAGAAGAAATTTAAAATACTTTTGAGTACAATGTCTCATCATTTACAAACGTAGTAAGTTACATGTTTGATGATTTTATTGTAAGGATCAGAACTACAAGGAATGCTTCGCTTCGATGTTATTCGCCTGTTATTAGTAATATGAAATCTGTCGGTCCAAGTTAAGTGTTACATTGATATAAGTGAGTACGAAGTTTTGATTGATGGCTGCTGTTTTTTCTTTGCAGATGTGAGCATTATCCCTGTACTACTGATGACAAGCTGTATTATCCTTTAGTGTTAGTATGGTATGAGTTAGTATGTAAAGAGAGCTCTATACGAGTAGCAAAGATTTTGGATCGGTTTAACATTTTTGTTCCTCTCTGGCAAGAATTTCTCCGATAAAGTATTCAACTGGCGCAATGTGCAGATCCATTTAAAATACCTTTTCCTTGCAAACCATGGGAGGAAAATCGTAATTTGGGAAAATTTCCTTCTATGTGACTTGGAAATATCCTCTTGTAGGAAATTTTCCGTTCCTATCCAATGAAAGATTTATACAGATATTCTAGAAACCCCTTTCATTTTTAGATATGTGAAAAACGGATGCAAACCTCTATTAGGGAACACCAAGCTAAAAGGATATACCTTTCTGCAATGATATAAGAAAAAAATTACTATTTCAATTTTTTTTATATGTGTAAAAAATGTTTTTAATGTTTTCATAAGAAACGAAAAATAAATTTAAAAAAATGCTAACGGCTTTTTTAATGAATAATAATTTCTTAAAAGTAAAGTCGCCAGGAGGGACAACGAAAGTGCTAATGATCAACTATTTTTTAACTGAGAATACGACGACATCTGCTATTACTAACATACTTATTATGAGCACTATTGTTTGAAATACATTACTGTAATAATAATAATAATTATTTATTGTTACTTTCTAATTACGAATGAATAACAGAATAAAAAGGTCGAATTGATAGTTGATGTTTCGTTAAATGAAATGAATTGAGAAGTGAAGGGCAAATAAAAATATTGTTAGACGAAATAGTGTGGAAGATGTTTGGGTTAAGGAGTTGATGTGCCGGCTACACACGATGATAGCATAATCAAGGTGTTGGCTGCCAATAGAGGGCTATTGATTGGCAAAGAAGCCCTACCTGTGTGCCCTCCACTCATGCATTATTCATGCTAAAAGGCTCTCTGATGTGGCCCTTCAAAGTCCAGCCCTTCGCAACCTTCCCCCATTAACCTTTGTCCCACTTTCCTTAACCCATTATTATCAATAACTCATTAACTGATATTTTATTTAATTAGTTCATTTATTTTCTAATTAAATAGTATATTTATTTGGTAATGATAATTACTAGCAAAAAAAAAATAAATTACCTTTATTCTTATTGGAGAAAAAAAAACAAATTCTAGGAAATAATAATTTTATTAATTCTTAAAAGTGTATTTCAACTGTCTCTACGACAATGAGTAATAATTCATATCTTTTAGAAACAAACTTTATTGCATGATACTTATGGACAGAGGGAACTTATGTTCAACCCTAATACCTTGGATAGCCAATCAATATATATCGTTAAAAATAAAAGCCAGAACACTTATGTATCCTTACTGTTTCTTTCTTAGTCAACAAGTCTATTATTATTTTCATCCATTGTAAAGAAGAATTTGAGTTTTTGCTATGAAATAATATAAGTTAATCTCTGTTTACAGTTTAAAACAAATTAGTAGTCTGTAGTCAGCACGAACAACTCACAATAGACACACACATATAGATTAATCAATGATCAAACCACAATAAGAAAATGGGAAAACAATACTAAGATCTTTCAACCGTAACAAGCAGTCTTCCGACGAAGACCCGTTGTTACGGTTGAAAGATCTTAGTCTTGTTTTCCCATTTTCTTATTGTGGTTTGATCATTGATTGTTATTTCACGTGTTTATGTGAAATCTTTTTATATAGATTAATATTCAATGATCAAACTACAATATGAAATGGGAAACAAAACTAAGATCTTTCAACCATAACAAGCGGTTTTCGTCAGAGTCAAAAACCAACTGAAACACTAGACGCAGAGAACATCTGGTGAGGAGTTTTTGGGGAGGGGAGGTGAGACAGAGTCAGCTGGGTTTTTGACTCTGACGAAGGTCGCTTGTTACGGTTGAAAGATCTTAATCTTGTTTTCCCATTTCATATTGCGGTTTGATCATTGATTGTTATTTCACGTGTTTGTGAGAAATCTTTTTATAGATTAATATATATGTATTTAAAAATGACATGTTAGAATTCACTTTATTCAACTGTGCCGAATATTTTCCAAAACTTCTAAACCATTTTTTCCAATCGAAAAACTTTTTTCTAAGATAACGTTTTTAAATATATGTATTCAAGAAGGACTGCTCCCAACTTCTATGAATATATATATATATACCTAACAAGATTTCACAATTAACACATGAAATAAAAATCAACGGCTAAACCACAGGAAGAAAAACGACTTAACGTCTTTCAATCAAACCAAGAGGTCTTCGTAAGAGGCTCACTGATACTGAAACAAGTTATGCGAAATCATCAGGTATTGATAAGGGTTGGAGGCAAGAGGGGTACTTTAAACTGCATAGAATGCAAGGAAAGAGAACAAAAGACTGGTAGGTCAACCCTGGCAAGTCAGGGTAAACAAAGGAGTTCAACAAGGAATAAGTAACAAATTATCTGCTAGCTGTCAACCCTTGTAGACAAAGCTATTGCCCTTTGTCAGTACTGTGTCCAACTTCAACCCCGATCTTTGATATGCAATCATTTGTGCTTCTGTTCAATTTATATCATGATTAACACTATGAAATTCAGAAATAGTTCTGTGAGAAGTCTGAACAAATAACCGTCCTCTTCAAAGTCAACCAGAGGTAACTTTTATTGATCAACATGACACTAAAAAGGATGTGAAGTCAAATGATCTGAGTCCTTAGTAGTTTAAAGTAAAGGTTTATTTCTATTTCAAATTGTTTACTTCCTAATCGAGAAAATAATATTAATATGAATATGTGATAAAACTACAACTAAATAATATTAAGTACATAACAAAAACACAAAAATAAGAAAAAATAAATTATATATGTATTTATTTTTATGTATTGTATTTATATTTTTCTTTTGAGTATTTATTTAATTATATTTATTAGATATTTTTTAAAATAACTCTTTATGAAAGAACATTAAAGAACAAATTTTGACAAGACGTATCCTTGCTCTTTCTCTCTAAGTCATGTTTTCCTGCTGAAATGCTTCTCCAGCATATGCCCAGCAAGGATGGAAGTGATTTTTTTCTTTTTCAATACTGTTTTGTATATAGGTGTTCATAAGCTTTACGTTATCATTAAGGAATTTTATCTTATTGTTCCTTACACTTCATCCATGTAGAATGAACCATCATCAATGTCCTACCGAAAAACCTCCTAACACAAATAATATCTTCTCCCATATCTGTCCAAAGTATATCCCCATATCTCCCAATTCTCTTACAGAAATGGAATGACACAGATGTCTTAGCTTCCAAACTTGAACTAATAACCTAAGTACTTCATTCAATTCTGTTTTTAACCATAATTTAACCCCATAAATGTTAATACTTTCTATATTTGCTGTATCTGCCTTTATTGGCTAGATTACTTCCCGTTTGATACTTTTTATATCAATTTGGCTACTACTAGCTGAAGCTTTTTATAAATAACTTCCACAATTCCATCGGTCTGCGCTGTAACCTTCCTATTCCTATCCATGAGCAAATATCCAGGCAAATTTTAATCGCTCCCTTTGTTTTCAAATCCTTAAACAGATTTCAAATACCTTGATTTCTCAAGACCTTCAGAAGAAGGAGACATTACTTCTTTAATACCAAATTAGCTCTGGGACTCAATCTTTATAACTGAAAAGTTTCTTTTTCTCTTATGTTTTTAATTTTTCTTTAAATAACTAAATTGTTACTATTACTATTTTTATTATTATTTTTCAGTATTATTATTACTTCAAACTATCTTCAAATCTCATTTCAGTCTATTTTTTCTCCTGACACGACAAAATACTTAACAAATTTATGCATTTTCTTGCTTTAAGTGATTTACACTGTAATTTAATATATGTAATAAGGCAACTAAAAATAAATTAGAGATTATTTAGGTTGAAACAATATAGCATTTGAACCATTAGCCTTGAAATAATAATGCTGTTTTTAATTTTTGTCATGGAATATTTTAATTTTATGTAATTATTTAAATTATCAAATATACTTTTTAATTTATAAAAATGATTGTTAAAAGAAAACAAGGGGGTAGTTGTATTTATATATTGAATTTCCTAAATAGATGAAACTACTCCCATAGAACGCAAAGGGTTGAAATATGAGCGGCACGAATAGTAATGGGCCTGTGTCAGCGCTTGCATTAGAAAACAAAGTCAAATAAATATTTACAAAGCCTTCTCGGAAGGGCGGATTTTAAATATAGACTTGCCAAACGTACAGTTGAGGGATGCAGAAAAAAAACTTTTTTTTTTTTCTTTTTTGATGGATGTGAAGACTGAACGATGTCTAGTAGTAGAGAAGCTATTGGAAGCCAATATCACAGGCAAATGGAAGAAGAGGAGAAACCAGCAAATAAAATATTCAACATTCTGCAAAACCCAGAAGCTAGCATTGCCGTGTTGGGCCTTAAATATCCAACAGATAAATCAATCCTCTCTGGAAAAAAAAACCTTTTTTTTTTTGGCACAACAATGGGGTCCAATAAAGAAATTTAACAAACAGTCTTGTAAAAATGTCTACTCAAATGCAAGTATAAGTTTCATTTTAGAAGTAATATACTGATAGTAATAGTTTATTTTTTTAAATTCTGGATAGTAGTGATTTTTAAAAGCAATTATTCTCGTTTTGGAAAGAAAAATATTATTCATGAACAATCAGTACGATTATAAATCAGTCTGTCCAAATATTTATATAAATAGGGAAATTTTACAAATTATTTTCAAAATTTACACAAAATTACTGCATCAATTTTACTTGCACCTTATACTTTCCTAACTAAACATCGAAATGATTCTAATATATTTGTTGTAAAGAGGAAGTTTCATTGTTTCCGTTATGAAAATTTCTTAGTTATATTTATTTATTAGTTATATTTCTTAGTTAGTATTTCCTTTGATTTTCTGTTTTTTTTTTCTAGGCTGTTATTTGGTTATTTATCAAATGATTCAGAAACAGAAAATAAATATCCTTTAATTAAAAACTAAACCCTCTGAGACCTAATAAGAGCTGCAGGATATTAATTAAATATTACTATCAAAATACTACAAGCCAGGACCCATTTTCCAACTGATGTTTGACAGCAAAAGAAGACATTGAGTGAATACGAAGTTACATAGATGACTTTTGGAAAGCAAAATGGAGAGGTCAATTCTTGAAATACATTTTAATTGTAGGGTAAAAAGATAATGAAATGGTCTTCACATACAAAAATTTAATGGTATAAACAACACGTAGTGCTCTTACTCCGGCATTAACTAAAAAATAATATGTCATCAGAGAGTTATCTATAGTACAAAATAAAAATAAAATAAAATAAGGAAGAGAGTACAAACGTAAGTACTATTCCAAAGTTAATGCCTGAGTAAGAACGCTACGTGTTCGAAACGCGTTTTTTTAAACCATTAAATTTTTATATGTGGAGACCATTTCATTAGTAAATACCATATAATAACTGATTGAACTACGTTAGAATATACATTTTAACTTTAATAAAAAAATTCATGGAACACACCCTGTTAGATGATTTTAGTTTACTGATAAGAATATTAAACAGTACTCTGGTAGTATTAAAAAAATAATTAAAAAAATATATATGCTATTTGTATATTGAATATTTTTCAATAGTTTATTCCATTACAAATAAAGTTGGCAATAAGACTTGAGTAAACTGTCAGAGGGTTAAGCCTGGTGGAGTCTGGAGAAGTTATGTTCTAAGAGTAATTTGAGAGATTGGCTTTAAATTGATATGGAATGGAAATCAGGAGTAATGTTGGTAATGGGCAGTCGGATGGACAGACTGCCCCCTTGGGTCACCCCATAGTCACCCCTTGTCTCACCCCTCAGAGTCACCCCTTGTGTTTCCTTGCCTTCTCCCCCGTTTTCCTTTGCTATAAATCCTGATTCAAGCACCTATAGTTGTATGTATCCTTTTTTCCTCTGTTGAGTATTTTTTTTATTAATTTAAAAAAAAATTGTATATTTAGTAAAGATAACTTAAACAGAATTCGAACAAAAGACAAATAAAATTTATTAGAAATTTAATTCGTTTTACAAGATTTCATTGATAGTAGCCATAGCATATTGGAGTAGTGGAAAGAGTGGTATATTTGTTACTTTCTACCTAATTTAGATATGTGAACTACATTGACAGGTTGAAACCATATATGTTAATTCAATACCCAAATCTTTGAACACCAGCTGAGACAATACATGTTGCAGTCAGGTAGCTTTTAACCTGTCATACGGGACGACTTGCACAAGATTTTCCCTTCCCCACATAAAATTTCTAGTACCTCGACAAAAATTCAAGTCTGAAATGCTACCTGTTAGATCAACCCTGACTAAAAACGACGGAATATATTATAATTATTATTATAGCCATCAACCGTCATAACATGTAAATGTATCCTCACTAAACGACTTCGGTTATGACATCTAGTTCACCTCCACCATTAATGTGAATTATTAATGATTTTCAAAAAAAAAAAAGCTTATATAAACCATATAAAATATTCTAAAGAATAATTGTCAGATCCAACGATTAGAGACGAGGTTCTGAATCCAGAGTTCTCTAGGAAACTTAAGTACCGCAAAAGGCCCTAAGGGTTCCTGGATTATACTCGTATGATAGTTAATGCACTTTGGGGTTTCATTTAATTTTAAATGACTAATATTCCTTAGTATACACGCTCAATACATTTCATAAATTGAAGTAAGAATTATATGCTTTTCTTCTGTGTACATTTATATTTTTTAATACTGTGGATTAGTTATATTTTTTTTTCTGAGGTAAGATTTTTTAATGGTTGAACTGCTGATGGAAGGTAAACAGATATTATATATTTGATAAAGAAGTATTAATTTATCAGTCAACCAATTACATTACAGGATGAATAACTAGTGATATACTCGTATGTTGTACTAGTGTTGCAACGACTCCAACACCAGCGTACCTGGTAACACCGATCATTGATGACTCACGGTAACCTATAATAACCTCAATACACGAAGAATAAAGATAAATAATGTCTCGAGTTTCTCAAAAACTTTATTAAAAGCTATATATTTCAGCCATCAATGTGGGCTTCCTCAGACTGCAAACACACATCACGTAAACACTTCAACCAATACCTACCCAATAACCTTTCTCACTGTTACATCCTCAAACACAATGAGTAATGATACTCCAAACTCCTTTATTTCTTCATGGTAACCTTGGTAGAACCAAATTTCTCCTATTATCTCCATCCAAATGACTATTATAGTTCCTAAATCTCTAAAACATAAAAGAATTCACAAAATATTTCTGTTTGCTAACAGTTTTGATGTGCCTGTTATTCGATATCTATAATCTTTCATTGAAAAAAAAAAATAAAATAAAATTATTTACTGAAAAAGTAACAAATAACACCAATTAATTTATTTATTATAATATATAGACTAAATATGACCAATTACAATGAAAATAAAGACTTATATGAAAACAGATATATTTGGGGAAACTTGAAAATATTTTCTTCAGAATTACTATTAAACAGTAATGAAACACAAATGAAATTGCCATTTTAAAATTGAACTCCTACCAATCAAAGCATTAAATTAAACGAAAGTTCTAAGCAATATAATATGATGTAATTTTAGAAAAGGGTAGCAGACTTTATGCCGTTCATTATAATGCCACTTTGGTTTGGCTATCACTTTAGACAGTTTATAAGACATAAGAAATAGAAAAGTTAACTCCAAATCTGTCTCTACTGATGACTGTATCTTATGACATATTCATTGCATTAGTTTAATAAGTTTTCCTCTGTAATATGAAAAGAGAAAGTTATACGATATTCCCTCTAAATAATAATAAATCTAAAATTTCTCTTTGAAGAACTACAACACTATAAATAATAAAGACCGTTGACTTTATAACCTTTACGATACAAGTTTTTTTTTCAAATCATACGATTGGTTATGTACTTTCTATAATTAAATACGAACAATATAAATATTTTTAATTAATAATTTGTATTCATTATTTCACTATTTTATTTTAAAAGAAATGTAAAAGAAATAAATTAATTATTTTAACTCACAGATTTTTAAAAATTAATATCAACAATTATGACAAGTAACAGCAGATGGATTTTCGTATTTATCATTTCTAAGTGTTATTTTGTCTATTGTAAAACACAAATTCTCTGGAATATTTTTCATAAAGACAAGTTCATTCTTTAGGTTGATGGAAATATTTATGAATATAAAAAATGTAAAATCTTAATATTATTTGTATTACTCTGTGTTTGTGTAAATAATATATTCTGGCAGAAACTGCGTACTTCTAGTTCATAACTCTAAGAAAGCGTTATGAACTTGACGCTCACGTGACGATCTAGTAAATAATAGAAGTTCATGTCAATTCAGAGACAAAACAAGTAGAGATAAATCTATGAAGCTTATAGATTAAGCTTCACTTAATAATTAACTTTGTACGTTATTATTACATTTGTAAATTTAGTACAAATTTTTCATATTTCTTGAATTCATTTAGTTTTAGTTTAGTTAAGAATTAGGGGAATATTAAACTTGCTGAAAAACAATCTAATCTATGACGATAAAGACTCGAACTGACAATCAGCTATAAAGTGGCAGAAAATTTAATATCTTGTCTGAATAAAGGATAAACGAATGTTCCTTAATAGAATTAGCAATATGCTAGAGCCATTCATGAATGACATGGACAAGAATTACTGAGTACATTCCAGACAGTACTCAATCCTCCCTCTAAAATGAACCTCAATAGAGCTGAAATCTACATAGAAAAATCATGAATAAACTAATAGAAATTTACACCAAGCTCTCCTGGAATGTGGGAGGGGGGCCGTGAAATCTAAAAAAAAAAAAAGAGGAAAAACGAATGGAAATTGGTATTAGAACTCATTTCATAGTTAAAGTCTTCCAAAGGAAGGAAAGTGACACGGTGAGAAGTCGAAAATATAAATAAGTTATGAAATAAAACTATTCTACGAACTGAACCGACTAAATTCACAGAAAGAACACAAAAGAAACTTCGGACCAACTAAATTTTTGTTTAAATTAATAGTTATTTTTCAACTTTTTCCTTGCTTTATTAATGACTTACGCAAACTAATCCATGAATGATGTTTTTTTTTTGCAAGTTGCTCTTATTGGCCACTTTATTGCTTTTCTAACGCCATAAAGTGTTGTGGTGCATTCGCTATTTGACACCCATTTTAGCTATGGGTGAGTCACATTAGTCGGTTGATTCTATATAAAGAGTCCTAAATGTTATTTCAGTTACATTGATGAAGAAGGGATCTAAAACCCTAACCACCTGATAACGAGGAAGTCAAAATACAGTAATAAGTTATTGTTATCTGTTTTATGTGTGCTCTTTCTATGAATTTACTCTATACATATATTTATTTAATGATCAAACCACAATAAGAAATGGGAAAACAAGACTACGTCTTGTTTTCCCATTTCTTATTGTGGTTTGATCATTGATTGTTGTTTCACGTGTTTATGTGAAATCTTTTTATATATTTATTTATATGAATGAATAACAGAGTCATATACATAATGTGGCAAATAACTAATCTCTGAAAATAACAGGAAGAAAAGAGTAATGTTTTTTCACAGACATTATTTGAATCGTTTTGCATTAAGTTAACCAGTAAAAGAAGGCTGGCATTGTATAAGCAGGAATAAACGTTTTCATAGTTTATAGACGACCATTAACTTGATCGTTTGGTTTTAAAGAGCGAAAAGGAACAGATCTAGCAACAACTATTAAAAAAACTATTTTATAACAAGTACTTAACCAAATGAATACAACATATTCATTAAGTTATCGGATATTTAAGAGGTTATATATACAACTTTATCAGCGAATTTGTTAATTATTGATGAATAAAGATTTTTTTTTTAAAGGAAATAATTGAATTCACATCGATTGATAGGGAGAAAAGCATGATTAGAAGGTGGAGATCAAAGGAAGAAGAATTTGAGAAAGTCATTTACAATTGAAATAGGTTTAATTGCAAATAACGGCTGGCATACTAATAACGTGGTAATCAGAGGATTAATTAACATTATATGCCTCTAATTACCACTTTTAGTGCAAAATTAATTAGAATTACTAAGTAGGATATCTTTGTGGTAAAGGCTTCTAAGTAAGAGGATATTCTATATAAAATCATCATACGAAACTAATACTTAATGAATTATATTAAAATAAATTACTATAGCAATCAAGCAATCATAGAATAAAAAAGTTTGTCAGGATAAATTTACAAAAAAAATAATGATAATATTTAGGTATGTTAAACTAATAAACAAGTACATTAGTAAATAGTGAAACAAAACAGAAAACAAATAGGAATCTGAACAAATTTGTAACTCATATGCTATTGGCATATCCACTTGCTACTCTCTTCCACCAAAATGACGATGATTACAAAGCAAAATGGTGTGTATGTACGTAAAATATAAGTCATCACCTTGCCTCTCTGAGGGAAATGATCCCTGCTCCTCCTGATGACGGCAATAGTCGAAATGTTAAAATTAGCTATGGCAGTACCTATCTATTTTCTAGATGCTTTTGTTTATATATATATATATATATATATATATATATATATATATATATATATATATATATATATATATATATATGAACAAACTATATCAAAATATGATCAAAATATATATATATAAAAAGATTTCACATAAACACATGAAATAACTATCAATGATCAAACCACAATAAGAAATGGGAAAACAAGACTAAGATCTTTCAACCGTAAAAAGCGGTCTTCGTCAGAGTCAAAAACCCAACTGAAACACTAGATGCAGAAAACATCTGGTGAGGAGTTGAGAAGAGTGGGAGGGAAGAGTGGTATTTTAAAAGGGTGAAAGCGCAGGAAAGGACTAATGTCCAGAAAGGGATGTTTGGGGAAACAAAAGAGTAAAAAACTATCCGCTAGCTGCCAACCCTCTTTGAAGAGGCTGTTGTCCTCGTAACGAAAGTATCCAGTTTGAAGAGACCGTTACTAATGTTTATAATATTTGATTTAGACAATATAAGATTTAATTAGATTAAATGAGATTTAATTAATTAAATATAAGATTTAATTAGGGACGATTCAATAATATTTCTTAAAAACATTGATTTTTCATAGTTAATAAATTTAGCTCCTGTCCAATCAATATGATGATTTTCATTTTTTATATGCAAGAATAAGGCACTACTTTTTTCCTGTCTACTTACGTTGTATTGGTGTTGTTTTACATGTGTCTTTAATATAACCTATACTAATATGTATATGTATGTACATATATAATGATTTCACATAAACACGTGATATAACAATCAATGATCAAACCACAATATGAAATGGGAAAACAAGACTATGATCTTTCAACCGTAACAAGCGGTCTTCGTCAGAGTCAAAACCCCAGCTAATTTGTTGGGTTTTGGGTTTGGGTTTTTGACTCTGACAAAAAACTTAACAAAGACCGCTTGTTACGGTTGAAAGATCTTAGCCTTTTTAGGCTAAATAACATCCATTTAGACTTCATAGATTAAGCTCTACTAGTTTTGTCTCTGATTTTACATTAACTTCTGTTATTTACTAGATCTCCAGATTTACCATTGATTATTTTCCATTTTCTTTCCTCTCTTTTCCCTTAAACCGTTTTCTGACTATCCTGTAACTAATTAACTTTCACCAGGCACAAGAATGGTCGGTCACTCGGTGTGCTTGGTCTCTCCAGTCAGACCTGAAGGGAGTTAAACGATTTAAATACCATAAGTGAGTATCTTTGAATTACTTGTTTCTCAAACTTAATATGTATTTATAATATATATTTGTAATACTGCTATATGAAACAGGTAAATCTTATGAGTATGTGAAAAAGTGGAGGTGATTTAAAGAAGTCGAACTAACACCTTCGTCCTACACACTTCTCGGTAACTGTACGCCCACATCAGCCTGCGACTGTAATCCTCACCGACTGCTCCAGTCAGAATCCTGCTCTGAAAAGCCATTAAAACAGATACATGTTTTCAATAATAGAATCTAGTTTATAGGGGTTTCTCACATTATGGTGAAATCTACTACAAATAGAGCATATTTGTGTAGGTTCAAAATAATCTTCTAATAAAAAAAATATATAAAAAAACTACATGTAACTAAACTTTAATAATCCCTTACGCGGTTCTAAAACAAGGCGACCATATGGTATTGAACAGTGAAGTTGTAATACTGATTATTCAATAGGAGAATCAAATCTTTTCACTTCTAAATCTTGGTAGTACATCCGCAACATTCAAGTTAGTGCTTATAACGACATCAAACTCACGCAATCCATTAGTGAGAGAGATTTATTTTTTATCAAATACAAGACCTAGTAAAGCCTTAATGTTGTATACAAACGGAAAAAATACCGGATATTTCAACATTAGTACACTAAGATTTTTTCTAACTCCGTTTTATTTGGAAGAGAGATTTTTTATCATATAGGCAGATATGAAGAAAATGTAATAAGGTTTTCCATTTCCACAAGTAAATCTACTACCACAGCTGGAATTAAACACAAGAAACAAAGGCACTTGCTAACTGCGATTCTCTCAGATTATCATATTGATTTCTGAGGGAACTGTTTACATAGATCACTACCATTAAGCTACTGATAACATGAGACCACTTCTAACTCAACTCAAGACTACGGCATTTGTAACAGCATAGTTTATAAAAAAGAGTCATTTGCGGAAGAAACCAAATGGTACAATAGACTTAAAAAAAATAGTTACATGCCACACATCTGTTACAATGTTATATTCCATTTGAAATTGTAATCTGAGCGTCACTTGTTTTCCGAATGAAAGCCCTTAGCAAGATTTCTGATGATAAAATCACATATTAGGTAATAACATACTAAAATTCATCAGTACGAAGTTGGATTAAGAAGTAATTAAGAAGCTTGATATATCAGGTATTTAAAGCAGTAAATATGAGAAGAGGCTGTTTAAAAGAGTCGTCCACCTTCTAAATCGAGTTGCTATAATAAAGTTCGCTTCACTCTAGAAGAATGTTGGAATGAAAATACTCTTAGCACTAATGGCATTGTTTAATAAAAGCAACCAGCGTTATTAACAAGCTTTTTGTGCTGAATCCAACTTTGATACCGATTTCGTCCCCTTACAATTAAAATTAATTTCTACTCCACTAAATCCAAATACTAAACTACTTCATTTTATTCCAGTCAGAGTCTAAAACTCAATCTACTTCCTATGTAAATCGGGAAATCTATTTCAAGATAAAACAAAATTTGAAAAAAATTGAAACAAAAATCTCATCAACCTGTTAACAAATATTAAACTGAAACTTTAAAAATTTAGTTCTATATTTTTATTTTTAGTTTATATTTTGACCCCATGGTAAATGTACTTTAGGTTTCTCTACTTGAATGTGTCATAAACCCGCTAATTCTCTTCAGAAGAAACCTTTCAATCTTTAGATGCTTTTACATTGAATAGTTCTTTTTCTCAAACAGACGGCGTTTCCATTTTATGAAGCCTGTTTTGGTCATATTCTTTCCTAATATACTTGTTTATTATACCATTTGTTCGTCTAGTTCTTGAAGTATTATAAACTTTAATGTACAACCATTTGATACCGTTGCAGAAATGGGCATTGTTAATCTTATAAAGAGATTTGTAGGTATTGATCCTGTGTTTGAATTATTCAAAACTTCACCCTTTCCAAAGTGGCACTTATATTCATAAATAAAGTTCGATTTTTTTTTAAAAAAAAAACAGTTTTTTATTAATCTTTATTACCAACTAGGAAGTTTTATACTCTCACAGTAAATATTTACATCAAATTTTGCTGATGAGATCACAACAAAAATTCGTATTAATTGTTTTTCTAACTCCTCTTTCATACGTTTGTAGTCAGAAAATTGAATTTTATAACAAATTTCATGTACTGTATGAGTCTCCGTTGATAGATTTTCATGGTTGAGCCTTCTCTTATCCATAAATTTTTCATTTTAATATCGAACATTCTGCTGCAGTAGACATTGGTAAAGGGCAATTACTTCATGTATTCCATACAATCATCCAATGTACGACGACCAATACAATAGCTTCTTGTTACTTTTCAAGACATTCATTACTTCTAATTAACAAAACTCCCTTTTACTCGTTACCTTATAAAAAAACAATTCTTCTTTTCTTAATTGTAACTAATTACACAACATTCAAAGCAGTGTATCCTTTTGTATGCAAATCTTTCACTTGTATAGTTCAACAATGAATGTACTTCAAATTCTGAATTGATAACTATCATTCTTTCATTTATAGCAACAATAAAACAGTCAATTGCAACAGAATTGCGACTTCAGTTTCCGATTTTACTTGAAATATATCATTTTCAGTGACATACGTATAAAAATTTACATGAGTTACGATACCATCGTTTACCAATTGGCATCATAAGCATTTTTTTTTAAAAAAAATGGAAATTTTGAACAATAAACCATCAATCTGAATGCAAAAAATATTTTGTACATGATTTATATATAAATGTCCTAAGAGGTAACTAAATAAGTAAGAAAATTAAAAAAGGTAAGAAAAAACAAGTTTTTGTAAAAAAAAAATACGTTTTTACTTGTTTAAAAGAAGCACTGTCACCAAAATATACGCATATAAATGCAAAATAAAAGCATTGATCCAGGGTAGCCAGATGCTTGCATACTTGCCGATGATAGTAGTAAAAATAAATTGCATATAAATGTAAAAAAAAATAATTTAAAATTTGCGAAATACAAAGACTGGTAATAAAATTAAGGCATGGAACCAGAGTAGCCCAGAGGATTACGTGCTCGCTGATGACAGTAGTGCAAATGTATTATAAATAAATACAACAAATATATAGAAAACTACATTACAGTAGTAATTTTAAACAACTAAAATTAAAAATAATTTTAGAAACAAACTTGAACACAAATGTCAGATAAATTACGAATGATCTAAGGTAATATTATAAAAACACATTCCTTTCATTAATGTTATTTTATGTTTGGTAAATAAACTGAATATATCAATTTACAAGTTTTGTTTGTTTTAAATACATGTTATTGTGTATATAAACGAAATTGATGTTTTATTTATTTATATGATACAATAAATGTTTTTTTTTACTTTCAAATGATTTTTATTTTGCTAAATATACTTACTATGTATATCTTGAATCATGGTAAGAATACTATATCAAAAGCTTGGGCCATATAAGAATCTGTTTCCGTACCTTAATAACAAGAAACAACAATTAAAATTATCCCTGTCAATCATGTTCAGTGAATTATTTTCAATACCTATTGTTATGATTTCTGAGTGACACAAAAGGTCACTGGTAGTCTAGTAACTCAATGAACTGAGCAGCAAGCCAAGGATGTAAAATAAACTTATGTGTGGAAGTTTTAATGGCTTATGACCAATGTAAGATACGGCCATATAACCTTTTAATGCTGCTTGGGTACTTCTCAGGTGCATTAATGTTTTAGGAAATAATAGCAGGCACATAAACCAGTACTACTTAAAAACGAACTTTGTTTTATTAAAATAGAAAATGATCTCTTGCAGTTGAAATGAATAGTTTATCAGTTATTTGAACCAAATAACATAACACTATACAAAGTGTTCTTTTAACGTGTAAAATTACTGCAGAATCACAATTATTATTTCAGAACTCATTTCTAGCGAGTAATTACTAAAAAATAATCATAAAACCATATTAAAGCTTGCTATCTCATCTGTCGTGTCCTCAAGGACCGGCCAGACGATTGGTTCATGACTACAACAAGGTTTGGTAGAATTGCTGAAATTCTTACTGCAAGGTATAACTGCAATTTTGGTAACACATTTTTTTTTGTAAAATCATCTCTAGAAAGAGACATAAATGTCATTAATTCATCTCTTTAATTTACCGATGGAGCATGGATATAGAAATAATCGAATAATGTTTTGCAAACAAAATTGGAGTATGGAATAATATGAACATCCCAATCTAAGGTTTTATACGATGCGTGACGAAGGATAGATGATACAGGGGTTACTGTATACTGAACGGAGCCTCAAGGGTACCAGACGACCCGCTTGAGTAAATGGTCTTACTACGGTATGCGGTGCTCTGCCGGGGCGGACAAAATTCCACCGATAGAGATACAGGGTTTTTCCCCTGTATGTTACTAAGGAGAAGGAAGTTTGGAGACCATCCTCCGAAAGCACAGAGGGTCCAAAGGAACTAACTAGAGGGAGCCAACCTTCCACAAGTGCACCTAGGGACTCGAAGGAGACTGTCCCAAAGAAGGAGAAAGAAAGTTACTTTCTCCCAAAACGTAAGGAGCCTGAACGAACATTATCAATGATGGTTTATGCAGATTTTTCAAAGAAGAGGAAGAAACACCGTTGCATCTGCTGACTAACTGTAAGGCAACTTTGCTGCACACAGTTAGGTGCTTCGGTACACTCTACAAAGCCATAGAAAAACTTTTACAGCTGGAACCAGCAAAATTGCTGAGCTTCTTGGAGGCGTTGAAGCTAACTGTCGGGTTACTTTAGTACAGAAGAGGGGAAGTATAATAGTTTTTTTTTAAGACGCAGTGCTATAGTCACCCTCAAATAATAATAACAACAATAATAATAATATGAACATGTCTGATTTAGATTCTGGTCACCAAGCTTTCGATCATGATTGTTCATCATCACAGATGCTGTATGTACAGCAATAAAAAGAAAACTAATCTATAATACATCAGAAATGAACTGTTACAAAAACTATGATTATGCAACTAAGTTAGTTTAGTTTTCTTTTACTTTTTAATGTTTATACATATAAACATGATGATGGACATTTGATAGAAAGCTTCGTAAATCAAACCAAGAAATAAATTACTACGTTGTTAAAAACGTTTATTACAGTAATGGGTTATAATATTTGATCTAAATAGAACCATAACAATGTTCATAATAATGTTTAATCGAAGTTGATCCATTTGTAAAAAAAAAACTTACTAAGTATTGAAAATGTTAGGTGTTTTTGTAAGGTTGAGAAGTGAAGAAGGCGGTTTAGAGTACTTGGAGGGTTTGACAAGAATAAAGAAGATGCTTGGAAAGCAAGAAGTAGAGACTGCTGACTTGCTGGTAGAGAAAGAGGTGAAACCAGTAAGTCCCTAAGGAGGGAGTCACCAGGGACCGGCAGGCTTATCGCAATCTCAGTTTCATCTCATCAGAGCAAAGGAGCCCAACCTCACCGTGCAGTTTTACCACGGAGTAAACATGTAACCAGCCCTAAAACACAACTCAATCAGCCTTCACTGTTTCAGTCGTCAATATCATCTACGCAAAACACAACATCAGAAAATTCCTCTGCTCGATAAATAATTCAGTATTACACAAAACATGCTTCAGGATTAATAGCATAACTAGTGCATATATGCTAGTTACTAGTTACATTGAATCGTATATATTCATTTTTGAAAGCTGCATATTTCTTAGTCCATTAAATAAAAAATATATTGATATATGCATTTTTCAAAAGTCCTCAAACTAATCCCATAATAAGTAGGAAGTTAACTGCACACAATACTAATTCCTTGCCTGGTTACCAAAACCAAAGTTACAACACTCTCTCATAAGAGTGAAAGGAGTAACTTCTAGAGATAAAGAAAATACAGAATACCAATATATAAAATTATAAATCACAAATTTAAACCCGATACAGAGATTTCTTATTTTGAATTAATTTCATTCCTTTCAGCAGTTCTTAACAATCTATTTATCAATAAGAGATAAATCTATTATCTATTTATCCTAACAATCTATTATCTATTTATGCCAAATCAATCTATGTATGCAAATCTATACCAATCCAAACTAACTTTGCAATGATTTATTTTCTATTTCAAAAAGGAAAAAATAAATCATAAAACAAATAAGAAAAATCTAAAGGATTCTGTTGTTTCCATTTTTGCCAAGTTTTCATTTGCATGTAAGCAAATTCCAGTACATTTATTGATTGTTTACAAGAAATATTTTTAATTTTCTGATTGATTTTTAAATTAAATTACTTCTAACCATTTTTATTTTTGATGACATTAATCTAGTAACTAAAGTGTTTTGTTAGGGACCAAGTTCTGCTGGTATGTGCTGTATAGAACATAAACTTTATCTTGTATTAACTTTCTATTAATGTCTTTGCTTAATATATTGTCATGACTTATGAGGTGCTAATGCAAGATATGGTACATTATCTTCTCACCATCTGAATTTTAAAATACTCACATCTCAGTTTTTAAATATTTACAGAACTTAAATATTTTATAGCCATAATATTCATCCATATTAATGTAAGTTATTATAATTTATATACATATAAACATTTACTTACTTTATTACTCAAAATTGGCAACAAAAGTTAATAAATAATCTGGATCTTCACATTCAATCCAAAAACACAGTAGTATATCTACTTTTTGGTTGAATACTCATCTGGAGCAAAAAAATCTGGATTCAAACAAACATAATTATTTAACAGGAGACAACTCTTATTCATATATGTTTTTCATAACAACAATTTATAGTAAATTAAGAATATTGTTAACAAAAATTCAAATTATTTAAGAAGACTAATTAAAAATTAAAAAAAAAATGATAACAAAATGCTGAAAGGGATATACTATTATAATATAATATATATTATTATATATATATATATATATATATCAAACAACAATATGAAATGGGAAAACAAGATTATGATCTTTCAACCGTAAAACTGGGTTGGGTTTTTGACTCTGACGAAGACCGCTTGTTACGGTTGAAAGATCTTAATCTTGTTTTCCCATTTAATATAGTGCGATTTGATCATTGATTGTTATTTCATGTGTTTATGTGAAATCCTTATATATATATATATATATAGTTCAATGTAGATAAATTAAAAATGTTCTCTATCTACATTGAACTTTACTTATCCGTTTCGGATCGTATTTTCGTTGAAAAAGTATATCTAAAAAATAGATATCATATACCTATTACAAAGAAATATATATCAAGCTAAGATAAGAATCAATACCAGGTGATTGTTGTTGATCCTGACAGATAGATACTGGTTTATATTTTAAGTTTTAATCGTACCATCTACATTTATAGATTATTGTACTAATCTACGGTTTAAGAATTTGTTTGTTTGGTTTTTTTTCACTTTATTCGTTTAGATATTTTTATATATTACATGATATATATGATAACTTTTACAAAAAGTTTTCACTAACAGGTTTGATTTAACGAAATATATAAAATAATTCATTACTTTGCCTTTTTGCAGCTATAAAGGGAAAATACCTGGCAATATTTAATCATAACATTAGTTATCTTAAATATTGCCATATTTCAAATAATATCACATTTCATGACATCTTGTGTGAGTTTTTTATGACAGAGTAAATGTGCAAAACCAATTAAAGAGAAGAAAACTTCTTTAGTTAAAGAAGTACGATAGTAAATTATTGCAAGAAAATAATATGAACTACCTTTATTACTCTTTAAGAGGAATAAGAAGACTAATTCATGTAAATGTAGAAAGGTTTTACATTATATCTCAATAAAAAAGAGTCAACGGGGAGAAATCTTTTAACTGAAGCAACGAAAACGGTGAATTCTACCTCAAAAGGGGATCAAGATTCTATTTTAGCTGCCAGCTGCCCTTCCCTCAGAACATCCCCCCACCCCCTTAACCATTTTCACAAAAGCAACCCCTGTAGGCCAGCTGACCTAGGGGAGGAATCAACCCCACTTCATCACCTCTTAGCCTCTCCATATATAAATATACCCGGGCAATGAATAAATCACTTTATTTATCCAAGCTGTTCCCTTGAGACTTAAATAGCCTTCCAACCAGCCCCATATTTCTCTGTGTCACGTTCAGTGATATCTATCTTCCTGCGGTCTTCAATTCAAAACAAAGTCATTTGTAAGAAAAAGAAAACTGACAAAAATAACTCCATTAATATCAAGACGATTACATTTTCAATATGGTCTATTCTACAATTTAACGAATTAAGCCACTCATTCATTAGTTAGTACTAAAGGACCAATCACAATCATTGTCTTGTATTATACAATGCCTATTTTACTCTCTTATTTTAAAACAGATTTTTGCAATTCCTCAATCGTTAGAGGAAATTTTCCCCATCTTTGGACATCTTTCTCGCTTTATATTCCTTTCTGATATATTCCTGATGTCGAATATCACAATATCGAGCAAATATCACAATCTTTGACAATAGTAAGTTAGTGTTTGATGTATGTTCTGGGTTAGTTTTACTTTTTTTTTCTTTTTTTTTATTATTATGTGGTTCGTCCTTTTACGTCATTTCGTGGTCGTTTGGTCTCATTGTGTCGTGTCTTCTCTTTCTTTTTCAAGGCTTTGGCCTTCTATTTTAATAACAGCTTCTAATGTGGATGTGTGTTTGGGGAATTATTTGGGATAGACTTTGGATAAGGGGGTTTGGATGGGTTGGAATTTTCGTGTCCTCATTGGTCACCAGTCTACTCGTGAATTGGTCAATTGTTTCTAACCTGAGGTCTCTTTGAATATCCACATTTGTGGCATACCAAGATGTCCCAGCCATAAGACGTGCGCATTTATTCTGAACTATCTGTATAAGTGTTTTATTAGTTCTCACAGCTTGTAACCAGGTCGAGCATCCATAAGTCATGCCAGCCCTAATTACCACCTTATAAATGAGGTTCTTTACTACCTGTGGAGTATTCTTCGACTTCAGGATAGGATACAAATTTGACATTAGTGCCAGACCCAATTTATATCTATTTTTCAGATGGTGTTTGAACGTGAGCCTGCTGTCAATTATTATTCCCAGGTATTTGGCCTGGGATCTGTAAGGTATTAACTGGCGACTAATAAAGACGAGGGAGTCGGAAGGCACCCACCCCGGATATGAACGACTATCACTGGTGTAGATTAGGAAATATACTAGAACTAGAAGGAAAAGGAGATAAACTAAAAAGAGTTTATCCTAAATAATTTATTGTTTGATTCCTGGGAAGAAGTAGATTAAGCAGCCAAACATGAACCAGCACTCCTAGGAATTGTAGAGAGAATAATCCTCTTTTGTTAGATGAAAACTCGTTAGAGTAATCATACCTCAGAATTTATTTCTAAGGAAAAGGAGCCAAATCGACATTTCACTCCTGTTCACGACGACAATCGCAGCGATGATCAATATATTGAGAAGTGAGATTATAATGTGATTTTCTTTGCTTGACACTTCAGTATTTTCATCGTAATCAGTCCTAGTGAAATATATATATATTCATAAATAAAAGTTTTTAGAAACAAAAAAGAGATACACTTACAGTCTATAATTTTCTATTCAACCGCCTTCAGGAGATAACATAACCAATTGCACACTCGACAGTGAAACCAAAACGATTGAATGACCAAAAAACAATATTTTTAAAATGCTCTTTATTCTTAACTTTACTTTGAATGTCTTTATCATGACATTAACACTTAATATTACCAGCACCGTTATTCAAATTTCCTGAATATAATGATATTAATGAGGCATTTTGCAAGAGAAACGCCCTTGATTTTCTGTAATGAGTAGGAGAGAGTTCCATATTGTTACATACGGAGGGCTTATAAGAAACAATAAGCCCGTGTCTCCTCCTCCCAACAACTTGTGTAGAGTTACGGAAGAGAAAGTAATTTTATACTTCAAGACTCACAATAAAGACAAGAAACACTGAGTCACACAGACTTTTATCATAGCAGAAATCTGATATTTCACACTTCCTGATTAGTATGAGAACTGCTTTTCATTACACTACAAACAATGTTATTTAAAACAAAAAAAAAAAAAACAAAAAAGAATAATGAATTCTGATGAATGCTTTTTGAGTTTGCTCAAACAGATAATCAACTCATAGGTTATCCAGAAAAATACAAGTATTCTGATGGTAGTTCTTTCATATTCCTTACTACATTAACTGTAATACACCCGGGTCAGTACCTTTTCTGTAGATCTCTGTGGTGAAAGCATTTGAGGTCTGTGTAATAAGAACATCCAGAAACGGTAATTGCCCTTGGTTACTAACAGAAGAAGACTTCATCGTTAAACACATTCAGGGTTACCAACAATTCTAGAAACTTCAATCAACCAGGTTAACAAGTAATTATAATTTCTTAGTTCACTTGCTCTCTGATGATGTGTTGACCAAAGGCATTAGAGCATTGTTTCCAAATAAGTTTCATTATATGGTAAATATATATACATATATATATAATATATATATATATATATATGATCAAACCACAATAAGAAATGGGAAAACAAGACTAAGATCTTTCAACCGTAACAAGCGGTCTTCGTCAGAGTCAAAAACCCAACTGATATATATTTATATATATATGAAGTGAGTTTCCAACCGTCGCTTCACAGGTGCGCTTGGTGTCTCTATCTCAACTCTCCTGATGACGGTACAACGAAAAATTAGAGACAGTAAGTGTGTTTGTTCCTTTGTTTTTTGTGTGTTTGTTTGTGTTTGTTCACGATTTACCGTGATACGTCTCTTGTCCTTTTGGATCGATTTCCTGTTTATAATATATATATATATATATATACATATATATATCAATGATCAAACCACAATATGAAATGGGAAAACAAGACTAAGATCTTTCAACCGTAACAAGCGGTCTTCGTCAGAGTCAAAAACCCAACTCATCTTGTTTTCCCAGTCTTATTGTGGTTTAATCATTGATTGTTGTTTCACGTGTTTATGTGAAATCTTTTTATATATATATATATATATATGAATTAAACAACCACAATAAACAAATATATATTAGATACAATGCTCTTTATAGTAATGCTCTTATTGTGGCTGTGTAATTCATATATTATATCAAGAGTTATTTTTGATTATTAATTTTTCATAAATATATAATATATATATATATATATAATATATATATATATATAATAAACTTTAATTCTATAATTTTGAATACATTATTCTAATAGATAACACGCCTTTATATATATATAATATATATATATATATATATATATATATATATTATATACACAATTAAAAGAAACGGTCCAGCGGACTTTTTTACAATAAAATAAATATATATATATATATATATATATATATATATATTATATAGCAGTTTGCTTCTCAACGCGAGTACTTCGCACTTTTTCCCGATGACGACGGATGTTGAAATATCGAAGTGAGTTCTGTAGTGTCTTTCTGTGTTCTTTTCTATGTGTTAAAGTGTATATATATATATAAACTGGAAGTTAACACAAGTTAATGGACAATATAAAAAATTGTTTAATATCTTAAATACATAGAACGTTTGCTACTAATATACACGCTGTCTTTTCAACTAATATTCTTTCTCTGGTGATGAACTTTTTAAAATATATACTATAATAAGTACAGTTCTGTTCTGTCCACTGTGCTAATCTGCAGTTTATATTACGGACTTTCAGATCACTTTAGCGAGTTGAAATGTTTACTTTTCTACTGTTTGAAGTTGATCTATATTCAAAATTTTTGATATAATTAATATACATGACACATTAAGTGTCATGTATATTAGTGTCATAAGACTTATATTAGTGTCTTATAAGACACTTATATTAGTGTCATGATTTAAGTGTCATGTCAAGACAAGATAATACAAAGAACATTGAAATACTCGTTCAGTGTTTTGACATCTGGTTACTAAGGAAAGATGAACCAAGTTTATGAGGCTGAAGACGATGGGACACCACGTCTAAACTGCTGAAAATACAATATATTTTTATGTATCAATCCCTTCTTATAATATTCAGAAAAATTTATTTCATTTATTATAATTATTTCTTTAATACAGAAGGCATGTATAGTAAATAACAAATTGAATAAATGAATGAAGTATAATTGGACAAAATGCTTCTGTATAATGTATCGTGAAAAAAAAGGAACAACCCTACTGAATCATTTATGAACCGAAGAAAGGACAAAGGAAATTAGTTATATGTGAGAAGATGAGCAGGCAGAGTGTTGTGTTGACGTTTGGGAGGACAGGGCGTGAGGCCGGGACTCGCCATCAGGGGGAGGCAAGCAGGTCGTGAGTGCGCTGTTTAAGGAAGCTGGAAGAGGCAGTTTTTTGGGTGCAAGAAGAAGACAGAGGGAGCAGGCCGGGCTAATAGGGTTGGACGGGAGGGCCACGTGGCAACAAGGCAAACTCAGCCAGACTGGAGAGGGTTATTAAAAACACGTTTGTCCGGTGAAGCAGGCCGTCGACCGCCATGTTGGCTTGCGCGCAGAGGTCAAGAAACCTAGAGGAGGAGGTATGGAAAGGAGGTGGCAGGGCGCTGCGTGAGTCGAATCACGCCCACACCCTGCCCAGCGCTGGAGCCTCGCTCAGCTGACTGGGGCCACGCGCTCTCACCCCGAGCTCGTCTTCACAATACTCACTATATCATCCAAACAGTGCCATCTACTGCATACACGCTTTACTCACCTTCTTACGCAAAAACAACTTATTCATATATATACTTCGAAAACTTAAAGAAACACAAATGAAGAACAGATTCCAGGACTCACATTCAATATTTCAAACGTTTTAACAGTATATATATTAGGGACATTAAATTCAGACAGGGATACCAGCAATCCTGAAGACTTGAATCAACCAGGTTAACTTGTAATTATATTTTTGTTCAGTTCATTTAGCTCTCTGATGATGTTGTAACGAAAGACCTTAGAGCATTGTATCTAATATATATTTCTTTATTATGGTTGTTTAATTCATATATATATACTTAAAAGAAACTGACACATAGAAAGAAACAACAAAGACTCACTTTTCAATATTTCGACCGTATGGCGGTCGACCGTTATGGTCGAAATATTGAAAAGTGTGTCTTTGATATTTCTATTTGTCATAGTTTACTTTAAGTGTAATCTGTCCTGCCGGACCGTTTTCCGGTCAGATATATATATCTGATATATATATCATATGCATCCATCTATATAGTATAAGCAACGGATAATTAAAGTTCAATATAAGCAAGATATATAGACACATTAAAAAGAACGTTACAGTCTCTAATGTTCCGTTTAAACCAATAATTAGAACCTGTAAATGGGTGTTTTTAATTTACTCGTACCTTATGTATCTATGCATACTATAGAAGGTTGTTTATATTCAACTTTAATATACATGTCGAAGTTTCCTTATCTGAACCATCCACTATTTTTCTTTGTCGAGGTTTGGTCCACAGTCAACAATTGTCACATGACGATTAAAATTATCGATAATGGGAATCTCTGTACATTAAGCTCGGAAATTCTACTATTAATTATAAATATATTAATCTAAGTTGCTGGCTAGTTATAATAATGCCGTTTTGATTTTAAGCTAATTAGACAATTCGGAAGGGATACTAGAACTCTCTGAGGGTTCGTCACCCTTGCTTGTCACATTATTATCTCTTCACTACTGACATCATTCCAGTTCTTATGAACTCAAGTTTCAATGACTTTCCCTGTACAACTTCTTCAGTAAAACTCTGATTCCAACATTATTATCTCTTCACTACTGACATCATTCCAGTTCTTATGAACTCAAGTTTCAATGACTTTCCCTGTACAGCTTCTTCGGTAAAACTCTGATTCCAACATTACTATCTCTTCACTACTGACATCATTCCAGTTCTTATGAACTCAAGTTTCAATGACTTTCCCTGTACAGCTTCTTCGGTAAAACTCTGATTCCAACATTATTATCTCTTCACTACTGACATCATTCCAGTTCTTATGAACTCAAGTTTCAATGACTTTCCCTGTACAGCTTCTTCGGTAAAACTCTGATTCCAACATTACTATCTCTTCACTACTGACATCATTCCAGTTCTTATGAACTCAAGTTTCAATGACTTTCCCTGTACAGCTTCTTCGGTAAAACTCTGATTCCAACATTATTATCTCTTCACTACTGACATCATTCCAGTTCTTATGAACTCAAGTTTCAATGACTTTCCCTGTACAGCTTCTTCGGTAAAACTCTGATTCCAACATTACTATCTCTTCACTACTGACATCATTCCAGTTCTTATGAACTCAAGTTTCAATGACTTTCCCTGTACAGCTTCTTCGGTAAAACTCTGATTCCAACATTATTATCTCTTCACTACTGACATCATTCCAGTTCTTATGAACTCAAGTTTCAATGACTTTCCCTGTACAGCTTCTTCGGTAAAACTCTGATTCCAACATTATTATCTCTTCACTACTGACATCATTCCAGTTCTTATGAACTCAAGTTTCAATGACTTTCCCTGTACAGCTTCTTCGGTAAAACTCTGATTCCAACATTACTATCACCTTGAGAACTTCAGAAGAAGCAAATATTTGCATTCTGGGAGGTAGTTCTGCTTCTCACCTTATCTTCAATTGTTAATTGTTCATTATTATTATTATTCTTTATTTAGACTTTTTAAATAACTTTGTTTACTTATTTGTTGAAACGTTGTGATACATGGCTGATACCGAAACGGGTTAACTTTTCTTGTTTTAGACATTTTTCAATATTATTTCTATATTTAATAAAAGATCACGGTAATATTCAAAAAAAGAACAAAAACAATGGCTCAACTCTTACATAGAAGCAATTTTCTTGAGTAACGTGAAACAATGTTTAACATAAGCACACTCTTAATATTGAGGCTGAGGAATGGAATATTTTATGATATATTAAGTGAAATATTACCCAAAGAACCCACACAATAACCTCCTCTTAGTAAGAAGACACTCACCTGCTTAATTTTAACAATTTTCAAGTAATTGAGTCATTAAAAGAATAACATTTTCCAACATATCAAACTAAGCAGAAAGGACTATGGCAAGTATCGCTTGCAACCCCATTAAATATGATGAGGTCTGCGCAACACCTTATACTTCCACTGAGCTCTCCCTTTTTTAACATTATATAATAATTTGATTTAAAAAAAAAACTTAACTTCTATAGTGTTCTTTCTGAAAGAAAAATAAAAAAAGAAAACAAATTCAACGAGTTTGAAAGGAAAAATTTGAAGGAAAATTCTATTAACTTTCTAAACAGAAAACATAAAACAAAGTTAATAAAACAAGAAAGTATAATTGTTTCTCAAGAACACAAATAGTATAACTTTGAAATAAGTTCAGATACTGAATTACTATTAAAAGAAATACTAGTAATGGAAACTTTATACTCATTTTAGGAGGTTATTGAAACTACAGTCAACAGGAAAATTTTGTATGGAAGGAAAACTTTTGACCTGCAGAGAAAGGAAAATGCTGAGAGAAAGTACGATATAAAAAGAACTGGAAATGAAAAACAAATTTTACAAATATTGCCAAATGTCATTGAACACCAGTAAACTAAAGGGAGAAACTGAAATTAATTAGTTTTTCTCATCAGTAAATGACACTGTCTTAGCTCGCATACTGGAGTAGAACTTGTTCGACCGGTTTTGGACTGACCAAGTAGAACTGATCAGAGTTACAGCTTTATGGGTTTATATAACTTCAAAACAATTGGTGCTTATATATATGCTGCCACAGATTTTATGTTATATTATTAACATAAAAAACGTTCCTTTTCCATGTTTATTTACTATTAAACTAATTTGATATTTAATTATTGAACTCGTCATTTTCCAGTCGAGTAGTCTTCCTATTTATATTAATAATTTAAATAAAACTAGGCTGGTTGATTTGTTCATTCATTAAATTCTTACAGGAGCCAACTGTTTTTGAAATTATATAAGCCTTTAATGAATTGACTTTAGTCAATTCTTTATGAAGATGGACAACTTCTGAAACCAGCCGAACAACTCCTACTGTTATATACCAACGTACGATGGCATCGTATATTTAATTAAATGATCATTTAAAATAAATACAACTAACCTCTGCGCCATGCTAACAACATGTATTTTAATTTGTTTTTGCTTCTTCAGCTGTTACATCTTTGATGGGTTTCCCTTTCATTGGCCGTTATATAATTATTTTTTTCATTTTTTGCTTTACTATAAGTAAAATATAGTGATTGTGAAAAAATTCGATCTCGAGATTTTGACAGAGTTAAATGCGTTGAAGTCCCAGAAGTCGTTTCATGAAGTTTTTACGATGATGTCTGAGTCTGTTTGGGATGGTGGGTAGGTGGGTATGTATCCAAAGTTTGTGACCACACTACGGTCCAAAATCTTGGATGGATCAAGTTGATATTTTACACAAAAATGGGCCACATAGTGTAGATGTGCTCTGCTGTTTGGGAGCAGTTATGCTTGATAGTAAAGTCACTTTTTCTACTAAAAACCTGTTTTTAGACTATATTTTTTTTCTCCTAAACTACTTATTTTAGAATTTTCAAAATTTGGCATTACCTTTGAGGTAATGGAATAAAAAATGAAAGCAATAACTGAAAAATATATTCGGATTTTTAAAACAACGGGAAATTTTTTTTTCAATAAACTAGCTCAGTTATACTGAACTGCAAAATTCAGGATCACTCCTGCTATTGAGTTTATCACTGTTCTCGTTAAAAAAATATAAAATACGAGAGTATTATGCAATGCAAAGTTATTAGGAAGCTGCAAAAATTCCATTCACATAGTTAAAGTTGATTAAAATACTTTAAAGGGTTAGAAAACTCAAAAATTCATTTGATAAAGGAAATGAATACAGCTATTCTCTTTTTTTTCTTGTTTTCACACCCTGGTGAAAGGCTGTGACGGAGATCAATATCTGCACCATTTGAGGCTTTATTTTTCACAATAGCCTGTTATATTTTCGAACTACACCAAACATCAGTACTCCAACATAGTAATGTTATCTTATTATCAATCAAGAAACACTTTAACTAGTACAAGCATATCTGTATTTGTCTTTGAATTCTACTAGATGTTCCTAACTCATTAATAGTTTTTACGACTAGTTTGCATAGCCTATAGCATATATGACTGGTCACAGTTATATAATAGTAAGGACAGTAACCTTACTGTTCCGATAATTCACATTATATTTCATTTAATAATTGGTTCAAAGCCCTAATTATAAGAATAATTCACCAGTAAGAATGATCTCACCACATTAAGAAAACAGAGGAGCTCTCTTCTGGCTACTGGGTTTTTGATCTCTTAATTTTAGTAGATGGTTTTTCTGCATTTTTTTATTTGTTAGTGCACGTGTGTGTTTGATAATACTTTCATTTTTTTTTACTTAGTTTATTCATTTTATTTTTGCATTTATTGTTACATATACAGTGGTGCTTCAGCTTTCCGACGCCTCAGTCTTCGACCAAAAATTTTCCAAAAAAAAAATGCCGTCACTTTCGACCGAATTTCAGCTTACGAACAGCCATTTATAAATCAATATTACATACATCCACATATTTATTTATTATGAAAAAAATAATTCAGATCTCGACCGCCAACCTGCAACGGGTTAAGTTCGAAAGCTGAGGCACTACTGTATGTCTATAATATAAATTTTATTTCCTTTATCTTATCTCTTTTTATAATTTTATTCTTCTTTTATATTTTATTTGTTACTTTCACTTATTCTATGCCTATTTCTATTATCTGCTTATTACTTTACTATAAGTAAAGTATAGTGATCGTGAAAAAATTCGATCTCGAGATTTTGACGGAATTACATGTTTTGAGGTACCAGAAGTCGTTTTATGACGTTTTTACGATGATGTCTGTGTGTGTGTGGGTGGGTGGGTGGGTGCGTGGGTGGGTGCGTGTGTTAGCATTGTTTGTTACCACGCTACGGTCCAGAATCTTTGATGGATCAAGTTGATATTTTACACAAAAATGGGCCCCATTTAGACGAAGATCCCTATTGTTTGGGAAGAATTATGCATGATGGGAAAGTCACTTTTTTTGCCAAAAACCGTTTTTTTTAAAACATTTATTTCTCCTAAACTGATAACCCTAGAGTTTTGAAATTTTGACATTATCTTTGAAATTACAAATGCAACAAACGAAAAATATATTCAGAATTTTAAGACAACAGGAAATATTTTTTTTTCAATAAAATGTAAAAATTTTGACTTATAATTCAATCTCAAACCTTGTGAGAGCGATACAAGCCATACTGTTTGACGGACAAGAATGAAACTATGCCTACAAATATAACACTATACGGCGAATGAGTTGAGATATTTTTTTTTGAAATTACTTTCGCTAAAGGGGCGTTACAGTACGATTTGTGTTTTCAGAAAATGATTTTTTGACGCTAAACGGCTCGTTCAAAAATAATGAAAATTTGACCAAAAATGGAACAACAAATTAGCAATTCATAAAAAAAAAAATCATGAAGTTTCAATTACGGGAAAGAGCAATAACGATATAAAAACTGTTTGTTTATTCTAGACTAAGAGATCACCTGCTATACTTGTCGAATTTTTTGTATTTTTTTACATTGTTTACATTGACTTAGAAATTTTTTGAGCGAATCCACTGAGATAAAATTGATGTTTCTAATGAAAAAATGAAAATATATTATTGACTTATAAGAGATGTAAGAGGAATAATATTGTGCAGGTAAATGATAACACTCATTAAAAAAAAATTCGTATATATGTTATTTGACAAAGGGGAAGGAAAATGATCTTATTAAATACTAAGAAGCCATAAAATTCCCAGTATAATAATTATGTTAAAAACCAAAAATGTAAAAGATAATTCAAAATATAAATCTTTCGTTTAGAGATTAATAACTGTAATTATCGTACATCTTTAATTAACAAATCACCTTAAAACAACATTTTCTTCGCTGTTTAAGAAGTTTTTCAGAGAAAAAAAGATTATTTTACTGTTTCAAATTTGAAAATTTTACATTAATATTCAATGTAGAAGGATGTCAAGTAAACGATGTAAGAAATCTACTGGCTATTTGAACAATAGCCATGTTCTCTTGTAGGATACTATTTCGTTTCAAGAAATGTTCACTTTGGTTTTTCAAAAATGTTATTACTGCTGTAGTTATACTAATGAAATTATTTGCAAATAATAAATTATTTGTGATGTACAAAAATAAGCTTATAAATTGATATGTCCTTCAATCACTATCTGTACTACCTCAGGAATGACAGGCTAATAATTATATCCCATTTAGATGTTTACGTTATGCTTAAATGAGACGTTATGTTTTATATACTCAAGAAATTTGACATTAAGTTACTTATAGTAAAGTAGAGTGTAGGCCACTCCAGATTTTCAAGATTGTGATCTTGGTTGAACTGAGAGTCACTCTGTTAAGATCTGTAAGCTCCCTCACTCTCATAACCCTCTAAAACCTGCACTTTTCTTGAAGACAGCGCATAGTCGAAATAACAGAATAAATTAAACAGTCTGCCTTCTATTTTATTTCTTAGTATTCAAGTTACATTTAAACATCATATAATATTTAACGTTAAGAGGTAAACTATTTGCAAACAATAAATAGATATAGTCACTTTTTACATTTTCTAATTTTTGGTTTAACTCTCATCAGGAGAGAGGAGAGTGGAACACCAAAAGACCACGCAAAGAAACAGTTGGAGACAAGCAGAAGTATTACAAATATTAGTAATAATATTCATACTCTAAAGAATTCTTCATCTAATTAATGCAATGAAATCAAAAATTCTGGCAACCATTGTTTCGTTAAGCATTAAGTACCAAGAATACTTTAGCTATATTTGCTTGGCTTCGCTAACTAAACCAAAAAGTTAAAATGAGCTGTTAATACTTAAGTATTTGTTATATATCTCTGTAAATGGAAAAGTTTATAAACAGAAATTTAGTAGACAGTAAAAATTTTAGGGATTTAATTTTGAGTAAAGATTGGTACTTATTTCAAATCTAAAAAGAAAAAATGATAGATTTCAAAATAATATGACTTTTCACTTATTAATATATCACACGGATGTATTATTTTCAAGGATTCAGTTAACTTAATTTAGGACAATAATCCGTCATCAAATGGGCGGATAAATAATTAAGGTTTTCTGACATCTAGATTGTATTTTAGATAAAGGCCACTAAGTGATAGAAATAAATTATGTAAATAAACCTTTTAAGCAGAAACTATTTGATCCATGAGTCAATACGAGTAAATATGACATTGTGACAAGCTTACCAACTGAAGGATAATTAATTTACCAAGTGTCAAATTGAAATAATTAAAGCTTTCGCACTGTCACATTGAATATTTATAGTTTGGTATATATTAATATAAATTTGCTTTAACCGGGATTTCCACTTTAGAGAAATATATTTACTAGTTGTTTGAAATCCAGGACAGTGCTTTATTTCTCAAATATCTATTTATGACTGATGTTAAAATTGATACTTTGGCTGCACTTTTGAGATCCACTGACAGCCACTGATAGATGATGTTATTTGGTTTTCTAGAAACAGAATTGTCAAAAGATTGCTAGTCTTTCAGTCTATAGTAGTCATTGCTAACATAGTCAACTAGCTGTCCTTTTTAGTCAGACCTTTGAAAAGACCTTTGGTACTGAACATTCAGAATGGTTTAAGAAACACTGCTCTCAGATGGTCAGAAATATATCCACTTTCAGCAAGGAGAACCCAGTTTTTCTATGAGTTTTTAGCTGTATGAGTTCACAGGTGATTCTACTAAATCATCTGCAAAAATTTAGAAATATTTCAATATCGTTCTGTTTAGTGTGGCAGTTCGTTACACTGATAAATATTTACAATTACTGCTTATATAAAATAAATTATTCGGTAGTTGTGTTTATGATCATAATCAAAGAAATAAAATTAAAGATTCTAGTCTCTGCACGAAAGAAGGTTTACAAAAAAAAAAAAAACCTGAGAGACAGAGGTGTGCTCTGTTCTGTCTTTAAACTTACCGCTAAGTAGATTTAACCAGAAAAAGAACAATTAAGTGTTCAAAAGATGTGGTTTTTTTCATTTTAATTTTCCAAAATCTTATGAAAGTGTCTCTCTCATATTAATAAATCATTTTTTATGTTGGCAAGATTTTAAAGAGCACGTATGAATTTTATTATTGGCATTACGGTCATGTTGAGAGACAAATTATGAATGACTACAAAAAGACTGTAAAAGACAATTCAGGATACAGTCGCAGCAGGCTAAAGGCGAAGCCTTTACACATAGGTATCAGTTGCCAAGGTAAGGCACTGACTGGTGTCAAAGCGAAGGGCATCCTTCTTCTTCAATGCAATATCAAAGTCATCATTTCTTCTCATAAATTATTGTTGAGATCACAATTTTAAAAAAGAGAGATATATAATTGTAATATAATCCAATTGCAATCTTCATACGAACCAAATGTAGCAAATAAAAAAAAAACAACTAAGATTTACTTTGAAGAAGTTCTGGATTAGGTTTAGCCTGACAGGCAGTGTGGTTACCTTTAATACAGAATATTGCAGGTTACAATTCGGTCATATTTCTAGATTATAAAATAATCTAAACTTAGATTTTAAAATTTAGTCCACTATCCTCTCAGACAGGACGTAAGCTGTCTGTCCAAACAGACATACCAGAAGGTAAATTTTTATATTTACCTTCGATTAATTTTGGCATTTTTAATTGAAATATCAATATTTTTTTCATTTTTGATTACCTAAGGATCATGTTGAAGATTCCATTTCTGGTTCAATAATTCTGGCCTGTATTATATTAAAACTAGGATGCTACTGCTAAAATTTGAGTGAAGTGAAATGTAGGGTTCTCGATGTGGAATTAACCCATTATTACGGTAATAATAATGTGATCTATTTACAACTCAAATTGGTGCGAAAAATGAATGACTCGCACTGCTAGGCAGTCTAGAGCTGAAAACATACGAGCGTAGGCATTAAAACAGTACACTTCGAATAAGGTGGAAAAACTTATGCAGGGAAAGAGTTTATGAAAGAAACTTAGAAAACTGCTAATTTGAACAAGTAAGTTCATTTAAATAACTTGAAAGATTAGACACAGAAGAGAGTACAGCGAAATATTTTTAGAAACTAATTCTAGCCTGAACACGTGTTCGCCATTTCAAAGGCATGAGCTTCAGAGTTGTATTGTCTTCAGTCTGTAAGGAAACTTATTTCAAACTTTCAACTTTTTTACGGCTGGCAAACATCAAACCAGTTTGGTTAAAACAACAAAGGATGAGTCATCAACTAACGGCCTTTTGTTTCCGTCAGGCGGGAAAGTTTTCCCGCTCAAAGTCGTGTTTCCTGCTCCATATAGAGTAATGTAGACCTTCGAATAAGAAATTAGCTTAGAAATCTCTTCACGACGCATTTATAACAGAAAAGTTCGCACAATTTACAAAAAAAAAATAATCACGAAATTGTTAAAAATAGGATACCGTTTAAAGATCTGGCATATTAATAGCTTGACCTATGCATGGTATGACAAGGCTCTTCTGATAATTCATAACTATTAATTATTCAGTTATCTGCTCAATAAAATAGAATTTTAAATTTGCTGATCATTTTAACCAATTTATTTTGACCTAGCAAATGACATACGGGTAATTAACCCACGAAAAAATTAGACATATTTAGCAACTGATAAATGGCGAGTCATTTTTGATAATTTACAACGACCGATTAGAGATAGATTCAAGTTTAATTCGATTAAAGAAATTTCCAGATTTAAAAAAATATTGATTTCGATTTTTCTAATATATAGAATTCATACATAATGCAACCGTAATTTGCTAAATCATATTGTTTTTATACATAAAACAACCTATTCTCTATTTATATATTATAATTTACACCCAAGTATTATAAGGCAGGTCATTACGGGTCCCTGCTATTGTTTTATAAATACCCATAACATAACGGAATTTAAACATTATGTTAGCAGTTCTTAATTATACAATAAAATGGACTGTGTACTTCCAAACAAACTGGTACAGTTCTGATTCCATCATGCTGTTACTCATCATATGGAAGAAACTTATGTTATATATCCTTACACCATATAAGGTTAAACAACCTTTACTTTTAAAAAAATTATTTTAAAAAAACATCGAAACATTTTTTTTTGTGGATGACTTTGTAAAGAGCTATTGCTACTTGCTAAACTGTTGGGTTCTTGAGGTCAACAGAATAACTTGTTTAGATCGGTATATAAACAGGACAATGAAGAATTTTAAATAAAATTTTGGATTGAAGGGTTTGTGTCTTCTGAGAATTGGTTTTCTTTGCTCTTCCCCATTTCTTAATGTTATATGTTCAAAAGGTATAATCACAGGTCTGTAAAGTAATAGTTTGTCGTCAGTAGTTAGCTTTGAACGTAGATGCATTAAAAGAAGTAAGAAATTTATGGCATCTGTTCCGTTATTTTTATGCTTGTATAGCTAAACTCAAAGTAATTGGTTACAATTAAAATATAAAACACTACTGTGTATAAAACCATGTTTTAGGACTAAAGTTTCAACTAGTAACGGCATTTGTCAGATTCACAACGACAATGTAATTAATATTAATGAGATATGCAATGACACTTTGTAAATATGAGTAACATTATCGTATGTTGTATAAAAAAAATATTAAAATGTAATTTTGTTGTTAGAATTTTGAAAGATGTAGTGAATATAGATCACGATGGTAGCTGGGCTTGCATGAAGGAAAGTGTTACATAACTTCTAAAGTTTAATACGAACTCTATTTTTAGGTAAGTGAAATTCAATTTGTGCAGATTGAGGAAGGGAATGGTGCAGATGTAGTGGAGCATTTCTTTTAGCGATATCTACTCGGCAAGCTAGACTGCTTGCCTCATATCATCTCTTTTATACTCGATATTCGTGAGAGCGTAGCAGGTGATTCGCCAGATAGAACGCTGTTATGTAATAGATTTACACTTCACCGGTACAATCCAGCAATCCTCATCTTATGGGGCTAACATAACAAAGCAGTATTACTGCGCCTTGTATCCACGTCACGGTGCACCTACCAATTATTATTAGTACCTAATAAACAACGTAACTCAAAGTAGGCACGAAGTAAATGAATACATTTAGTCATTCATAATACTAAAATTTATAACGAAAAAAATTATACTTTGATAATATATGTGCTCAAACGTCACAGTTTATTTAGAATTGCAGCAGCTTTCCTCGTTTCAATAAAATTTTGTTACAAGCCACTTGTGTCTTAATTTCATTGAACCTCATATCTTATGTAGTCTTTTAAACCACTAAAACTTCATGGATTTTGGAATCTTTCAGCAACATCATCTGGGTGCACTGTTTTAGATTTATCTGTTTTTGCATAACTTTTAGTTAAATTAGTGACTTATGAATAACAAATGATCTAACCAATTTTTCTATAAAAGTATTAAACATTTTGAAACTTTAATTATTTTTTCAGAAAAAAAGTAATTTACCTGAAACATTCTCCGGTGTTGGTTATTAACGTATTAATACACTAACATGAATATAAAGTTTGTTACAACTACATTAAAACTATTTTGAAAGTTATCCTTATTAAAGATGTTTCTCTTATTCCCCCTCTCCTGCTAATGAGCTCAATCATTAGTCCATATTAAGAGATTTATAAATATGGCTGAAAAGAAGTTTGATAGTTTAATCTATGGAATGGTTGACCTGGGAATGACCCTAAAAGAGTTTTATCGACCAGTTGGATAACCGGTGTTTGAAGAGGAGCGATCTGAAACATCTCTATTTGAAGAGGATGCCGTGTTGGGGACCATATCAAAAGCCTCGGTCAAAACAAGCCCCAATGTATACCTCACTCGCTTCATTATGCCCTTACAATTAATGTGTCACCAAACCTTTGCTCTTTTGTTCTATGTTTAAGTAATCGATTTTTGAAATTTTTAAACATTTAAGTGAAACAGTTCTAATACTAGACTAATTCGCAATAACTACAACAATTGCAAAAAACACCTATTTGGAATGACTAATACTAAAGATAGACATTCTGATTTACAAAAACCAATACTAATACAAATAATAGTATACATTAAATACTCATAAACTATATAATACCGATATTAAATACCGATATAATTGTAGAACAATACCGATTAAAATATTAAGACAAATTGACAGGTTTTGAGGTTCTCTTTTTGAGAACGCATTTTTTTGATGATATCTGTATACTGATAGGTAGATAAGCACTGATAATGATCCGGTGACTATGCTACAGTCTAAGCATTCGACGGAAACCTATAAAATGCGACGTCACATAAGTTGTTGAAGAGTTGTAGAGTTTTCGTCAAAACTCATTCATGGGAAATATACTTTGGCCTACTTCGTCTGAAAGCAGAATATTTTTTCCCCTCTCCTGCTTTAATCTTTCTCTTATTGCATAACTACAGTATAAGCATTGTTACACTGAAACTAATCAGGTATTAATAAGACTAAACATATAATCTACCGTCTTACCTCGTACATTACTGCCGTAGCTGTCCGACCGGTTTCGGGTGTCACCCATCTTCAACACGAACTCATGAACTCACGAGTTCATGTTGAAGATGGGTGACACCCGAAACCGGTCCGACAGCTACGGCAGTAATGTACGAGGTAAGACGGTAGTTTATATGTTTAATATTAATAATACTAACCTCTGTGGTAATGATGATAGCATGAATATTAATAAGACGATCATAGGACTTGTACATATCAGAGCTTGTTAGTTCATATAATTTACTTAAAAGAAAAAAAAAAAACTGGTGATCCCACTTAAGATTTAAGAAACATTTTAAAGTATTAATAGAATCCGTGTTATTTAACAATTAAAATAAGAAATGATATAAAAACACTTAAAATTAAAAAATGAATATCGCGAGCAGAGAAGAATGTTGCATAATACATGAGGATGGAATTCTGTCTTGGAGGGCAATATGCCATTTTTTTCTGCATCATTCATATCAGGGCATATGTAATGTCGAAGCCTAAGGAATCTTACGCTACTTAATGCACAAAGATTCAATTACACAAATAATCCTACTGAATGAATCATTTCAAACAAAAATAGCGAAAAAAGTACAATTTCTATATAAAATGTACAAGTACAGATGTAAAATAAGTATTTTGAATAAATAAAGATCAAGTATTCTACAAACTTAAAAAAAAAATTGTTTTTTTCAATAAATAGTGATTATAATGATATTAATGTATATTTATTTTAAAAATACTGTTGATATTTAAAATAAAACTAAAATAGGTGCTCACTCTGTTATTGAATACTATTATTTACATCGTTTAAAATTTTAGTCTTGATTTGTTTTTTTTCTAGAACTCATAAATGGGTAAAACTATTCAAATTAATGAAATATCATTTAAAAAAACATGACTATTTCCCTAGAAATTAACCAGTAACAGTATTCTCATAAACAAACTACTGATTAATTACTCGAAAAGTTATAATTATGAATTTGTTAAAGAGGAACATAAACCGTATGCACCAAACATAAATCCCTTATTTAATGCAGTTAACATCAATCCACTACTGCAAGCCATTAATCTAGTGCATTTGTAATACTAGATTTATGTAATCGCATGATAAATTCTCTGCCGTATTGATTTTGGTGCACCACTGTTACAAACATTTGCCTTACGCCTCCCAACTTAAGACATTAATTTATTTATTCTCAATATATAAACACCTTATTAAATAATTAATTAATCCCAAAACTAAATTAATATAACATTAAGAATCAAATCTCAGGAATTACCAAATAATAATTAAAAATAGATATTGTTATTTGATGGGTAGTATTTTTTTCTGATATATTTTTAAAATGAACAAATATTATAGTTCTTACTTAATTCAATATTTTAATTAAAATATTTTTCAACTAGTAGAAGTATCTACCATTCTTTAAGTGGAGGTTACACCATCACATCTGTTTGTGTAGCTATTTTTAGCAAAAGACTGTTTTGGTTGGTTTTAGTTCACGTAAAAACCACTTAACAAAATTATAATAGATCAATTTTAAAATTTCAAAAAATACACTTTGTATGGACATTGAACAAATTTATCAAGCCAGTTTGGTAAATACAGTAATTTTCCTGTATAGATTCATATTAAATCCCATAGTCTTTACTGCAATTTTTTTTTAAAACTAGTTTCCTCTAACGATAATTTTACTATCTTAGTTTCTCAGGAAGTTTTTATTTGGCTACTTTTTTATACAGTGAATTTAATTGTTTGTTTATTCATGTAGGGTCAACTAGCTATGTACTACAAATTCAATGCCAAAATAGTGGATAATCGTCTTGGCTTTCTACCATTTCTTTCTAAATGGCACGAGTGTTGGGGATTCTTGATATATATATATATCAAGTATATTATATACATTTCAAGTATATATATAAATATATATACTTTGAAAACTTTGAGAAACACGAATGAAAAACAGAAACTAGGACTCACATTCAATATTTCGTCCCATTTAACGGTCGTCCTCAGGAAAGGACGTTGAGTGGTGAGAAGACAAAAGCCAACTGGACAGGTTCAGAGAGTATGTACAGGTTGGCCACAACGAAAACGAAAAAAGTAGTAGGAATGCTGAAAATGAATATGAACGAGGTTGAAGGGTTACTTGTCAGTTTTTGTGAGTCAGGTAAGCATAGTTTGGGAGATTACGGTAGAAGTTGGACTCTTGGTCTACCCAGATTATCTGCCTAGCTAATCTGAGTGAACCTACTTAAAAAAAATTTTAAGATCTTGCTTGTATTAGTGATTTGAATATTTATTTCTGCCTTGCTATCTTGAATTGTTATTCATTATAGTAACTGTAATCTGAAATTTTATTTACTTATTAGTTTAGTTTCAATGGTCATCAGTTTTCTTGCAGATTACATTTATGGGCACGTGTTGCATGAGTTGAGTTTTTACAAACAAGCATAGAAGTATTCCACCAGTATAAAACGAATAAGTATATATAAAGTAAAAGCTAAGCCATGGCACACAAAGACTTATATAGTTGATATTTCGAACGGTTTTTCGTCATCAGGAGAAGCCCAGAGATACCAGAGAATCACCCACACTTTCTCTTCACAACGACCTACTAATCGAAATATTGACCAGGCTTTAATTGTGTAAAAACTTTTCTTATTCTAATATATCATTATATATAAATAACGTAAAAAATCGTAACTAAATTAAATTATATTTCAGTTCAATCTGTAATTAAATATACTTGGGGAAAATTAGTTAGTCACTATAGAGCTTTTCATGACAGAAGAAAAGTATTGTTCTATAGTTTTTTATCAGGATGAAGTAATTAATCTCTGAACTCAGTGGCCTAACAATATTGTAGTATAAAATTAAACTTGGAACTCTTGTTTCATTAAAAGGCTTTGTACAGTAGTAATTGGATCATCCCAACTAAGCTACAATCAAAGTGCAAAATATAGATATTGCGGACCCTGCTAATAGCATTACAAAAGTACATTCCCTAAGTAAATTAGTGTCATATCTGATGAAAATCCAGTTATAACTGATACAAAGATTAAATTGATTAATCAAGTTAATAAAATAACAAAAATTATTAATACGACATTTATACTGGTGTATTCATAAAAAAGCAAAATAAATAAATAATTTAGTTACATTTGTAAATTATGATAATTTAGAGGCAGTGCTCAATTTAGATTTACCGAAATTAAATATTTATAATCCATATCTATATTTTCTGTGAAGTGTTAATGAAACTTAAATTTACGGTTCCCATTTCATATCCATTTTTAATAATTTATTTTTTGAGGAATCAAAATTTCATATGTTTTTCTTAAGCAGAAAAAACACATACGAAACAGTGGCTAAATATTTTGATTTTTAAACTGAAGTCCCTGTATCTAAGGTTTACGAATTAAAGACATTTTGAAACATTAATATAACAAGTTATTTATTAAAAGGAAGTTATACTTTTTTTTTGAAAATAAAAGAAATATTTGATATGTTTTCAAATAACAGTAACATATTGTCGTAAATTAAATTTGTTTCGAGTAAAAAAAAGGAGAATATACTTCATATGTCTCATTAATTCTAAATTATGACAGAAAGGTAAAAAGGGAAATTTCATTTCCTTTATATCAAAGTCATTGATAAAGCACAGGAAGGGGGTTCTCTGTTACAAATTACAAATACATAATGTCCTCTCAAAAGGCAACAACGACTTTATATCTTTTTCCTTGAAGATTTATTTTGATTTAGAATATTAATATCTGGCATACGTATTCAATTTATTTTTACAAAATGAAAGGTACAATAAAAAAATAACAGTTGCTGGAAAACGTGGTCTTTTATCCTCGAGAATTTAGCTTCTTTACAAGTTGCTACATACAAAGCAATTGGTATTTTTTCCTTGTTATTCTTCCCCTATAAGAAATATGTTCTTCCAGGGGAGAAAATATTGCGTCTTGGTCAAAGATTTTATATCAGATTTTCAATGGAAATATTTTGAGGCCTCCTTGTGTCCAATAAAATAGGATTGCAAACTGATCTGCTGTGAGTGTGTGGGTGTATGTGTGAGAGAGAAAGAGTGAGAGACCAAGCAACGACCAACGAATCTTTCTGCACACTCTGGTGCACTTTGTAATTAGTAGTTCCAGGTCACGGAAATGCTGCTGCTGAATTACTGTACTATTGTAATTGTGGATTCAGTAAGTAAGTGGCTGTAGTGTTTTATTTAGTCAGTCAGTTTACCTTATTTCGTGGTTATTTGGTCATTTAAATAGATGTCATTGAATCGTGAAAGAGTAGCCAGTAGAGGAAGGATTTAGCTTCCTCCTTAAACAGCTTCTACTATTGGAAATGACTGGGGATTTATGAGGGATAGGTTCTAAACAAGAGGGTTTGGCTGGGTCAGGATTTTCGTATCCTCATTTGTCACTAGTCTATTATTAAATTGGTCCATTGATTCCACCCTGAGGTCTCTTTAAATATGGAGTATTTCTGGAATACCAAGGTGCCTCAGCCATAAGACGTCCACATTTATTTTTAACTATCTGGATGAGTGTTAGTTACTTTTTGAGCCTTGTAATCAGATCAAGCATCCGTAAGTCAAGTTCAACCTAATTACCATTTTTTAAATGAGGTCCTTAACTACCAGTGGAATATTTTTTTAATTCAAGGTAAGGTAAATATTTGAAAATAGAGCCTGGCCCATTAAGGAAAAAACCGAAAAATAGTACAGAGATGTGTGTCACTAAAGACAAGTGACGATTGAAATGAAGTCACACTGAAGGGTCAATCAATCAGTGTGACCATAAATAAAAAAAAACATTTTAATGATTAAGAAAATATTAAGATTTAGTAAAATGAGAAACTATAAATGAAAATAAATAAGTAAACAAAATTGTTAAAAAAAATTAGATAAATAATAGTAAAGAATAATTAATGATTGAGGTTAAACTCAGGAGAAGATCTACCTCCCAGGAGATAGAACTCATTTTTTTTATGTAATTTTCTGCGCCGGCAGAAAGGTGCATCGTAATTCTTCTTGACAATGAAGTCGAGGTCATTCCTATATATGATCTTTTACGGGCCTCACAGCTATTACTATGTCGACTAACAATATTGGTGATAAGCTTTATAGTTTGAATGAAGAGACGAGGAAAGAATTCCGGAAACTGGAGAAATTGTGAAAGAAACAGATACTAGCCAAATATGGGGAGTTATTTAACAATATATATGTATGTATATATAAAAAGATTTCACAAAAACACGTGAAATAACAATCAATGATCAAACCACAGTAAGAAAATGGGAAAACAAGACTAAGATCTTTCAACCGTTCTAACTTCTAAAGTTAAAAAGATCTAACTTCAAACATTCAGGAAACATCAAAACATCTGAATGCATCAAAATTTCAAAAATATATTCTTCCTGTTTTTTTTTATCATAATTAACATTAATTTACTGACATTAAAAACGGTTTTTAGTTTTAAAGACTTCTTGCCTTCTACATAAAGAAGATAACAACTACTTGGTTGAAAAAACTAAAAACAAGAGTCGCGTTTTGGTTTAGAAAAAAAAAATGTTGCTTTGTCTAGCTTTATGATCGTCTACAACATTATTATATGCCCATTACTCCTTACACTGTTAACATCAGACATGTAATTGTCCCTGGGTCACAAAACAGGAGGTGCATTTTTCCTGAGATATTTTTCCAGAAGAAAATGATTTCGAAAACAAAGAGTGTGGTAATTGTTGGATTTTTCAAAAGTGAAGAAGTGGCCTGGTTCTCAGAGTGTACAACAGGCGTGTTCCCACAGCGGGCGGCAGCCGTTTCCTGTCAACGGACGCCCGAACATGCTTCTTCCAGCTAAACACTCCTCATTATCAGACCACTGCACCTCCTTCCCATTCACCTTACTATTGCCCATAAACAATATATAATTACCATTTTCTTCAATTAACTTATATTTATAAAAAAGTATATTTCAGTGTCAAAAATATTCTAAATTGGTCACTCAACTTTACTTTAGATAAACTTATTAATTAACTAATGAAAAATTGCAGGTATTTTGTAAAATCTGTAATATTATAATGAATCTGCTGTGTTCGAGTCTGATAACAATTCTTAGTTAATGTAAATAACTACTTATTATTTCTTGAGTTCCATTCATGAGAGCCTCTGATGGTCTAACAAGTTTGAAATTTTCACCATAAAATTCGAATTTTATATGTTCACCTGTAGCTTGAACTAAGAGATGCACAACCGAGTCGGAGTCAGCGGGTGGAGAGCCCACTCAGACGGGCGCAGCCTTGAGGGCTGTCCGTCCGTACGTCTCTTTCAAGACTGTCTTGCTAGCAGTGGTGGAGTGGGTTGTATCTTGTCGGTCGGACTTAAAAAAGAAGTTACGTCCCTAACTCCCTTTTTTCTTCCAGCTACCACCTGTCTTTCTTAAGGACTTTTTCATGCCCATCAGGCCTAAGGTTAAGCAGACCTAAGGTTGCTCTAGTGGACCTAGGTTTGATCTAGGTATGGTCAGCATTTTTACATTTCTCCTGACACCTTTTTCTTCTAACTTTTACTCTTTCTTCTATTTTCCTAATCTTTCTATCTTTTTCAACTCTTATTATCTGTTACTCTTCTTTTTTCCTTTTCATTTTTCACCTCAAACTCCTGATGATCTCTTTCCTTATATAAAGAATAAAAGGCATACGTCCTTTAGGTAGCCTGGCAGCCTACGTCCGCGAGGTTCACTTTGGTCACTCTAGCTTTTCCTCATTTGTGCTGATCTGACTGGTCTCTCCTAACTTGGCGAAAAGACTCCACATTAAAACACATCAATCTATTCTGCTTTACCTTGGTATAATAAAAGACCGAGTAACATGTGTAATGCAAAACCATTACAATAAGTACGTCGGTTTCAATTGAAAGATGGACATTTCATCGACTTTACACATCATACTTTTTCTTCAAATTGTATACCTTATGTTTAATATGTAGGTTTAAGATTCAACTTATCATAATTATGTCGTTTATTATGGAAGTACTTAAGCCATGTCAATGGAACATAACAAATGAGATTTAATGGATTTGAAGAAATTTATCTAAATATATTTTCCTTCTTTTTTTATCGATATTGACGCTATTTTTACAACCACAGAACATCTAAATACGTAAAAATAAGTGGTAAAAAAATCAGGCTGGGAGGAAGAAATGTGATATAGACTATAAATGTGAAATCTGACCATACGAGAATCACTGTCTCCTCTTCACCAGATATGATCACCCTGCTGAACAAGTGGAAGTGGCAATTTACTTGTTGAGTGCCACATACTGTCTTAGTTCTTTATCCCATTGACCAACATAGTAAGTTTTGTTTATGAAGGAATATACAGTACTAATGAAACACACTTTTTTGCCTACAAGTACTTACATGTTTATGTTTGTTGATGGGATATGTATACGTATATCTGTAGTACCTGAGCAAACTTAAGTTACCAGAATATTAAACACAGTAACACCCCCTCCTAATAGAGGAGACACAGAAAAGCTTTTATATATATATATAATATATAATAGAATATTAATAGTAATAATATATAATAATAGAAAATTAGAAAAATTTTCTAACAAATTAAATAATGTGAAATCGGTCATTCATTTTTTAAAGGTATGTATCCAAGAAGGACTGCTCCCAGCTTTTACGAAAGTATATATATATATATAATATATGCATATAAAATTGTCACAATAACTCGTGATGTAAATATTCAAGTAACTCAGCACAAAAGATATGGGGGTAATTGCTCTGAGGTCTTTCGTCCAACACGTCGTCAGAGAGCAAGTGACAAACTCTCTGACGACGTGGTGGACGAAATGCCTCAGAACAATTGCCTCCATATCTTTTGTGCTGAGTTACTTGAATATATACATATATATATATATATGCATATTTACATGCTTTCCAAAATAATAAGATGTAAAAATTATTTATATCGTTATCGAAAACAATAACTTTATATACTCGTATATTTATTGTTAATAATGTAATTTTAGTATACATCATCACTAAGGACACAAGCTATGCACGTTCGTTGTTTCAAAAAATAAAGAGAAATGTCCAATACAGATAAGGCATTTAACAAAAAAAAAGAAGAAATACTATTAAATAAGAACACAAGTAAATATTGTAGAGATCACTTAATTATAACTAAGAACTATTGGCTTTACCTCTTAAGTTAATTTCCTAATTGGGGATAAGAATTTACGAGTATTTTTTGAAGAGTTATTTATTATTTTTATGTTGACGTAATAAATCAGTAGTAATACTCACAGTAAAGTAGATTGCTGGTATTATTTTGGAAGTAAATTTTGGCTATAAAAATGTTAATGGACTTGGCGAACTGTTTTTATAGTGGTAATTTTTTCTTTTAAAAATGACGCCAGTATAAGAAAGGCGCTAAATAGCCATTACAAATGAGGAGATATAAAAGGTTTGGTGAGTGGGGAAATCTGTGTTACAAGTGAAGAAGAAAAGTTGTTCCATAAATTGTGTTGTTGGGGGAGTGGGGGTGGGGGGGCTCTCGAGGGGTAGATAGGCAGAAGGGTCTAAGTAATGACAAACGGATCCCTAATGGAGGTCGGTCTTTAACGACTCTTGCCATGAAAAACCTCTGCCCTGTTCCATCTAATGAACTTTGAAAATTCCACCCACGTTAAGCGATACGAAATTCGACACGATAACCCCTAGCCAACATTCTCTCTCGCAGCAAGCGTACATGTATAAATGCTTGAAACCCATTTCAGTTCGAATTACATGAAAACTTCAGTGTTAAATGTAACCTATCCCAATGTTATCTCAATAGAATAAGTTGAACTGGTCAAATAATTTGCATCTAAACTGCCTTACTTCTGAACCATTATTAATTTCTTTTTTAAACATCTCAATCATCATTGATATTTTATAGTGCACCACATTAGTGCCAGGCCAATCAATTCTTTATACATTGTTCCATTAATATTTTACTGGTCAAATATGCAAATATTTTAACACCTAAACCACTTTAAATAATTCAGAAATAGGACTGCGATAATTCAATCTCATCAGAGTCACAATAATTGAACTTGAAAAGAGTCAGTTATTTTGGTGGAAATTCATAGCCCCATATCGAATTTCCTAAACAAGTTTAAACGTTCATTTTTATTTTACTAGTCAACTGTCAAACCTAGCTATAACTTGTTCACGTACATCTTAAATTTACAATATATATATATCAAAGAACAAACCACATTAAAAATGGGAAAACAAGACTAAGATCTTTCAACCATAACAAGTTGTCTTCGTCAGAGTCAAACCGAAATGAACCTAAACTCTTATTTCCCCATTTCATATTGTGGTTTGACCATTAATCGTTATTTCACGTGTTTATGTGAAATCTTGTTATATATATATATATATAATGTAATAAAAAAACAGTCCGAACCGAACAAAATAGTACTGTTCGTTGAGTCGACGTCTGCCTGCGGAGCGACTCGTTTCTATCTTCCTGATGACGAGGACATCGAAATATAGTAGTGAGTTTCCTATTCATTTCTGAGTGTTCTTTGTGTCAATATAGTTTATTTAGTTCGTGGAATCGTTTCATTTAATTGGTATATATATATATATTCATATTTTAATTTAATTTATTTTTAATTAATGATTTATAATTTTCCATGTCTCTTATATCTCCGTTATGTGGCAACACTGATAAATTGCATATAAGACGGAGACTTCAGGTCTGTCTTTCTCTCCGAGCAATTCACTCGTTCTCCTCATTACAACATATGTTGAAATATCGTAGTAAGTTTTTGTATTTTTTTATTTTAATATAATAGAAGATATATTTTCATCAACATTTTTCATAAGTCTATGGTATCATATATACCGCATGGAAAATACTAATCATACGATAGAATTAGATGAAGTAAAGCAGTTGTTGTTTTTTTTTTATCAAGAGATTTTGAAGAAGCCTGGTAGAAAGTGCTCCGATCAAAAGTAATTATGAACTTCTGACCCATAAAAAGCAAAGGACTAGGCATAATATCAATTGAGAAAATAATTATTCAAACTGAGCCCGTCAATAATCTACAAAAGATCCATATCAACAGGGACTCTGGCACATGTGATTTAGCTGTTTCTTTCCTTCTAACTTGTTTTACTTCTCTTGACACAATTACGACTGCTTTGCTCGCTCTAGTTCAGCACCTTCCAACAGTCTTTTATCATGAGCTCATATTTTACTTCTGTATGACAATTCTGTTATACTGTTTTATTTAATTTTAGTTGCTCTCTGTTGACAGAAATTGAAAGGCCTCAGAGCGTTTATTTATTTTTTCTTTATTTTTTGTGCTTTTCCATTTATTAAATATACGATAAAAAGATTTCACATAAACACGTGAAATAACAATAAATGATCAAACCACAATAAGAAATGGGAAAACAAGACTAAGATCTTTCAACCGTAACAAGCGGTCTTCGTCAGTTGGGTTTTTGACTCTGACGAAGACCGCTTGTTACGGTTGAAAGATCTTAGTCTTGTTTTCCCATTTCTTATTATGGTTTGATCATTTATTAAATATACATATATCAAATATATTGTAAACAGGAAAACAATCCAAAAGGACAACAAACGTTCCATGGCAAATAACAGACAAAGAACAAAGGAACAAACACACTTACTGTCTCTAATTTTCAGTTGAACTCTCCTGATGACGGTTCAACTGAAAATTAGAGACAGTAAGTGTGTTTGTTCCTTTGTTCTGTGTCTGTCATTTACTGTGAAATGTATATAAAATATATTATATATAAAAGAAATCAAAAGAAGTGGTAAGTCAAATACATCACAGACACATGTATGTGTTTATAATATATTACTTTATAAAAGATAATGTGTAGGACATCATGAAATCAACTTAATTTAAATAAACATTTCCATTATTAATATTAAAAAAAATAGCCTGAAATAAAAAATTGTATATTCTAATTCGTTTTACTTGTTGTTATTAAATTAAATGGAACGACGTTTCTAGATATTATAAAAAATTGAATAATTTCTTGAAATATATATATTTCTTGTTTTGCAATTAAGATAATGTCGTTTATATGAAAGGTACATTTAACAAATATATTTTATTAACAGGTGAAATGGATTTAATGTGGTGTAAAGAAACAAGGTTGGTGTGTTGAGCTTAATATGAGAGAGAAAACCAGCGAGTGGAAGAATGGAGGTTTGAGCAAAGCAATATTCAACTGTACTGGGGCCGTAAGTACAAAGGCCAACTAATGAGCAACATATACAACTTTTGCCCAAAATTACATTGAACCATTATGAAATTTTGCAAATAAATTGTTAAATTTAGCAGAAACATAAATTACTTTTGACAATGTTGACCTCCAGTTGTTGGCAGATGAAATCACTAAGTCAACTCCTTTACTTAAATAAATCTCGATCCACTATTTCACTGTTTCATAGTTAAACTGTGTGGATTGCAAAAACAGTTTTTTATTAGTTAACTAATAACACTGGAAAACAGTCTTTTAGTGAGTTGATTTTGTGATATAACACACCAACAAATAATCCATACCTACAAATGGAATATATATATATATATATATATATAATAGGTGTGTTCTCTAATCGGGGTTCGGTCAATTTTCTAGGATAAAAAATCAAACTCTCGTTGCCAACGAGTCGAAGGTTTTGTCCGCTTAACATTTTTGTTCCTTTAAATAATGTAAATTTCATTTTCTTAGTTAAAAAATTCTTACTTCTGCCTATGAAAAAGGTTTTAAATAAAACCAAAACGTTGGCAACGAGAGTTTGATTTTTTATCCTGGAAAATTGACCGAACCCCGATTAGAGAACACACCTATTCTATCAAACGGTCGATATATTATTGAATCTGTTATATATATATTATTGAACTCCAGCATTATTAAATCAAAATATAATAACATGCCAGGTAAACGATTCTGTACTTAAGCAAACATATCAGTAAGAATTTCTTATTTTAGTCTAAGAAGAGTAAAATACCAACAAAAAATATCAAAGTTTGATATTTTTTAGCTGACCAGAATCAATTTCTATTATTATTTTAAAAATGTGTGTATATATATATGTGTGTGTGTGTGTGTGTGTGTGTGTGTGTGAGAGAGAGAGAGAGAGAGAGAGAGAGAGAGAGAGATGTGTGTATGAGTGAGTGAGTGAGTGAGTGAGAGAGAGAGAGAGAGAGAGAGAGAGAGTGAGTGAGAGAGTGAGTCGTCCGCATAGGTAATAGTGTGTGTGGGTGCGCGCATATGTGAATGTGTGTATGTATCTACGTGTAAGGAGAGGAAAGGTAAAAATACATAGTGTGTGCTTGTACTGATGAAATAATAATTCTCCTTAGTACAGCAATGTGTGTGACTTGGATATCAGTAATTTACTTTCGTCAAATAGAAACACAGAAAACAGAAAATTATTATTTTGAGCTGTAACTACAAAACTAACTGATTCTTTTATTGTTACTTTCAATTCAATAATACTTGGACATAGAATCAAAAAGAAACCTTTCTATTGACTTGTAAAATGAAACTTACGTATTGGACTCTATAAACAGAAACCAGCTGAATACCTGAAACAAAATACAACAGTGTTTAAAGCTTGAAATACTCTAGAAATACATTGAAACTAACAATACATAAAAATACATCTATTAGGGAGACTTGGTACCTATAAATCTACGGCTCCATTTTCATGAATTGGTTGTATTAAATGAATACTTATTTTCATATTTTAGAATATAATCTCTAGATATTAATTCTATTAACTAACAATGAAAACATCAACATACTATCTTTATACTATACACAATTTTTTACATTGATAAAAGCGATCCCTCCTAACCCTGAAAAACAAGATTCAGATATAATTTTGAGAAATATGTACATTCTACGACTTTTCTCTCTTCCATTGACACTTCAATCAGAAGTTCGATACGGTAAATGCATGCCATTCAGTTGTTTCTTTCTCCAATTATTCAAAAATATTTTCTTACACTGAACAAAACCACTTGTTTCGGTTAAAAGATCTCAGTCATTTTTTTGATTTTCTACTGCTGTTTAGACGTTGATTTAAATATCATGTATTTATGAAATATAAATTTTTATTATGATATCTTGTTCAGCTTCTACAACAGGGGTGGGCAACCTTTTTAAGAGTGCGTGCCAAAATCAGCACATAAGCAGTCTTCGTCAGAGTTGGGTTTTTGACTCTGACGAAGACCGCTTGTTATGGTTGAAATATCTTAGTCTTGTTTTCCCATTTCTTATTGTGGTTTGATCACTGATATATATATTTATATATATATATATATATATATATTATATATAAAGTTTTACAAACACTATCAGAAAATGATTATCCATTTTTTTTTTAAAGATAGTAATTGACTTACTTCTATATTTCGACTATCTTCATCATCAGGAGGAGAAGTGTTTTAAAGGTATTACTTAATTGGTATACATGTATATATATTATATATATATATATACTATTTGCAATAATCATTGGATGTAACTTAAACAGAAGTTGCATTTACTGTCTCTATTGAACATTTGATTACCACACTATGTTTGGCGTTTGTATTTTTGTTCCACTATTACATTTTTTACACCATTTCTTCCAGTATAAGTAATACATTTGTTATTTCATAATGTCAAAAGCCGCAGTAATTGAAAGGGGATAATGGTGAGGATATCTCTAATGGGTACAGTTACTGGCTCATTTGGGAGAAATAATGGCAAGAGGTGAAATTGTATTAAAGAGCAAGGGGTTGGAACGGTGGTTTGTGTGGAGGGTAATGTTTAAGGGTTAGGGGGTGGAATAGGACAAGGGACAAATGGTTACCATCAATAGGGGGTTGGATGAGGGTTGTGTGGACCAAGGGTTTATGTGGTGCATTATGTAGAGAGAAGAAATGATGCCGTGCTCTCTCCCCAACTGATTTCATCCCTTCAATCTGGCCACACTTGGCCCATAAGTTGCAGACACAAATCAAAACAAATTTGAATCTGACAACAATAGCCTGCTGAGACTCAAATGGAATTCAATTCTATAGTAAAGAATACGAGACCATTTTCAATTTTGACATTATCGTATGAATTATTATGAAATCAATGAAGGATCATCAACATGTATTGTGTTATTTTTACTTATCTATAGACTACAATTTTGTTTGTTTTATGTTATTTTATATTAATATCATAATTATTTACTTGTCATTTATGATTATTTAATTTTCACTATTTCTTCGTCTTCCCTCTTTCTCCCTCTTGTATTTGCTTGTAAGACTGTAGCTTATCCAGGACGATAGCACCTTCCAGTTTTGCTTTACATCTAATGGACGAACATCTTTTCTTGTCGGGAATATACTTCGAAATATTGATTTCCTATTTTCAAATTTCAGGGCTAAATTGTCTATATTAAAATTAATGATGCGTTCTAAAGTGTTTCATAGGTGAGCATTTTTTAATAATTTTTATGACGAAAATCAGTAATGAGAAATAAAACATCAATAAAATGCATAAAAAATTTGAATTAAAATATTTTACAAACGGATGACTTTAGGAAAATTTCGGAAGCACATCGACAATTAGAAATTTGACTGTCTACAATGTTTATTTAAAATATTGCCTACTATGATGTAAATTTCTTAAAATCTAGAAGAAAAGGTAACAATTTCATTTCACGCCCACACAATCGTATCCCAAACCAATAAATCTATGCCAGTGGTACCCAAATTGTGCTCTGACAAACTTTAGGGTTCTCAAAAGAAAAATCAGGGGTTTTATAAGGTACTGTTTCAGCGTAAACATATCTTTTGCTCATCCATACAAAGATGTTATTTTATTACATATTATATATATGTATGTATGTATGTGTGTGTTGTGCGTGTGTCGTGTGTGTGTGTGTGTGTATGTGTGTGTGTGTGCGTCATGTTTGAGTAAATTTTGATTTTTTGTTTCTTCCCATATTATGATATGCACATCATTAAATTTGAACCATGTGAGTTGTTTATAGTTTTTAACGGTTGACATGTTCCTTTTTTTAAAATAATTTTCTAATAATATCTATCCGAATGTATTTAGAAATAAAATTTTTTGTTTAATAATTTCCAAGTCAGTGGGTTTCTTGATGAGTCAGCTCTGCCCAAAGGAGGCATTTTAAAATACCAGGAGACATTTAGGAATATTTATTTATTTAAAAACTGCCCAAGAGTTAGCATCCCTAGTAAAAAGGTAGAAGCAGATTTAGGCTAGATCTAATAAATTTGCAAAGGATTTAAAACAGAAATGGGCAACATTACATGCAGAGTATAACTCAGAGAAAGAATAAATTTGGGAAAGCTGGGCAAGTTTTATCCAAATGGCTGCTTCTCCTGCTTCACACTCCCTCCCACATCTCTTCCATTCACCACATTCTTTTCATTACATTTTAAAATTTATGGCTTAATATATTTTTTTTAGATTTATAACCCTTAATGTCTTTAGAAGGGTAGCAGGTAGCACAGGGGCTGCCTGTTGCCCTATTAATCTCAGATTCAATTGCTCCTCACCAACTCAAATTAGCCAACTGTTCCGCTAGTTAGACTAACCTACATTTAGTAAGAGAACAATAACCTATATTCTGCATCTCTTTAAGATCGAAAAATATGAAAATATACGAATTGTGTTTCCTATGCTCTTGAAATCGACATATGTTACATAAATTACTTCAGATCTTAACCAATAGTTTTTACATAAGTAATTATTCAATGTTACTGTATTAAAAAAGCATAAAAAAAAGAAGGCTACCGCGTCCAAAAACATGAAAAAATAGCATCAAAACTATAGAACTAACAAAGTAGGATGTATTTCAAACTACAAACGATTACACCCTCAGATTTACCGCGATATTTCTATTCAGCATTGAATATTGCTAAGATTTGCTACTAACGATGTTTAGATAAAGCAGCTTGGTACTAAACTTAGCATGTGTTCTATGTGATAAAGATTACTGTTTCATTCGGATTTTTGCAACAATTTCATTTCACATCGACTAGTTTCGAAACTCGTCCATTGTCAAGGAAAAGCTGTTTTCCCTTTAGAACCTGTTGAAGCATGAGAAAAATGTACGAAATAAGTCAGTTGATTTTCATAATAATATTATGGTGATGATATTTTATTAAACATGATGTGTTTTCGATGTCGCGTGCTCTAGTTTTTCGATTAACTCACCAGATCTGACAATCCTTGTTTGATCAATCACTTACTAGTTGTCATATCTGGTCATATAAAGATATAATCCTTCATAGCTATTTCCACCCAAAAATACTGCACATATATATTACAACTTAATAGAACATCCACCATAGCTGGACCCAAAATACATAAGAAAAAGGGTTTTCTTAAAATTTAGAAAAAAAAGTATTATTCCTCACAAAGAAAACACAAAAAAATGGAAGATTCAGTATATTCTTTACCTAATTATTACAAGACTTCACCTCGCTGGAATAAACAATGACTGCTTTTGTGAGACCCCTAACGCTGATATTAAATATCCATATTTTAAACATTATTATCTATAGAGAGCTACATTTTGTTTTTAATTTACTCCAATATAATCCTTTCATCGAATAAAGTTATTAAATTGTGGCAATGCGGTAGATTATGGAATTATTATTAACGATTGAAATACAAATTGATTTTTGCAAATTAATGACGATAAACATATTAAGTAAATATTTAAATTGGAGCAGTTATTTGTGGAATATCTAATATGACTCCAATATATAAATGAAGTAGGATGCAGATGTTAGCTAGAAAGGATTTCTACATGAAATTAATGTTGAATAAATTACACTACTGTTATCACAGCTCTTTTAATTACAGAACGTACGTCACAATAACAATAATAGTTCAATAGATGTAAATTATTTTCTTAAAATTATCCCTCCGTAATTCAACTGGAACTAAAAGTTTGTTTTTTTTTATTAAATATACAAGTTTCTAATATAATGGACTAAATAATAACCGAAAGCTGTCAATGATTCAAAAGATTCAAAGTCCAGCCTTATTTTGGAAATAATATTTTACAAACTCATATTTTACTAAACTCATTTCAAACTCGTGGTATTCTTGTTTGAGTTGTATCAACTGCAGTGATAGATAAGTTGGACAAACTCAAGAGTTAGTACACCTGGAGAAGTACATTATGCGTTTGAAACTTGTTTTTATATGATGAATACATTTGTATGTTGAAACTGTTATTATTTTCTCTCATGCTGAGGCTCTTTGACAGTCTTTGGGTCTAGAATAAATGTTTTCTAAACAAAAAAACAGGATATCTCTATTTTTCAATTTTCTGGTAATTTTAAGTAAAGCATATATTTTCAATCATTCTTGCAGAGATCTCACGAGACATGCATGAAAAGCCATACAACTCTTACAACATTCATGTTTTTGTAATTGATGTGGTCTCATATCAACATCAGACTCAATACTTCTGATTCTATCAGGCAATGGAAGGGAAAGGTATGTACAGTTTTAAAGTGAATTAACATTTTATGATGATCACATATTTAAAATATTCCGAAAAAGACGAAACTTTTTAGAATTATCTCTACCAATTAATGATAAGGAATCATCAGCAAAAGAAAAACAGTGTTAATAATACATTTCAGATAAAATGATGATTTGAAATTGAATAATATATTTCAATAGAATATAAGGTCAATTAAAAATAACTAGAATTAATTATTTTACTTGGAATGAATTTAATCAACTGGAGTATTTTACTTGAAGTAAAATTGAAAGATAGGACTTTTTTATGTTGTGGTTGTAGCAGTTGGTAGACTTGAACACTACGAAGGCACATGTTCTAATCCCACAAGCCTCCAGGCAATTAAGGGCCTTCCAGTTAAACCTTACTTGCCTTTGAGTTTCCTACTGGCTTAAACCAACCTTCATGTACACATCTCTTCTTTATAAATAAGCAATGGATATATACACACACACACACATATATATAAAGATTTCACATAAACACATGACAAACACACACACGTTTGTTATGAAATAACAAACCCAACAGTTGGGTTTTTGACTCTGACGAAGACCGCTTGTTACGGTTGAAAGATCTTAGTATTGTTTTCCCATTTTCTTATTGTGGTTTGATCATTGATTTTATATATATATATATATATATATATATATATATATATATTATATAACTAAAGTTTATCGAGACTCGGTCAGTTCTTCAGGTTCAAATTAAAATTTGTAATGTAATACTTAGTTTTTCTGTTTCTAAATTCATTCGCACTAGGCAAATAAAATGGAGGTAGCGGTGTACTTATGAAAAACGTTTTGATAATTTAAAATCACATGAATTGTATTATACCGTAACTAACAAAAAAAAAGAAATAACTGTAAAATTATTTTTGCTTGATCAATGAATCGCTATTTATTTATTTAAAGATCGTATCCTTAAATGCTGTGAAATATTAAATTTTTATTATTGATTTATTTTAATCAATTTGGAATAACAAAAATGGAGGGGTAAAATCATGACTAAAAGTTCAATTACACAAAATTATGTAACTGACTTATGTTTCAGTGACTGTCGTTAATAGAAACTTATAAGAGACTATGAAAACGAGGGGAAATTCATAATTAATTTCATTTGACTTCTTAATTAGATCTAAGTAGAAATAATTAACTTGGAATACACTAGTGGTTAAGTACTGTTGCCATAAAGGAAGTTTTATTATACAAATCTTACTATGTAGATGACCTAGTCTGAACAATCGTTATTTCCAAGTAAGAAGGAAAGGATGATGGGGAAACTCTATGACGTAATACATATTACTGGTAATAAAAGGGGAAGTATCTAATCTCTGAAAAATGTGTAGAATGTGGGGTGACGTCACTACATTGAGCTGGTTTTCAACGAAACAATTTCACAATTTTTATTTTTGTTTTTTTTTTACATACATTGTTACTGATTTCAATAAAAGTTATAAAAATATTGTCTAAACTAAGTTCATATTTAAAGCAAGGTTTACAAAAGTTATCTGAAAAGCTATTAACTTAAAAAAAAAAATTGTATTAACAGTTGGAAGACGATGTAATGTTTCAAAAAGGTTTTTTTAATATTTGGTAACAAATTAAATGTTTTATGGAAATGTTCCCTGGTGGCAAGTGGGAAATTCAGAATTACACTTGTCTTTAGAATAGTGCATTATCACAGAAAGATCTTGTGATTATCTCATCCTCTTCATTATCTACATTTCAAAATGAAATGAAGGAACAGAAGTAACAAGTTGGTTGTCTTATTCAATATTAAGCAGTTTATTATTTTGGCCTCGGGGGTGGTTTGGTTAAGGGTGTTTTCTGCTGAGAGCGGGTTGCTCTTTAGGGAAGAATTAATTATAATGTGGTCTTGGGGGGTGGTTGCTGCTAGCTTGAGTGTTCTCACGTGCTCCTGGTATCCTCTCATTTCCTAAACCTTTCTTCTAACCCCCTCTTATAAATCTCCCTTTTTAATGCGACTTGCTAAATTAATCTTCTTCTATGTTTCTAAAATTTACTTCTGGCTTACTTTTGTTGTTCAATAACAACAACTGTTTAATGACTTAATTCATACTCCTTCTCATCTAAAATCATTAAATTGAACACTAACTTAATTTATAAATTCTCTAACTTATTAATGTTTAAGTGACTCTAATTAATATAAATAATAATAAAAGTAACAACGATTGTTGGACTCCTAGCAGATAAATGTGTGCCTCCTCAAAAGCTTTTAATAAAGTAACTTGTCATGTTGTTTATTGATTACATAAATGCATCTGGTGAACTACAAGTTTATTTATTCCTATATAAAACACTAATTAGATTAAATTGTCTTGCCAATGACAAAATCACAACAATATCTGATCTGCATGTAATTATTAAGGACTATAATCATCTATGTTCTGTTCAGATTCAAAGTTTAAAACAAACTCAATATACAGATTCTATTTGTCAAAGTCACTTGATTATCAATCGCAATCTTTATTTTACTCCCATCCTTAACAACAATAGTTGCTAAAAGCTCTTCAAACTGATTACACTTCCGTAACTGAGTCTACCAATTCAATTACACAGTTTGATGGTTTTTATGCTTATTTGGATTCTAAATGGAGAATACGTATGAATTATCACAAGAATTCCCTCGGCTAGGACAACAGTAAATCCATTATCCATCCAAGTTTATTACCATGCCTTTTGTTTTAACACTGTTTTTGTTGAAATCTTGAAACACAACTCTGATAGTACTATCAATATTACTCATAGGCATTATAGATATTGATGTTATTTCTAGCCAAGAGGGTTTGTATTAGCTGGATCTAAACCTAATCCGGAGCTAAACCCCATAATTGAATGGTTTTTGTATGATTGTTTTTATTATTCACTTCATATTTTTATCTTTTTATTTTATATATTTCATTTCCGTTCTTTACTCTCACTTAGAGCTCACGAAAGCAGCTGTCAGTCTTAACCATTAGCTATTCCTAGCTCCCCTATGATTACGGACATCACAATGATGGAATGAGTCTTTGTAAATATTCTTCTGGTTTTTGATTACATATATTAGGTGCATTTGAAAAGAGAACGCAGCGAGAAGACATATAAACTTACTACTATATTTCAACATCCGTTGTTATCAAAATAGAGATGATTCATTCACAGACTTGGCACGATTTTTAATTAGTTTTCCCCTATATTTCCAATTGTATCGTATATTTCTTCTGCTTTAGAGGGAAATGCATACCATATCTTACTGAAAATCTTCAAACCTCAGAGTTTTATCTTTCCTCATATTGCTTTATGTCCCTCAATATCATTGGAGGTGTGATTCAAAGTGGACGTCGTGACCATTAAACTTACCCCTCCAAAAATCCTGGTTTCTTCCTTTCATAACAATCACACCCACTCTATTCTTCAAAAGACTTGCCGTACTTTCTTAAACTGCTTCTACACTTTTGACTGCCATCAACAGGTCGCTTGTTATGTGGGCTTGGCTTCCACAAATCTGAGGTTCGCCCATGAATAATCACAGCTAGTCCTATTGGCGCAGACCTTCCCATTCCCATTCCTGAAAATTCACATGGATCGTATTTACGCCCATTTCAAAACTAATTTTGCGCTATTACCATGTGTAATTCATATGATAGTGATTCTAACTGTAATGCCACTTTGAGGACTTCTGAGAAAGCCACATTTATCTGCTCCGAAACAGATCTCCCACTTGACATTAACAATATACAGTTATTTACTTCTAACAATTATTTTTTCTTTCCCTAACTCAAGAGTTAGTACACCTGGAGAAGTACATAATGCGTTTGAAACTTGTTTTTATATGGTGAATACATTTGTATGTTGAAACTGTTATTATTTTCTCTCATGCTGAGACTCTTTGACAGTCTTTGGGTCTAGAATAAATGTTTTCTAAACAAAAAAAACCAGGATATCTCTATTTTTCAATTTTCTGGTAATTTTAAGTAAAGCATATATTTTCAATCATTCTTGCAGAGATCTCACGAGACATGCATGAAAAGCCATCCAACTCTTACAACATTCATGTTTTTGTAATTGATGTGGTCTCATATCAACATCAGACTCAGTACTTCTGATTCTATCAGGCAATGGAAGGGAAAGGTATGTACAGTTTTAAAGTGAATTAAAATTTTATGATGATGATATATTTAAAATATTCCGAAAAAGACGAAACTTTTTGGAATTCTCTCTACCAATTAATGATAAGGAATCATCAGCAAAAGAAAAACAGTGTTAATGGAAATAATACTTCCATTATTTTATTTATTTTTTATATATTTCCTTTTTGTGTTCAAGAAGAACTAACGGAACACTTATTCTGAATCCGTTTTTCTCTAGGCTTAAGTTGAAGTAGACGCTTCCGTTTTACTAAAACCTTTTCATAGATAGAAGTTGGTAAAAAGTATTTTTAAAATAATATTATAATAAACAAATTATTAAAATAAAAAAAACAATGACTTTTTGTTTAAAGATTTATAAATGAATAATTCATTATAACTGAATAATAATTCATTAGAGAATGAATAATTTAAAGGAATTGAATTTTAAGACAAATTTCAAGTTTTAACTAAGACGATACAGAGTGTTTAAGCCTAGATAGTTCATTTTTCGAACTATTTGGATTTACTGGAAATTTAGTATAAATGCTCTATAACACAAAGCATATGTATAAATATTTTTAAAGAAAATGGACTGCTAAATTAAGCATTATTTTTATTTTTTTCTTCTACAATGTGATGTTGGGATGAGTTAATAAAATACTTCTATAGTGGAATAAGAACTATATAAGTAGGGTAATATATTTCAAGTGAGATTGGATATTGTACAAGATATTGGGAAAATATAAGGAAGAAAGAGTTTAATAAAGATGGAGTTAGTGTGTGGAGTGGGATTAGGGAAAGTTGTGTAGGGGCCTGGAGGTTAGAAAATATCTAAGTGGATTAGGTTCAAGGCCTGGAGTGGGTGGGCATTGTTGTTCGACCCTGGTCCCTTCTCAACTTACATATCTCAATGGCCGAAACGCGGGATTATCTATCAACAGAAAGTGCTTGTGACACACCCCACTGAACTCATGATGTATACCAAACCAACGGAAATGTACACACCTAGACATCATCTTAACCAAAACTGACTTATCAAATTAATTATGAGTTCATTGAATCCTCTAACTACCATACTACGTCAAATTCAAACATATTTTAATAATTTTTGCACAATGATATATATTATAAGAGCCTTAGACAACAAGTTAGCTATTCTGAGTCGCAGTTCATGTGACCAGAATACCTGGAAAAGCAGCAGTTTTCTTGAAGTGAAATTTTCTGAACAAGATCGGTAATTCGTAAAAATTGAATGATGACCTGCTGCTTGTAAAATTAAACAATTTATTGAAACCTTACTTTAATTAATTCATGTATTCATTATAATATAACACGATTTCACATAAACACGTGGAATAACAATCAATGATCAAATCACAATATCAATGAGAAAAAAGACTAAAATCTTTCAACCAAGCGGTCTTGATCAGTTGGATTTTATTTGACTCTGATGAAGACCGCTTGTTACGGTTGAAAGATCTAAGTCTCTTTTCACATTTCATATTGTGGTTTGATCATTCATTATAATAATTCAATTGAAACATATATCGACCTCTGACCGAATAATATTAAAATGCAATTAAATGCAGTGTGTTTTACTTAAAAAAATGAAATCATCAAGTGCAGACGTTTCAGTTTCTACATAAAACCTTTTTCACACGAGTACAAAACATACACAAACCACTTAAAATGCACATAAACAATAATAGATTATTACAATGTGTGGAGTGATACTATTTAATAACAATATATGTATTCAAACAAATCAAAATTTACTAAATAAGAAAAAATATTACTGTAGAACTAATAATGTCAAGCATAAAAAACCATCTGGTAGCGTGATATCAATGTCACCACAAGTGGCAAGGAAAACAGTAGAGAAATCGAGCGACATTAACAAGCAACTATAGAAACAAATATTAACAATTTGTTTCAATTAACAGTTTATCAATATTAATACCAATATCATAAGTCATATTAAAACATATGAAACCTATTACAATGCAACTCAATAAACTGAATAAATATATTATTAAAATTTGTATTGTATTTTTTGAATTTTGTCATAATCAATTTTTGTTTTTGTACACATTTACTGATTAACGAATAATTTTTATTTCTTCTGTTTTGCAGGTCTATAAATAAAAACCTAAACTTCGGCATATGAGGGTTTGATTTGAACCTGGAAACTAGCCGTGACACGATTTTATTTTTGTAGCCCATTTTGGAGATCATTTTATTGTATATATATATATATATATATATATATTGATGTCTTCTCAAAGCTCGCTCTCCTCCTGGCCTTAACTTGTACCGTTAATTTAAGTATTTATTTATTTATTTATTTATTTATTTATTTTTTTTTTTTTAAGAATTTATTTATTTATTATTTTTTAATTTTAATTTTTATTTTTTTATCTATTTTTATTTTTTAATTTTTTAATTGTTTATTGCTTCATTTACTAGTCTTCTCCTTCTGTTATTTTTATTTGCTTTTATTTGTTCTTTTTAGTTATTATTCTCTCTGTAGTTAGTAGCTTACCTGGGGCGGCAGGCAGAGTGCGCGCGTGTTCGTTGCATTTGGCCTACCACTCAGTTAGCTTCAGCTACTCAAAGGGACTACTTCTACCCGATGACGACGACTGTCGAAATATCGTTGTGAGTCTTTTGTGTGTGTCTTTTATTTGTGTTTTCTCTTTCCTGTGTGAACTATATATATATATATATATATATATATATATATATATATATATATATATATATATATATATATATGTTCAGATATACTCGTAAGTTTTGGTAGCAGTTCTTCCTTAAGGCACAGTAAAGTATATTTCTTATGGTCGACATGTTTCGAATGCCATGAATCTTCAGGTCGTGAATTACTTCAGTTTTGAGCTTGAAGGAAAAACAACCCCTATTCCTCACTTTGCCTATATAAATCAGAAAATTTACCAGAAAATGTCAGACCTGTCAACACATTTTCAGTATTTAATCGACTTGTACCTACATAATGGTTCATCAGTAACCATTCATTTTACACCAAAACTAATTTTAAACCAAAACTAATTTATACCAAAACTGATGCACTTAAATTTATTATAAACTTAGTATTAATATGCTAATTTGAAATAAAAGTAAATGTATTTTGATTTTCTATGTATTTTATAAAAAGAAGATCCCCGTATATAGAAAAGCAGACAAAAGAAGTAAAAGTGTATGGATACTCCACATTAGACTAAGAAAAACGTAATGTAATGTAAGAGAAAGCATACAAAAGTAATATAGTACTCAATAATAAGAGCGAGGGTTTAGTCCGTGATTTACAAAATAAATCCTAGAGTCACTCACCGTCCTTCAGAAAATATGATTTGAATTGGAAATGTTTTATTTAAACTATGAACTCTGCCACAATAAAATATATCAACACGTGTATTTCTTGTCTAAGCATCGTAAACATAAATCTGGATTATAGAGGTCAATTCTTACTGTACGATGTTGTTGCCTAGCTTATCCTTATAAATTCAGCTTCTTCTTAAACATATCTAACTTTGTCTTCCTTATTTTTCTAAGACTGCAAGAAATATTTAGACTGACAATATTTAGATTCAAATCCTGTATAAATGGACTATAGGTTTTTATTAATCTAAGGATATATACGGAAGTAGAATCTAAACATCACAACACCATATTTAAATGCCAAATAGAATACAAAAAAAAATACTAAAACAGAACGTTTGCTGTATCAAACTTTAATGAATTAAAATATAAAGTAAAATACACATAAACTCATTAAAAGAAATTTCCACAAGACAAGTTTTTCATGAAAAATCAAAGTTCCTTGTATCACCTTTAATTTATTACAATTACTAAATTAAATTTTAATTTGATTTGTATTTTGTATTAGCTAGTTTCAGTTATTTCATTTAAAATTGATATGTTGAGCACTTTTCTAGACGTTTCTAAGTATAAGTAATTACAAATCATTAGTTGTGCAATCCGTAATTGTGTGGTATTTACTCATTCTGAGGTAAAATGGAAAAACTAAAAAAAGTCTCCACACAAATGAAGTTTTATTCAACGCATTTCGAACACTTTGTGTTCATCATCAGGAAGACACCAAGGATGTGGTACTGACGGAACAGTTGAAAACAACTGTTGTTTTCACTGGACCAACCCGTCAGTACCACATCCTTGGTGTCTTCCTGATGATGAACACAAAGTGTTCGAAACGCGTTGAATAAAACTTCATTTGTGTGGAGACTTTTGTTGGTTTATCCATTTTACCTCGGAATAAGTAATTATATTTATACTCATTTCAGAAGCAATAACAACTTTCATATCTTTAGTTTAATTGAAAGTGGATTTTAATTTAAACAACCTGCTATTTAAAGTTCAAGGATAAGGAGTAAGAACATGCTATTTCCATTTATTAAGGGTACTCGATTACATTTTTATCAAATACTAAAGAATATAAAAAGGTATTTCGTATTAGCTAGTTCCAGTTATTTAATAAGTTATGGACAGAAATGATTTGATAATTCTAGATGAGAATTGAACTTAATAAGGAAAGAAAGTAATAAAAAAAAACAAAAAAAACAAAAGAAATGAAATCAGATAAGATTGGAGTCACAAGATAATGAGATTTTTCTATTGAATTGGTAACTGGAAGGTTCAATCTTGAAAATTGTTGAGGCCTGTTTTGCATTTCCCCAGGGTGTTGTATTATTCAGGGAAGAGTTGACATTATTAGATGTTTGGAGGGCAGGAATAGGTAAAGGAGTTTAAAACGAAGAGGAGGGGGTAAATTCGAACGAGAGCATAAGAGTCGCACGATCGACCTGATCGATTATCTACGCACGAATCACCTCGTAAGAAGTGAACAATACCACACACTTGTGTGTTTTACGCGAAAAAATAACTGATTGTTATATAGTCTTTTGTGTCGTTTTATGAATCAATCTGAGAAAAAAACTATTTTCAGGGCTATTGATAAGAGCTTCTTCAATAAACAATTATTTTTTTTAAAAATATATCCCCTCCCCTGTAAGTTAAGTCAAAACCAAATAAACATATATACATACACTACGTCAATAAAACCTAAAGAGGGGTTGATTATAGTTGTATCAACTATTGATAAATTTATGCTTTTTTGTTATAGTGAAGACATAAATAAGATGGTCAGATAAAAATATAATAAATTTTATAATGGGGTCAATGTTTCAGTAAATCCAGGAAATAAATCACAGATATTCATACTTTAGACGGCAAAATTTTATGATGACGCTCCTTAGAGAATACGTATATCGCATGGGTCTCTAGTTTGTATGAAGTCAGTTGTTCAATATGTACACACTAAAATATAAGATTACGGCAAAATGGGGAGTTGATAAATATATGAAACCGTAAAATCTACAATTCATATTCTATAAAATCTGCCCGACAATATAAATCGTGGGTAGTGAAATATTCCATTGCAGTATTGACATTCAGGGCTTTATTGCATTCCATCAGCCACACAAATAATAAGAAGCATTACTAAGTTGATGGCTACCGTTATGAAGAAGTCACCAATAAAAGTGGGTATGAAAGGTAGATGACTAGAATTCATCATCACTATTTAATATATATATATATACTTAAAAACGTGAAATAACAAAATAACAATCAATGATCAAATCAAAATATGAAATGGGAAAAAAGTCTAAGGCCTTTCAACCAAAACAAGCGGTCTGCGTCAGAATTGGATTTTTGACTCTGACGCAGGCCACTTGTTATGGTTGAAAGATTTTAGCTTTTTTTTCCCATTTCATATTGGTTTGATCATATATATATATATATATATTGAGTGGTTTGATCATATATATATAACAGATTCAATAATATATCGACCGTTTGATAGAATAGGTGTGTCTATCATAAAATGGGTTTTTATGAGGATATAAGAAGAGTATATGGAGAAGATGCCTATGAAAAAGGTTTTAAATAAAACGGAAACGTTGGCAACGAGAGTTTGATTTTTTATCCTGGAAAATTGACCGAACCCCGATTAGAGAACACACACATATATATATATATATATATATTATATATATATTATATATATATACGAGTTCGAGATTAACAAAGAGCAACACACAAAGTAGGGAAATACACTTACAGACTCAAATTTTCGGGTAATCCGTCTTCAGGAGAAAAGAGAATGGGAGACCAAGCACGTTGTAGGCGCAACGGCAAGTAACCCACCGTTACTTGCCGTTGCGCCTACAATGTGCTTGGTCTCCCATTCTCTTTTCTCCTGAAGACGGATTACCCGAAAATTTGAGTCTGTAAGTGTGTTTCCCTACTTTGTGTGTTGCTCTTTGTTAATCTCGAACTCGTATTGTGTCCAGTTTGGATCGTATTTCGTTTTATCAGTGAATATATATATATATATATAACAACCAAGAAGTATAATTAAACTTATACTTAAGAAACACAGAAAGAAGGGAACATCACGTCGGCTACATTCACCTTCAAGAGAGAAGAAAAAAATGAGAGAATATGCCAACATTTATTCGGCTTGTTAAAAAGTGAATCTTAATGTAGTCAACCTTAGAATCGTAAACCCGGCGAAAGGAAAAAAAAACGTATGAGTAAAAAATAAATGAAACTAAAGGGGAAATTAAAATAAACATACATTAAATGTGAGATTACTGCAACGATTAATAAATGAATTAAAAATTAGTAACAAATTAATGACCAAGTAAAATTGTAAAATACACTAAATAAAAAGTGAACTACAGAAGTATCTAACTGATAAAAGTAATATTAAAAAATCTTTAGGATATATACTTTTTAGAAGAGAGATAAAGGGAAAAAAAGAAGAAAAAACCTGAAAAGTTAACAAAAAAAATTAAACATTTTTTAAAAATTGATTAGGGTTATCTTATTAAATTAAGGCCACGAGTAGTTGCAGGGTGCAGTTGCCAAATAAGGATTCCTTATAATCTTTTAAAGTGATGTGGGTATTATTATTTAGGAGCTACTTTTAATATCTGGAGCCTAAGATAATCATTAAAAAAGGATTAAAGAAGACCGTGAGGATTAGAGGCACAAGAAAGAGCTTGCTAACTGGGTTGATAAAGAAATGACCTTTGATGATTCACATGCAGAGTAAGTAACGTCAAAGTCAGGTCTATGCACAATGTGCCTATGCACGGAGAAAGAAGACCGTGAGGATTAGAGGCACAAAAAAGAGCCTGCTAACTGGGTTGATAAAGACATGACCTTTGACGATTCACATGGAGGCTAACTAACGTCAAAGTCAGGTCTATGCACAATGAGTCGTATCTTGTACAATCCAAAAGTTAGCCAGTAAATACATATATATCAGTAAATATCTTTTGGATATGGTTGTTTTTAGTTGTACAGCGTGAAGAATTACGGTCAATTTGGAGTCAATTAATGCCACATTTAAAAAGGTTTGAAAGAAAATTGTAAATAAAAATGTTGTATGAGGTGAAAAAGCAAACCAAGTCTGAAAAAAAATTTTAAAGACTTCAAAATTATGAAAAACTAATTATCCTTTGTTGTAACGAAGGATTTAGTCGAAGTATAGAATGAATGATAAGTAGGTCCCTTAAAATCTAACAATAGGGAGAAAGATTACATAATATTTATTATAAATGTGTTAAATGTATCGGAGCAAGGTCTGAGACGCTATTAATAAAGCTCTAAGTTGATTATTTGCGAACTTATCTTGCAGTAATGAGGCAATTGGAATAATGGAATTTTACCATTATAAATCTGAAACTTCATTTGAAAACAACCTCCCTCCTATTAGCAAAACAGGAAAACCCAACGAGTTTCAACAAGATAACCTAATAAAATAGATCCTTGTGCTTCCCACTCTTTAATTTATTCATTCATAACGGAATAGGGAGGGGGGGACAAAGGGGGCGTGGGGGTAATAAAAATACAGACTGAACAAAACAGGGCATGAAATAGGGCTATGCGATCCAGGCCAGTTGAAATTAAATACAGACAAATGTATTTGCATGATAAAAGATTGAACCTTAAATCACACCACCTTCAAGAGATTTCTCTTAAAATTGTTAAACTCGTATATGTCATAAATAAATTTTTAATTTAAAATTTTTATTTAATAACAAGATAACATGTATTACCATCTTCCTTATCAAGAGGATTGGTAGAACCCTTTAATAATCTATCCTTTTTTAAATTGTTTATTTTGAGGAATAATCAAACAAATAAGGCACAGAGATTAAACCTCAACGAAAACTTAGTATTTTTTAATATCATAATTAAATAGACATATTTTATTTAATAGTTTTAATATATTCCACTTGTTTTACATATCAGATTAACTCCTTAAAAATACTTCAAGATTTGTTTAAAATATTTTTAAGCCCTATAAATCTGTTTCACTCGATTATGAGAATATAATTTCTAACTTAATGTAAATAAATCTATCAAGTAGGACAATAAAATAGGATAAGTGCCGAAAGATGGAAGATACAGGGGTTACTGCATTATGAACGGAGCCTCAAGGGTACCAGGCAACCCTCTTGAGTAAATAGCCTCGCTCTGGTATGTGGTGCTCTGCCGGAGCGGACAAAATATCACCGATAGTGCTTCAGGGATATTCCCCTGTAAGGAGAAGGAAGTCTATGAAGAAGAAGGAAGTTTATGAAGGAAGTAAGGTTAGGAAGGAGATTATGCACCGCAAGCGCAGAGGGTCCAAAAGAGCGAACTAGTGGGAGCCAACCTCCCACAAGTGCACCTGGGGACCCGAAGAAGACTGTCCCGAAGAAGGAGAAAAGAAGTTACTTTCTTCTTCCTAAACGTAGGGAGCCTGAATGGACATAATAATAATAATAACTAATAACAATAATATTGTTATAATAATAACAATAATAATAATAAAAAGGAAAATTACTTGTTATTATTGAAGGTACATATTAAGCTGGATTAGGTTGCAGTTAGATTTGACTTTGACGAAGAACGCTTGTTACGGTTGAAAGATCTTCATCTTTTTTCTCATTTCTTATTGTTGATTGGAGCATATTTATACAACAATTTGAATATTCCCACTCATAGAGCTAGTTCAAAAATTGTAAACGGAATTCTATCTCAACACAGTGTTACCAACAAATGCCCTAAATAAAATTAATAAAGTTTATCTTCCAAATTGACTTCTTAATTATATATAACATAATAATATCAATAATAACAAAATGGACGACGATCTGATGGTTAGTAATTACAATAAAATAACTTCATGTTATTTGCGGGACTTACCAAAGTATTGCGTCACACTACAATAGAAGTGCGTTTCCCAATCGCTGGTATCGATCGGCTTAACAAAGATTCATAGCTAACGATTGTTGCTTCAGCTTGTCAGTTATTCTTCATTAAGTCATGTAATACCAGTAAATAATCGCATTATTTTCGTATTTCCTTGGATGCTAATTGTTTTTGTTATTTATTTCTTGTTAATAGTACAACATATAACTTCTTTAGACATAAAAGACATATTTAAAGATTAAAGTACAGGTAATTGGAATACTAGAAGATGTCTTCTTATCTGCATGGTATGTCTTCCTGGTATAGGCATTGACAAGATGCTAGGAAGACTAACAATGCAGTTAGTATATGAAGGTTTCAAGGATTTCCTTTGTCAGAGCAAGACTGTCAATCCGCTTCCTATTTCATTTTAAAGTCATGCATATTGTTAGTGTTTCAGAGGATAGCAAATAAGATATTATCAACAATCATACTTCATTTATCGGTGGTGGAGTCGCCCGACTAGTTTTTACAATGGTTGCATCATCAATGGAGTCAAACTTCTTCCAGAATCACTTATATAAATATTTATATCCAGAATCACTATATATCCGTGATTCTAGAAGATAGGTTTAGACCCATTGATGATGCAGCCATTGCAAAACCGGTCGGGCGACTCCACCATTATTTGATTTTAGTTATCAAAGTACTCAAAACATCATCGTTATGCGTAGTCACGAATAGATTTAATAATAATATATTGAAAACATAATTTAATGATAGATAACAAATCAGAATCAATATCACAATATAAAATAATAGTATAATAATGATAATAACCCAGTAAAACTATCACTATGTCATTATTATAAATTCAATATGAGCATTATGATACAAAGAATATTAAAAAATAATAACACAGTGTAAATACCCTAATAATATCACAACAACAATCAGTATTAAATGATGATAATAATAATAATGGTAATAAAAATAATATACTAATAATGTACAGAAAAAAAATAATGAAAATGATTATAATAAAAGTGAAATAAAAGAGAAAGCGAGTTACACCTAAGGAGGATTTGCATATAAATGAGTATTGTCACCGTAGAATCAGACTTATGACTGTGCCCACTGATCAATAATTTATAATGCAAACTAATGAATTAAGTTTAATAATAAATTCAATTTAGAGTCCCTCGTAATGGTCCCCATAGCAGTGCATAACTGAAATGCTTTATAGGTAAGATCCTATCTCTGTCTCACTGGCAATTGCTTTTGGTTACTGTGTGTGTGTAAGGTTGTTAATACTCTGTTGAGATTGTGAAAAAAAAAATAGAAATAAATAAGATCAATCTCTCTCAAATTAGAATCTCTGTCCTCGCTATGCTACTGAATCCTCTTCAAGGGCGCAGCAAAGGGGGGGGGGGGGGGGCATTTTGGGAAGTCAAAATAGAAAATATAAAAAAATTAAAATAATAAAAGCTAACGGTTAATAAAAGTCTGAAATGTTATACCAAAACGAGTTTCTAAGGTCATGATTGCCCGTATGTTTTTTTTTGCGTAATATTGCATTTAAATAGATTTTCAACTGTAATATTTGCAAATTAAAAATAAATTTATTTTAAATTTTTCAAAAACTAGTTTTTGAATGGGATTGAACATTTATTATATTTATTTTTTGCAACCAGTTAATTTAATTTAACATTTTTTTTATGATTTGAGTTGTAGTTTTTGCTTTCAAAAAGTTTTTGGTTTTCTTTGATGAAAAATTGTATATGTATATATACGAATACTGAAATAAGTTGTAAGTCTGGGAACAATGACAGCAGTATAAACTTAGATCCTTGATTGTAATTCCATGAATATAAATATTTTCAGGACGTTCTGGAGTTTTGAATGTTAACGGAGTACCACCGGCCAGTGCTACTCAAAATAGTTGCTACTCCAGTAATGCTCATAATAACCTGGTTGCTACTATTGAAATGCCGGTGTTCCTATATCCTCCAATAAAATTGTCTGCTCACATTCTGTTATTGAATATTCTTGAAAACTGTAAGTTGTAATAGAGAAGTGAGAGACCTCATGGGTCAGAAATAGGATTGTTTTCTCACATTGTTTTGTTAAATGACCTTAAAAACCACCCACTTCTATAGAAATTTCATGTCGTATCTCATAAATATAACTTGCTTTTTCGTTGTTTCGTAGTTTCTTAAAAAAATTCGAGAAAGACAACTGGGAATCTGATCCTGATTCAAATGAAAAAAAAAAAAGAGGAAGGGAATTACAAAAAAAATGTCTAATAGAAAAAGATAAATAGAATTCTGATAGTACTTTTAGACTCCTATAAGAATCAAAAAAAAAAAAAAAAATTTAAGAGACCTAACCAAGCTTGTCTCGAACAGTCCGGAACTATTTCTGTTTGCAATGCCCAAACCACAGAATTTCACCTTTAGTTGTGTTCAAGATGACAACAGAGTGGTCTTATGTCGGTAGACTTCAACCAACTGCTTGAATTATCATTCAATATTCTTTGAAATATTATTATTATTGATTAATTAATCACAGCGATGAAAACCACCATTCCGATGTTATTATTTTATCAATTAATTAACTGAGAGAGTTAATGATTGAGCTTATTAAAATAGACTTATTGTTAAAGTAAAAACAGGAAAAGACTCATTCCTAACTGACTTAAGAGTAGAATTGCTCAAATAGCAAAAACTAACAAGAATGAATTAAAAGAATAACTCTTTGTATTTGAGAATCAGGAATGGCTTCAATAGAAGATGTTAATAAATGTAACCGTCCAATATTAAAACAGAGGCATATAGGCAATCTAACTTTGGTAGTAGTAAATTAATTTTCTTGTTAGAATAACAGAATCGAGCCCTCGAGTTCCACAAAGCGTTATATTCATACGGAAATTAAGTCCCTTAAATTGCGGGTTCGAATAATACTTTAGAGACTATACAATTCAACAAAGAAACAATTTCGAAATATTTAAAATATATTTGAATTTGCTTGGTTTCGTTTGACGAAACAATGATAAATTTGTATTCCTGTTTAATTCTCCTTGCTTATTAAAACTTGTAATTTTAATTCATTAATTATATATAAAATGAACACATAAAGAAGAAGGAATCAATACATTTTTATTGTGTCTTAAACATATTGTTCATATTAACCTTGATTTGTTAAGAAAAGTAAGATAACTTTGCAGCAATGTATTGATATCATTATTATATTAACAAATCACTGATAAATGTCATCAAGTTGACAAGTAACTGACTACTACTTCAATCATGCCATAATTGCTGACTAATTTATCATCAACCTGATATATATGTAGCCAAGCTACGCGTCTAACTCATCAACATATCACTGATCAATACAGACACAATTTCTGGGAGTGGCGGGGAGAGGTATCGAATGACAGCTCTTAGCTCATCAGTCTAAACATAGACAAGCCTATACCAAAGTCACATATCTTGTTTAGCTTTTGTTATTTCACCTATAATGACTTCTCTGGTTTCTTATCCACCATATTACATATAAAAAGATTTCACATAAACACGTGAAATAACACTCAATGATCAAACTACAATATGTAATGGGGAAGAAAGACTAAGATCTTTCAACCGTAACAAGCGGTCTTCGTCAGAGTCAAAACTCAGTTGGGTTGTCAACTCTGACGAAGGCGAAGACGAAGACTTGTTCCGGTTGAAAAATTTTAGTCTTTTTTCCTCATTTCTCTTTGTGCTTTAATTATATTACATATAATACACAGCTCAATTTCCTATATTTTTTTCAAACGGATTTTTGGTAAGTTTTGTATTAATACCTGTTCTTATTTAACTTGTTTTTGTTGCTATTATTAGTTGTTCTTATTCTTGTTCAAACACAGTATAGGGTAACAAGTTAATGAAATGGTCTCCACATATCAACATTTAATGGTATAAATAACGCGTTTCGAACACGCTTGAGGAAGAACACTACGTGTTCGAAACGCGTTATTTATACCATTAAATTATGATATGTGGTGACTATTTCATTAACTTGTTACCCTACAATGAGTAAAGACCACATAAGTGATTCCACTACGTTAGAATGAAACACATTAATTCTCTTTTATTACCCTCATAATATTTATTTCATTACAAGATACTCCTTTAATTGAAGAAAAAGTTTCGAAGTTTGGAAAAACATTCAACAAAGGCTAAGTAAAGTGAAATCGGACATACGTTTTTAAATATGTATACATATATTTGGTTTACTTGTACTAAAGATTCAAAATTATTAACAATTAGGGTAGTAATTGAACTGGAGTTCCTTTTAGTAATAGTAATGTTTTAACAATGATAGAGATCGCTCTCTATAAAAGAATAAAGCACCTTTTCATTTGTGTTATAGTGGTGCTTGAAGCAATGCTGGGCAGTTCAGAAAGTTTAATTCTAAAAGCGTCTACCAAGAGTTCATGATGGAAGCCCAGCTATCAGTTATTTGTTCTAGGATATTATACATTCATCCCATCTTTTCATTCTCCCTTTGTTCGAATGAATTTTTTCCCTTTAGTATTCCTCACTCTCTCTCTTTCTCTCTCTCTCTCAGCATCTCAACTAATTTTTATATTTCATTTTTTCTCAACCTTTTCTATCTAATTCCAATACCAGGATGGTTTTTTCATAATGATTTTTTTTTTATATTTAAAAACTTGCTATAAACTATCTCATTCTCTCATATTTTGTCACTCATTTATATTGAAATTTTCTCTTTCACATTCTCACAGATTCATTTCTAGAGTAAAGAGTATGTATCACAATCAAAAAGAGATGTATCATCCAGCTTCACTTTATTCCTTATCTTACCAAACACATCCTCTCTCTTACTTCTTCCTTTTCAAACACTTCAAACCTCTCCCTGCCTCTTTTTTTATCTTTCAGTAACTAACACAACCAAATAAAAAAACTTTTTTGTTTATTTTTTCAAAAATAAAATTCAAATTTTTCTCAATAAGACTAACCTCCTAAGCTAAATTGAATGTGTAAGTGGCGTTTGAATGTAGTTAGTGGATTTTACTACAAAAATCCAATATTACATAAATAAACATACTGATTTTTTTTTAACAGTTAACAAGTTAAATACCTGATACCTGCTTTGGTATGATTTCCAAAATATATTTAAGAACTTACATTACTGAGTAGTGTATATCAAGGTTTGTTTGAATACGGTACACAGATTACATAGAAAAATTACCGATAATGATCACAGACATGTGAATATACAGGTATCCACCAAACAACCAAAATTATGTGACATTTTGGATAGTACGTAGTGTTTGCCCCTCTGAGTATGATTTAGATCAGTGGTTCTCAACGTGGTCCACATGGACCCCCAGGGGTCCACAGAGGATTACTGGGGGTCCATGAGAAAAGTAGTATTCTGAAGGTCCATGACACGTGGTTAGGGCTCTATGTTAAGTTTAAATGAATTATCAGCAAACCAAAAATAAACCAAAGCGTAGTAAGCTTTGGCCGCACAATATTTACACATAATTAACATATAAGGCCTGTTTTGTTAACAAAATATAAGTTTTGTTAAAATGTTCCAATGTTTTAAAATTTTCTATTGCACATCTCTTTATGGTACATTCAAAATTGATTCTGTTACAATTTATTTCAGAGTTCTTTATAAAATGAAAAATGAAGAAATATTTTGTTATTGTTTTAAAAACATTTTTGTATTTTCGCATGCGTTGTAGATGTAATGAAATTATTTCATAATTAACGATTTTCATTAACCTAAAAACAAATATTTATTTATAAATTCGTATACTTATGTTTTTTAAATATCCGGTGGGAGTGGGGGTCCAAAAGTAGCTTTTAGGGGGTCCACAAGTAGCTTTTAGGGGGTCCACAAGCAAACAAAGGTCGAGAACCCCTGATTTAGATGGTTTCCAAATTACCTGTATAACCCCCTAAGTACCACAAATATCACCAACTGGATAGAACAAAGGCATAAAACCTGTAAGTTTGGGTGTTGGGAAAAAAAATTGCCTTTTATCTATCTTCACACCATCAATCAATATCAATTAAAAACAACTTCATCATTAACTATTAATGTATACCACTAAATAAGCCTTTCATAAGTTCATTCAAGAGACGTATGTCAAATGGCACATATAATAAAACATATTGATATATATCTAAACAGGAAGAAACTTAGTTTTGCTTTTCCATCTGACTTTAAAAGCAATCGATTTCGACTTAAGTTCTACATCTTCTTGACGTCACGTAACTAATTATCGGAGCTTTATTTATGGCTTTCATAAAGTACAGTTACCATGCAAGGCCTGTCGATTTCACCCTTGTGTTATAATTTGTGAGTATATTATCCTCAAACAATCACAAACATGAAATTCGCTTGTTCTGCTCTTAATTACTATTTATATTTTAGTATCTGTGATTCACGCAAACATTGGTGAGAACAATATATTTAAGTTCAGTTTGAAATATACAGTCTTAGTAATTGCTAATAGAACAAATCGTTTCGTTTCAATTGTAATTTTACCTTTTTGAATATCGTCTTGCAAATAAAGAAAAACAACCAACCTTCGTCTTTTAAGATTAAACTTTATCTTTCTGTTTTTTTTTTTACTACTATGAATATGTTTCCTTATACTTTCAAGAATGTCTTCAAACATTTTTCTATTTTTAATCTAATTTAACGTCTCTTTGCAATAAAATGTAATGAAAGTTATCTATTTGGAGTCAAAATTTCGATACTGAGTTCTAGAGAAACAAACATTTTAAATTCTGTTAAGTCCAATAAAAGTTAAATCGTATATTGATCTGATGTGTGTGTGTGTGTGTGTACAGTCAATGAGAGAGAGAGAGAGAGAGAGAGAGAGAGAGAGAGCAGGCTATCCCAAAAACCAAAATGTTATAAATACCAAATATAATTTTTTAATTACTGTTTACTCATAAAAATTGTTATTTTTAAAGCCTTAGAAGTGATGGTCATTATTTTAATTAATACTTTTGGTTAAGATTATAGCCAAAAATGTATTCTTTTATTAACGAAAATATATTTTTTGAAGAATATTTATATAAAATAATGTAAATGAAAGTCGTTTGGTGATTTTACTAGATTTTTTTGAACACAACGTTTCCATTAATTAAGTAAACTGTCAGTTAAACTTAAAAAACTTACGATAATTATTCAACTAGAGTTTACTAGTTTAATTCACTATTAAGTAGTGTTAGATATCTACGCAGAAAAAAATCTATATTGTAATTTTGATGGATTTACCGTTCGAGGTCTCCTGAATCTACTTTAATATTTTCTGTTGTCAGACAGCGTGCGGGTGGGGGTTTGTTTATGTATCATAAATTTTGTAAACAAGCAATAGGTTGTACCGTTTATAAACCTTAATGGGATTATAAATTTTAGAGATATGTTGTTCTTGGTGTCGCAAAGAACCCTACCTTATAGTTTTTGGAATATACTAAAGACAGAGAATGTTATTTTTATACTTTGTGTCAAAAGAGTTAGAGATTTATTCCTGATTGTACATCATTTTAAGTTTTATTTATTGTTAGTACTACCAGCAGAATGATAAATGTCAGCATATTAAAGCTAATTTATACCGTTTTTTTGTCTTCCTAATGATTCTACACTGCGAGTACTAAAGTTTGCCTAAATCAAGTGTATTTAGAGTAGGAATCTTTAACAATGAGTACTTGACATCGTATAGGATCAGAATTTTCGGATTAACGTCATTTTAAGCTACTATGAGCCTTTAAAATTAACGAGTAGGTCGAAATCAACAGTTGTACATCATGTCTGAAGGAAGGTGTGAAAGAATTTTGCATTTGCTAAATGATAAAATAAGTCTCAACTGCGAAGCTGGGGCCTCACATAACACCTTGAGCCTAAGTCCAATGAAACTAGACAGTATATTTGTGTGCAAAAAGTATAGTCCAAATAAAGTTTGAAAATGACTTGTCGAAGACAGATTCCTTAGTACTGCTCATCAGTCTATTTGCTTGTAACCTAATTCATCTAAGAGAGGAACAAGAAGAAATAGTCACCAGGATGGACAGTCTCCTCAGCATGACTGATGTCAACAACTACAAAACATGGGAAAGAAGTGACAATTACTGACTGTGCTCACGAAAAAGTTTTGATTATAAGTGTATAAAGCTGTCGGTGTGTAACGAGATAATTTGAGAAGGTGACTAAACAAACTGGAAGGGTGAGAGAGAGAAGAGGCTATTTGTGCATTAGTTCCAAGCGCAGCGATGCGATGGAGTGACGTCCTACAAAATTACAGGGAACTCGTCTATTGTTGTGGGCCAGTGGTGAACAAACAAAAACCTGACGGCGTCTCTTCCCTGGAGGCGTACAGACACCATGCCTAATCACGTACCACCTTTTGTGTAAATAAACCAACAGAACCAACTTTCATCATTAGCTGCAAACTCCAAACTGTTGTACACATCTCTTTTCATCAAATATACATTATAAAACAGTTTGTTTCCCCTAATAAGGGAAGCTCGGTTGAAACCGCAAGGGAGTAGTTGAAACCTAACCACGAGTTGCGGTGGAATCCTCAGCAAGGCAAGTAATGGTGCGCTCCTATACCCATATTCCCTCGAAATATATTATTAACATATGTCCCTTAGCTCAGTCATTCAATTAAAATTGAGATCAAAACCAAACTCCATCAGTGTCAAGAACGTTTACTACTTTACATGGTTAAATATAATAACGCAGAAATTTAATTCAGTTCTCTTTTGACATAAGGATTTAGCTATTTCTCAAAGGATACATCTGGTTATCTCAGAACCATTTTGGTTTCAAATCTAAAAGAACCTTAAAACTATTTAACAACTCTGCTATAAGTTAATTCATAATGAATTCAGAGATGAGAAATTAAATTAACTGACTGATAATAAAAAATTAGAATGTTATACCAGTTATGAAGTAATGCTGTTTTCCTTAACTTACAAAAAAGTTTTCCTTTATTGCTAATTTTATTCATAATTAGAAAAAAAAATTTTTTTTATAGACATTTAAAAATATGCAATTGATATAAATACATTGACAGAGCTACGCTGCTTCTTACTATGCATTCATCAAAATATTATCATACGATTTTATTTTTGTGAGAAAATCTACTGTAAAGTTTCAACACCTTATGGTAAACAGATAGGGAAAATAAATAGATTCTATATTGACAAAAACTAACATTTGCTTTCTACAGTACTGATCCAAAACAATACAGTTCTACTATCCAGCATTGTAAATACATTCAATTTCAAAAAGACTTGTGAAAAAATGTGACCTGTGGCAAATTCTTATTGCATAATCAATCAAAACGTTCGACAGATCATTAGGAAAAAACAAAATTTATGGAAACCTCAAAAAGAAAATATTTCAAACACTGAAATAGTTTGTTTCATGGTTACAGCACTTTACGTTTAGTAAAGTAATATACTTTATAACTAATCGATAACACGTTCATAAAAAACATGTGGTCATAGAAAATCGTTTCTCACCACCTAACAATATCATATTAAAAAATACTTCCCACCTTAATCAGCGACGCCTGTGGTTCAGTAGTGTTTATGGACATCCGTAACACCACAGAGACTTTACAGTTCAGATTTTCTTTAACGATTACATATAAACTTTCGTGACTATTTGAAATCAAGTTAAATAAGATCTGACAACATGATAGAGATAAGTATCGTAAATTGGGGTCGATCTTTTGCTCAGGTAGCAAATTTTCAAACAATCTGCCTTTAAGTCTCAAATATTCATGGTCTTAGTGTTCTTTAAACTTAAGTAGTTCCAACTTAACCATTATTTTTTCAAAGCATTAAAGTAAACATAATACTTCCTTATATATATAACAAAATGTCACATAAACAAACACATGAAAGAATAATCAATGGTCAAACCACAATATGAAGAGGTAAAAAAGATTAGGATCTTTCAACCATAACACTCTTTGTCAGGGTAAAAAACCGAACTGAGAACCTATCAGTTGGGTTTTTGACTCTGACTGCTTGTTACGGTTGAAAGATCTCAGTCTTTTTTCCTTTCACATATTGTGGTTTGATCGTATATTAATATATATATATATTATTTGTATATGTATACAAAATTAAAGTTTATGAGGACTCGGTTAGTTCTTCAGGTTCAAACTAAACTGTCATTACCTTGAACTGACCTAGTCCTGAAAAGTTTAATTTTTTTTCTATTTCATGGGGGGATACTTTTATCTATATATATATACCAAGTCTATTAGAATAAAAGTCTCTAACTTGTAATCAAACTTTAAACAAGAAATGTAAAAATCTTGAAGAATGCAACATTGTACATGACTATAATACAATTTCGTGCGGAGCATACAAACATGAAGCGACAATACTAAAGCTGCTAATTTTCTCTAAGCCATAGTTTTATTAGGCAGGCTCACGCTGTGGCATCCTGTGCCTTTTGGTTCTGCGAACCCAGTACATGGTAAGAAGACGTGGCTATGTGGTGGGGCTTGTTTTACCTTTGAATCTAAGGTATTGATGAAGCTAGCTTGTGATCACCATGACACTTGGAAAGACTGGTTTTATTCAACTGCAGTGTTTCTATCTATATTATTATATGTGCAGAGAATTAATCGTGGCTAGTCAAAGGTCTGAAATGACAACCCCCGCAGGCTATTTATACAGCCCTCCTTTTCACACCTCTCTCTGACCTTACCTCTGGGAGTCAGTCGTTCTGGTCTGACGACTTTCTACATAAGACTATGTCTATTGTAATTTTTGCTGATGCGATGGTGAGATTAGAGGCTGAGGGAATGTATAATATTAAAATCATTTATTATTACCCTTTTCATTCCCGTTGAATAAAATAATGTCTTATCATATAGATTTGATATCACATTATTATCAAGTATCAGCCTTTTCATTCCCGTTGAATAAAATAATGTCCTATCATATAGATTTGATATCACATTATTATCAAGTATCAGCCTTTTCATTCCCGTTGAATAAAATAATGTCTTATCATATAGATTTGATATCACATTATTATCAAGTATCAGCCTTTTCATTCCCGTTGAATAAAATAATGTCTTATCATATAGATTTGATATCACATTATTATCAAGTAACAGCCTTTTCATTCCCGTTGAATAAAATAATGTCTTATCATATAGATTTGATATCACATTATTATCAAGTATCAGCCTTTTCATTCCCGTTGAATAAAATAATGTCTTATCATATAGATTTGATATCACATTATTATCAAGTATCAGCCTTTTCATTTCCAGATTTGTCAATGTAACTTAAGCGCGTTACCATCCCTTCATACATTACTGTCTGTGCATTTGTTCCTGGAGATTGACAAAATATAAAAAAATCGTGAAACAAAGAAAACGCTTTTAGGTGTTTAAGCATCAGTCGGTGATGATATGCACGAGTCATGCATGGAGGTATCCTTGAAGGCCACAGAAATCACTCCACAGAAAATCGTGTTGCACACATAATCATGATATTATGATTTAAGAAAACAATTACTAATCGATATTAAACTATTAAGCAGGTATAGTTTATAGCTGTACAATTATGCTGTATTATTCATAAGGATGACCTTGAAACTGCTTATGAGAAAAATCGAATAGCAGAAGGATTTGTTTATAACTGTGAACATTGATTTCTTCCACAATTTTAGTGAATTCACATTACCAATTCCATCAAATTAATGAAAACCTAGATTTTAACTTGTTTCAATATATTAAACGCATCACTATTCATAGTTTAGTGTTTAATAGAACCATTAGCTGGTTTCAAAAAAAAAAAATACAACATGAGCTTTTTGTAATGACGTTTGTCATTAAATTTTTAATAATTTTTGGTTTACAATTATGAAATCTAAAAAAAAAAAAACATAAGAAGTTACAGACGTAAGTGAATCGGACGATGTCTAACAGGTTGAGTTTAATATTCAAGATTGCTGGCTCTATGATTGGGCGACCATGACCGGATTTTTCATTTAGGAGAAGAAAATCATAGTACGTAAAAATTTCAACCCGAGCATCCACGATGTCAGGTAATCCTGACTCAGGTAGTCTAAGGGACTAAACAACAGAACCCCTACAACAGAACTAAGGTGAAAGGCTATAAATGTGTGTGTTGGCAACCACAACAACAGCTCACAGGGATAAGAAATATTACGAATAAACTGTACAGTATAGTGGGTTTAATAATGTGAACAGATCTCAGTTCAAGTTGTTGATACTGATATTTTATAATAAACAGGTAGGATAAAAGAATAATGATTACAGTGTAGTAACTGTAACATAGAACTTGAAAGGAGCAGCAGTTAATTTAAAAAAAAAAACACAACAGAATGGTGAAACGATCTTGGTCCTACATAAGTATTCCATTTGATATATCACTCTGAGTGATTTTTATCTGGCCAGTTATTCAAGTAGTAATCGAAACAGATCTCTTAGACTCCATCTTCAGTTTACGTTTACTTATTTACTCAGATTGTGTGAACTTGTATACAGGAAGACCTTAAGATCAATATGACTCTCTGACGACAGGGTAGTAGAAACTAACTAGAAAGCAAATAAGACAGCTAAGTTTGGAGCTAACACACCGTATTCTGGGGTCACATTTACTAAAAGGAGCAGGCATCTTATTTATGGTTGGCATCAGAGGGAACTGATGATGAATCATCAGTGGGCCAAGTCAAAGTGATTATTGAACATTATAAAAAAAAAGGAAAAAGGTTTTTCTAAAAGGCTTAAAATGCAAAATTTTATAAGTTATCTCTATAGAATGATGAGGTATTTAAGTATAATGCGCTTTTAGAGTTGTCCAGTGCCATGAAGATGCTCCTAAATTACCTTGCAAACTGTCAACATACAACTTATAACACAAAAAAATGTAACTCATTCTGTCAAATTATATTTATTAATGTATATTAAAGAACTACATTATAACAGCTAAATCAGATTGTTTTAATGGTTAATGAACAAAACAAAAAAATATTGCACTTTGTATCAGTATCTAAAAAAAAAATTAGAAATAAATTTACTAATACTTTTAAAACTTTAAATCCAACGTTAATGAATTTTAATTTTTTATAAATACATTCAAATAAAAGTAGCATTGTATTGACTGAAGAATGACTCAATATTTAAAGAACTCTACCTCTTCTAAATTTACTCTCTTGAAAGTCAAGAGCATCCTGGGTAAAGTCATTTTCTTCTGTTTAAATATAGCTTCCTGGCTATTTCAATTCCATTGAAAATTTATTAATTATTTAAAAAAAAATGAGGAAGAGTTTAATAAAAGAGAATGGATGTTTTGTTAAATCAACATTGGTTCAGATGAACTTAGTCATAATTAAAGCCTTCCCCCCCTCCACTCCTTTTTTTTCAGTATACATTTCTGATAGAATTGCGTAGTATTTGCAAGAGACAGGAAGAGAGAAGGAAACCGAGAGAGAGAGAGAGAGAAAGAGAAAAAGTGAAAAAGGAAAGAAAAAGATAGAGTGACAGTTGATAATAATGCCATCATTAGCAGCACGACAAAATCACATTTCGGTTTTGTTATCCTCGTCTACTATTTCTTCAATGAATTTCATTTTTAACAATTTATGAACTTAAATTAATCATTTACTAGATCCACCGAACATGTTTTAAACAATAAAACAAAAAAAATATGGCATCATACTAATTGTCTTGATCAAATAATTGTTTCATCATAAATATTTTGCAAAGTATATATAATTTTACAAATATTATCAATCATATAAATAGTACATTTTTATTAAATCAGGAATATAACGACAATTAACTTATTTCTATTAACTAATACAAATTAATATGAATATTTCAAACAGGAATATGACTGGAAAAAAGTAAGTTACATTTCGTGAACCAGGCACGCGTGTGGCAACACTGTTGGTCACCAACCGCCTTTTCACAAGTGCGCTTGGTGTACCTATCATTACTCTCCTGATGACGGTTAAACCGAAAATTTGAAACTGTAAGTGTATTTTTACTGTGTACCAATAGTTTATAAGTCATCTGTCTCATCGAGCTTCTCTTTGTCGCTTTTGAAATCAGCTATCAATTTTAATTACTTTCTAGAAAAACGTAAATCCGTCAAAATCTTGAAAAAAAATATTTTATGATTACTATACATTACTTGCCTTACGTAAAGTAAAAAAGAATAAACATATTTATTAGCAATAAATTTAGAAATATCTGTTTCACAAGGATTTTGTTTATTTGTAATTTTATTTATTTTTAATTTTCATAAAATTACAAGCATAGCCATAAGGTAATAGTCGCGCTTAGCACTAGTTAAAGCAGCAGGTTTTTGTTTTCAGTTGTTGGTGCTCCCGTGTTCCATTATGGATTTGATCCAAGCCAAGAACAATACACATTCATCGCTTCGTTCACAGGTGTTTGAGATTCCAGTATGTCTCAAGAGTTCGTCAACAATGAAGCTCTATTCAATTTCATGGGAACCGACCAGCCCAGTTTTGAAATGATTCCTTCATTCTAGAAACTTGATTTTGTCCGTATCACAAGTGCCTTTCGTTTTCATATATAATATAATAATGTATTAAAATTATCATTTTATGTAATTATGTTGTTATCTAACTCCCGTTCTGGGCTGGTCAGTCAGTTGTCTGACTAGAAGACCAAAACCAACTAGATAACCATTAAGCTGCCACTCTGGAATCGTATACTCAAAGTAGCTTCCACAGTATGGTCACACATGTATATGGACAACTCAGTTATCCCAATGATCAGTGAAACTGCACGCATCTTTCCATTATGGAGAATAGTATTCCTGTCTGACTCGACTGCTGCTATTCAAGCACTATTCGGCCCTAAAGAACCTGAGGACCGTCCTGTATTCACTTGACCAAAACACTTTACACGTCTTCAAAGAAAGACAAAACTGCTGCTTTAGTGAGTCCATGGCCACTGTTATATCAACAAAAACCAGCAAATCAACCATCTGATAATCAAGGATTCGGTCTTCGTCAGCCATATCTTCCAAAATAAATCTTTTTGGTACAAAGGGGAGTAAGAAAAAAGGGTACTGGACAGCGGTGATTACAGGAGGATGAAATGCCTGGCAGGAACTGCAATGTCGCATAACCTTCGCATAGTAACCGCAACCCCAATATACGCCAGTCATGTCTCTAACAATCAAAGACGGTTTGTGCGACTCACACATTTCTATAGTTTTTACAAACGACAAGCAGAAGCAAAACAGAACAGATATATCCACGGAGTACACGAGATGAGATTTAGGCAGTCAGTTTATTATTAATACATGTCAGATGGTTCTAGAACAATGATTCCAATTAGGTTATAACTTTTAAAATTAAAATATGAATCTTAAAAGAAAAGAAATCGTTAAACTGATTATCTTTTAGTTTAATAATACTTTACCAAAGAGTTTATAATATATCTACAATAAAATAAAACTTAAACTAAATTTATTGTCTACGAGTTACAAATTTTATTTATTTATAGCAAAGTTGAGTGTAGGCCACTTCAGATTTGGAGTTGAAAACATGACCTCACTTTTCCAAAAAGAAATGTATCTTCCTTTTAATCACCCAGTCAGAAATAAAAAACAGCAATCTTCCACAGTGCAAAATCCAGTTTGACTTCAAGATCAACAAAAGTAATCAGTCGAAGGAGTTTCTATGTGACGAAGTTCGAGTCTAGAGCCAATACAGTTTTATCAAGAGGGACTGTGCAACCTCTACTTCTATTGACATGGAAAACACTGCTTTGCTTAGAAGACTAATTTGTGCCTCAAGTAATGGAAAAATAACATCTGCAGCCTGCAACGGAACCAACAATCTCCCCACCACCACAAAACACTTAATTGAAATTAACTCAGGATTTCACAGCAGGGTAAAGCTGGATTAAAAAGAAAAATCAGATATTATGTCGTTAGTTTTTAACGTGGAATCTATTAAGTTGAACAGTGCAACCACAAAAAGAAAATATTATAAACGTATCTATTCAAGTACAGAAACAGGAAGATAATCATAGAATGAGGAATTATAGAGGTGTTAAATATAGGATATTTATCCACTAGAAAATCGGAGTATGCCTAGTGTAAGATGTAACATTTATTGTGGTATCAAGTAAGGAGGATTAAAGCTGGAGAGCTTGCCAGTAAACCAAATAGAAAGCAACAGATGAGCTGGCCGTACGGAGCTGTCAAGTAGAGACTGAATCATTAAAATCATTAGTTGTGCAATCCGTAATTGTGTGGTATTTACTCATTCTGAGGTAAAATGGACAAACCAACAAAAGTCTTCACACAAATGAAGTTTTATTCAACGTGTTTCGAACACTTTGTGTTCATCATCAGGAAGACCCTGATGTTCATCATCAGAAAACAACTGGACCCAGTTGTTTTCACTGGAGCCAGTTGTTTTCACTGGACCAACCCGTCAGTACCACATCCTTGGTGTCTTCCTGATGATGAACACAAAGTGTTCGAAACGCGTTGAATAAAACTTCATTTGTGTGGAGACTTTTGTTGGTTTGTCCATTTTACCTCAGAATGAATCATTAAAGCTCTCTTATATAAACATGCCAAGGAAAAGTAAGTGATGCATTAAGTCAAAGACACAACCTTAGTATGAAATAAACCAAATGGTATTAAACCAGGTGAGCTTGGAAGCACTCACCATATATTCAGAGGAGCAGTAAAATATATTACAAGTAGTGTTTCTAAGTAATTTAAAACATATTAAACAGTTGGGGGGCATATTGTGTATCATGTAAGAGACATTAACAAATAGGGCATGCAATTAAGCAAAAGTATAATCAACACTAAGAACAGATTCAACTGAATCGCAAAGGGTTTTAAAATAGTAATGTCTCTAAGAAATCAAACTTTGTTTATTGCATTTGACAAATTAAAATCTTTCTCAAAACAATAAAAAGAAAGTCTGCAGGAAGCAAATAAATTAAACGAAGCCAATAAAAATTTAGATATTTTTAAGGAACCCTTAGGAACTCCATTGAACAACTATGACAAGCTCCAACATTTATGTTGCACTTATACCAATTTGTTTAATTTAAATATCTTGACTAATTACAACTTCAGACTTCAATATATATATATATCATTAGAAATAAATTCCCTTTTACAATTAAGATAAAAGGCAATATTAATTATCACTCAAAATAATTCTTATTTGGTTTATTTGTTATTAAAAATTTAATAACAATCTCACATACAAAATTTTAAATGAAATGCACTTTTGAAAAGAAAAAAAAATAGAGTGCAGTAATTACTTATGATTAGTTATTATGTTTCCTACTTTTTAATTTATGGGTAAGCGTTTCACCATTTAAGCTGCATTTTATTTATCCTTTTATCATGTATTGTTACATTATTTATTATATATCTTGACTTTATTTATAGTCTTTTGATCAAAGAAAATTGATTGTATTATTAAACTTTAATAATTAAAGTTTATTTTTGTACTAAATAACCTTTACTGTATCTCTTTAATAACTCATCAGATAACATCTACAATCTCTTTCGATATACAGGGCGGTCGAGAAGAAGGTGGGCCTTATATTATATAATATTATATATAATAAGTAAATTCATTGTTAATTACATATGATATCAGTTTACTTAAAGTCAAGTTGAGTGGTATATACTCAACTTGACTTTTTCAGTTTAAAAAAAAATCACTTTAAATTTATATTCTTTAGAAAATTGATATCTCTCTTATTCTAGTAATATTTGTCATAAATTGAATTTTTAAAGAAAGTTATTTATTTTTGGTTACAGTTAAAACCAAAATGATTCTTAGCTATTTTTGAAATATTATAATTTTGATATTTAAGTGAATTGTTGATGTTTTGCAAAGGCTCTGGTATACAAGCAAGTAAACAATATTTGTTGGCTTTGCGTTTACTCTGACAAGTGAAGGAATAAGGTTTGAAAATATTAAGAATGAAGTGAGTTATTTGCTAAGGGCCATGAGATTGACTGTTGAGCATTCAAGATTATATAAGCCCATTCGACTTGAGTAAATCCCAGCAGGACGGCATTATTGATACCAGGGTCTGTTGAAGACAGTACGGGCTAACAACAGTGAAGGCAGCTTGATTTAGGGCAGGCTAATGGCTGAGTTGCAGCAATGCGGACATTTTACCTCCAACAGTTTGTATGATTTGTGTAAGAGTGTGTAACTCAGTAGAACATATTCCAATTGTATTTCTTCTGTTTAGTATTCCATAACTTATAAACCTCAATCTCTAGTCCAAAGTAATCATATTATGCAGAAAGAAAATGTTCCTTTTATTAATTACAAATACAACTAGCTCCATCAGAATTTAATATAATTAGATTTTATTTAAATAAAGTTTAATTTTAAAAATATACAATAATATTTTATTAAAATCATCTTATATCGTATTTTCTTCTCAACTCCATTGATGATTTCGTTTATTGTCCGATTTGGTCTTGATCTAAATGTCTCATGTTTGCTTCTACACCTCCTATTCTCAGGAAGGTTCTTAAATTATAAATTTCAAAGTACATATAAAATTAAAGAGCAGAGTAAACATCATGTTATTATAAAAATCCGTCATAGCTCGTGAATCGGTGTTAAAGACGCGCAAGTAGTTTCCGGCGTTCTGGCGAGCGAAAACTGTGACCCATTTGTTGATTATCACCCATTCTAGTTCTGGACTACATTATCGGGTTGATTTAACATCAAAGATTTTAAATTCTTCCTCGCTCAAGCTTATAAGAATAAAGGATCTTTAACGAGTACCTGACATCGGGTTGGCTCGGGATTGAACTCTTTCCTGAGGGACAGTCATCCTAGGATTTCGCATCTTCCACATGTGAAATAACGGTCTTGGACAACACTTGAGCGAATAACAAAAATAACTACTAATTTGTAAAAAAAAATAATAAATTTGTAATTCACTTTATTAAAAGAAACTATTTTCTCATTTCTAATATTGTTATTATAATCTGCTGGAGCTATGCAAAATAAAGACTTGTAAAAAAAATAAAAATACTAGATATACCGTCAATTTATTTGTAAGTTAATTTAATGCGTACTTTTAGGTATATAAATGTCAGTTTCTTTCTTATATTTACTTATTGTCTCTCTGTCCAGTTTGCAATAACTCCATTCAATTTCTACTGCAATTTGTTTACTTAGAAAAGTGATCGCATACTTTTTTTATACTATGTATATGCTTGTTTAAAATAAAATGTATGATTTTTCAAATTAATTATGGTTTAGGTTAGGTTAGGTTGCAGTGGCAATGGCAGTTCCCACAAGGGAACACACGTAGGCCAAGCATTGGCCCTTTGTGTACCACACAATGATGATTGATTCTACAGTGGGAGTCCTAAATTTTGCCTAACTCAAATGTATTTAGAGTAGGGGTCTTTAACGAGTACCTGACATCGTACAGGCTCGGGACCGACGGTTTAACGTCCTTCTCCGAGGGACGACGTGCTCAGATTTATTCACCTCCCGCGTGAATAAAGCGAGGGCCAGGTGAGGATTGAACCCTGGTCCTATCAGTTCAGAGGCGAGCGCGTAACCACTGAGCTAGCCTGGCCCTCTAATTATGGTTTAATTTGTGCTAAATTTTATAGAACTAACTATATCAATTCACTTAGAGTTCAACATAACTATATAGCCATTTTGAATGATAGTAAAACTTCATTAAAAAAAAAGTGATTATAATAACAAAGATTCTAGAAATAACATGCTTATGAATAAAAATAAGCACGACCAATGTAAGATCTCAAATTAACTATTCAGTACCTTTTGTAGGAACGTTAGAAAGACAGAAAAAAAATATATTTTAGATAATAAAACCCCAGGAACAACCTGATATACTCAAGTCAGACAACTGATTACTGCAAAGGATGATTAGTAGTCGAAATGGGAGAGTTTGATTCCATATTGAAAAGAGAGCAAAATCACAAAAGATTTGAGTCGTATTATCTTTTGTTCTGTACCAACCTAAGTGAACACTGGTAGCCCTAAATAGTCCATAAATTAAAGTATGTTAGCAATAGTAAGGGGAACATAAACAATGCTACCTAACAGATAAGACTGCAATCTCCTGAGAGAGAATGTTTACCTTCTCTATAACTTTTGAACAAACTCTGTGGTGTTAACTAAAATATTATGTCACTTAAACAATATGATCAAAAAACATAGAAGAATAACGTAAAATAATAGTCAACATATAATAATTTCATTTTTGCACCATTCCGGTTACTACTTTCCATTATAACGAAATCACACTAGACTGGCCTAAATGTCGCCATTATAGAGAACAAAAAAAAAAAAAAATTCATGCAAATTTCACTTTAATTTCTAATATGCAATTCAATTAACCTCTACATCTGATACGCGTTTAGTGTGCCATTTACCAGATGGCACATCGAATATATTTGTTCATTCAAGCGGTAACTACTATATGGCATTAGTCGTTGTTTTCTAATACTCAAATTAACTTCCTAATTTTAATAATTTAACTAACCCGCTTCTAAAAGATGTAATATTATTATATTTTGCCAATACTACATACTTCAGATGCCATGAATCAGAAATTTAAATTTATTTAGTTAAAAAAAAGTGTTTGAAATTAACAGTTTGTTGTATAAAAAAAAGTAAAAAAAAAATTGTAGGTAGCCTTTAAAAAGTGAAAATGTAAACTAAATTCACAGGTAGACTTGGTAACCCAATGAAGCTCTGGTTATGCGCTGATTATTAACCAAAAAGTGAAATTTATGAGTAATTACTTCCAATAAAATAATCGCAGTTAATATGTCAAGATATGCGGTTTTACCTCCCATATAATACCTCTAAAAATAATCTCACTGAGACATAGATACAAAGTAGTCTTCCATAATATGATTCATTAGGAAAAAATGAATTAGAAACAAATATGTCACATCATCCACAAAGAGTCAAATATTTATCAAAAAAAAAAAAGCTTAAAACTTTAAGCAAAACTCTAGGCATCAAGTTGCAGTTGTGAATTATTAATACAAACTCTGCTTTGATTAGAAGAAGGAATATAATTTAACGAAAGAAAAAAGTGACTCTTAAATAAGGATATGTTGCATTAAATTCTTAAGAAATTTGAAAAAAGGTATTTTAAGAAATAATTTTTACATTATTTAAAAACAATTATTAATATAAAATTATTTATGCAACAAATTGGATATTAGTTAACACGTTAGGTCAAGAGCTATGTTATTTGCGTCGTTGGTGCCATGACCAACTCCAGGACTTATTTTATTTTATTTGTCTACAGTTACCTTTACTTTTCCCTTCTCAGTTCCCTGCTTTTCCATTTTTACAAGTTTACTTGGCCTTAGTCCTACTTAATCCTATGACCCTTGATGGACAATTCTACTTCTGATGCCGAAATTGTGTCACCTCTTTCAATAAGCTCCTTCTTTGCGTTGTGTTTTATTGAATCTCAGTAGACCGTGCCTTATATTAATTATATATGTTTATTTTAAATTTTACATATCAAAATGATGTAGAACAATTTTTTTTTTGCGAAAATAAATTAAAATCAAATGAAGCTTGGACATAATGAAATAAAAAGTCAATAATCCATGACTCGTGGAGAAGACGGAGCGAAGTTGATTTTCCCTGTGGTCTCTGTCCACTGCCTTCGGTGTTAGTTTATTGAAAGAAGAGTGATTTTCCTTGCCATCCCTGGTATTCAATCTCCGATATCTGTCACAATACCTCCTCCCACAGCCTATTCCCTTTCTCATTCTTTCATTCTTTTCCGACTTCTTTTTTTTTTTCTATCAAGAACTTCGCATCCTATTATTCATTCCAAGATCACATCACTCATTTATTCTCATATGCAAAATATAGTAGTAGTTTGCAAACATTTTTTATGGCAAAACCCTTTCGACATTATTTTAGAAATAATGAAGTTACTTCAAAAATAAAACATACTATACTGAAACATAATTCTTTTCATATAAAACTCATTACTCAAGTGTGTTTTCTTGTAAATTATTTAATTAGAAAAATGACTTTTTAATTGGAAGAAAGCTTCTCTTTCATGAACATAACATCCTTTTAGAATTCGGTTTAATTTATCTGTCAGTGTTGCAACCAGATTGATTGGATGTTTAGTTTTCTTTCATTACTTGTAAACACTGACTAGGACTAAAATAGATTTTTTTTAGTTTGAACACAAAGCGTTTTTTGAGTAAAGCATATAAATTATTCTGAGGTAAAATGGATAAACAAACAAAAGTCTCCACATAAATGAATTTTTATTCAGCAACAACAACGCGTTTCGAACACTTTGTGTTCATCATCAAGACACCAAGGATGTGGTGCTGAAGGGTTGGTGTCTTCCTCATGATGAACACAAAGTGTTCGAAACGCGTTGTTGTTGTTGAATAAAACTTAATTTGTGTGGAGACTTTTGTTTGTTTATCCATTTTACCTCAGAATGAGTAAATACCACACAATTACGGATAGCAAAACTAATGATATAAATTATTGTATAAACAATTTATTTGTTTATGATACATTCTGTCATTAAAGACAAACTGAGCATATTTACTTTATGGGACTACTTTAATGTCTTATGGAAGTGATAAAATTTCTTACGGAACACAAGATATAAGCTTTTAGCAGTCAGGTATAGATTATTAGGTAGCGTGGCTGTCTTTACTATTCTGATTACAAGTTCAAACCTTGGACATTACCTAAACTATCATAAGGGTAATTGAAAATCCAAAGCACACCAAACTTTTAGGGGAAATAAACTCGTCAGCCCTGAGCCTGTAAGCTACCGGATACTTGTGAAAGATCCTTTACAGAATAAATTACCATGAGACAAAACTAAGGACATTTAATGTTGAATGAACTAGTCATTTAGCACAAACATAACTCATATTGGTGCTGAATAACAAATTCAACACAATTTCACTCGAAAAGCAACACAAAATGATTGATGACAACAACGATGACGGTAAACTTTGAAGTTTCTACGTGTGGGAGTCAGAAATAAACAACCATATAACCTCCTCTCGTCTTTTTTATTAAGCATTTATTTATACTAAAATAATATGAATGTTTATTATCCTATCATATTTACTCTTTACATTATAGTTATTTAAAAGTCATTAGCTTTTTATCTGCATCAAACTCTAAAATCGATGTTAAACTCATATTTACCCAACTGATTTTCTTCAATTTAAAAGGGAACTTGAATTTTGTTTACATTTTAATATTCACCAGTTACCTTTTCAAACATTCAAACCGGGGTTTAGAAGAGTTTTAGCCTGAAGCACAATCATTCATCTTCATTGAATAGCCATTGTTTCTAACACTTGCTCTTTAGGAGACCAACTTCCAAGCAATCAGAGAGTTAAAAACAATTATTTCAATTTTTAAACTATTACTTTCTTTAAAACAGGAAATTTTCCACCTGATTATTTCAGTTAAACATATCAATTCATGACTAAAATCACTTTAATTTACTACAAAAGCGTTTATAATACACAACTTGTATTAAAAATAGGGGGTCAGGTTAGCTCAGTGGTTAACGTACTCACTTCTGAACTAATAGGATACATCTTCAGTTTTATCTCTTTATAGTGGAAAAGCAGAAATGGAAATTGCAGTTTCCCGAATATTCCCTTTTCTGTTTTGTCACAATAAACACATAACCTGACAAAAAGACGAACAATACATGATTTTTTAATAAAACCTATTAACTGATCTTTTCTTCATTTTACAACAATATATGAATAGGAACTTAAAAAAAAAATGAAATAATAATTTATATCTGCGATTTAAAATATCTAGCACTGAACGTACAGTGTATATCAGTGGTATAGGGCATCCCATGGCTTACATGCTCGTCTTTGGACTGGTACATCCGAGGTTCAATTCTCACGCTAACCTCGATTTACTGACGTAGGGGGTGATAAAAATCAGAGCTCGTCGTCTTTCAGGGAGGATGATAAACCGTCGGTCCCGAGTCTGTACATCAGTTAGGCAAAATTAATGGCTTCCAATATAGAATCAACCCGAAAATTTGGCTAACCCACTACTAAAGTGGGTGAAAAATAATAAATAAGGCTCACTTTCCGGTCCCAGAGCAGTACTAAAAGCTGAAAGTCTTTAACCGTATACCAAGTATAGCTCCATGGTGTATAAATGGGCATATGGCTACACTAACTTCCTACCTTTTTTAAACAGTATTATTTGTTTTAAATATTTAGTTAATTTCTCTCTTTGTATTACTCTTTTAATAAAGTAAAAGACCAGTTTTGACAGGTAAAACCATTCTCTGATTCTTACATTTTTTATTTGTGCCCATTTATAAAATCTCATTTTTTTAGTCATTTCTCATATTTATAAAAGGAAATTACTAACTTTAATTAGTAATTCCATAAAAAAAAACCAAATTTGTAAGTATACTGGTAACTAATTATTGAAAGTATAGGAATTATAAAAAAAGGGGGAACATATAATTTATCAGGGGATCATATACTTAACATAATCAAGTTATGTACCCAAATGGATGCCAAGTCGTTTATTTCCAGGCTGGATGACAGATGACATTTATCTTTTTTGTGAAATATATTAGTTTATATACATATAAGATTTAGAGCAAATATTTAAATATAATTTTAATTTAAAAAGTTAATTAAGTTCCTTAGTTGAATTTATTTCAATTAACGCAAGTATTAATCATCTTTGGTTAAAATAGGCTAAATTTATAAGAAGTGTCTAAAAAAGAGCGAGAAAAATGGAAAAAAGTTTATCTCAGGAAACAATAAAACAACACTGTCAACTGAGACATTTTAAAAACAGCGCGTGTTTAATAAGCATAATATACAAGCAGTATTAAATATGAATAGTACAAAAACACGAAGGTATATTTTAAAATTTACGTAATATTATTATTAACTAAATAATAATAACTAAGAGTAATTTTAAATAATAAAAATCTGGAGTGGCCTTCACTCAACTTTACTATAAGTAACTTAATATCAAATTTCTTGAGTATATAATATATAACGTCTCAATTAAGCATAATGTAAACATCTAAATGGGATATGATTATTAGTCTTTCATTCCTGAAAGAGTACAGATAGTGATTGAAGGACATATCAATATATAAGCTTATTTTGGTACATCACACAGCTGATGCAAATAATTTCATTAGTATAACTACAGCAGTAATAACATTTTTGAAAAACCAAAGTGAACATTTCTTGATACGAAATATTCTCCTACAAGAGAACATGGCCTCTGTTCAAATAGCCAGTGGATTTCTTACATCGTTCACTTGACATCCCTCTACATTGAATATTAAAGTAAAATTCTCAAATTTTAAACAGGAAAATACCCTTACTTTCTCTGAAAAACATCATAAAAATCGAAGAAAAAATGTTGCTTTAAGATGAATTATAATTAAAGTAGTACGATAATTACATTTATTAATCTCTAAACTAAAGATTTCAATTTTGAAATTATCTTTTACATTTTCGGTCTTTTATAGAATTATTATACTGGGAATTTTATGGCTTCTTAGTATTTAATAAGATCATTTTAAATGATTTTATTAAATGATTAATAATAAAATCATTTAATTATTATTAATGATTAATAATCAGTCCTATTTAAAGATGCATTACCTGTGGAAGGCGTCTAGAAGAACGATTCATAAGATATGGCGGATTTTTATAATAATATGATGGCAATCTGAAAAGCTGAAGACACAGAGCTCTTCAAGAGATAATAAACAATGCAATAGATGATTGGTACTCAGATGGCAAGTGTGGTCGCTTGAGGTGCCAAAACGCGAGTGCTCCAACAATAATGCATTAAATTATATTTTAAAAACTTATAATATCAAAACTTGCTGGGGTAATTTATAAGCAAACGAGATTTATCTCATTCAAATTAGTTATCATTTGGCTGTTCTTATAGTACAAACTCAGGTACACTTTATTTTATCATTTTTGCTATAGTACATTTTCCCATACCTCCAAATATAACTTTTTTTTTATACTTCGCATTTTTATTGATTCGCAGCTAAAATTCTACGAGGTCGAGAAATTCCATCTCAAGCCCTCTTTTTCTGTTTTCCCCACTTTCTCTGAACTAATTCTTTTTTAAGAGAGAAAATGTTAAGTTGGCTCTAAAGAACTTGTTTTCCGGGCAAGCTAAAATAATTTATTTAAAAGCTTTTAATTTAAAATGTCAGCAGTGAAAGCTGAAAGTAATATCTAAATTACAAAAAAAAAAAAAAGGAACCATTGTACCTTTCCTTCATCAAATCATAAGATTTAATCCACAATATTCAATTAAAAAAAAAAAATGCAGAAAAAAACTCCATTAGACTGAAACAATAAGAAAATTAAAATTTGAAAGTTATTATGAGTCGAAAAAGTGTGTTTCATTCTGAACTGTTCCTTAAGAAAATAAGGGCTGTATGGTTATAAAAGAAAGGACAAGATGACTATTTTTCCTCCCTCTAAGGTGCATGTTACGAATGCGACATCTGTTGAATTTTTCCCTACGGAAAAGAGCAATACCATTTACCCCTTTTAGACAAGGAAAACTTTCCCTATTGCAAAACATTTCAACCGTGGAAAACCTCACTTGAACTTTAATGTTCCGCTCTATAAAGTTGTTTGTTTACTCTTACAGAATTGTTATAGATAGTTACTTCAGCAATAATGTTGTTAGTAAGAGAGTTGTTGCTTTATATATGACATGTTATTACAAAGAGAAGAATATTTTTTTTCAGCGTAAATTACAAAAAGAAGAATGAATTAAAAAAGTTTTTACCCTCTCCAATTTTTTCTGCGGTTTATTCAAACTGATTTACATGTTTTTGTTTTAAAAACTTTTGAATCTGTTAAGAATACGATGGTTTTATAAACGTTTTATGTTGTTTTAAATTTATCTGAAAACTAAACAATTCAATGCAGGTCAATATTTAAAAAAATAAACCCTTCTAAATTAGAGATGTAAATAAAATCAAAATATAGAATCGCTAAAAACAGAAAATGGAAATCATAAAAAATTGTACTCGTAGATATAACAATTGGTTAAGAAGTAAAACTAATTAATCGAATCAACTGAACAAATTATAGTTATATTATTTCTTCTAATATTATAACTATAATAACTTAAAAGAAACATTTTCATAAATTATCACCCTTTCATAGTCAAGAATAAAGAGAAAATTAAATATAAACATAAAGGTTTAATAATCAAACTTGAAAATTGAAATGAATGCAACGAAATTAAAATAAGATTACACAAATGCATACTTGTAGTAAGCCCATTATACTAATGACAAACATGGCAATCCGGACTACACTATAAAGCATAATGTACCATCCTGCATATACTCGCAGGTAACAATATGAAGAAAATAATGCAGAAAAAGAATTACTGCAAAAAAATCAGGACATAACCAATTTTAAAATACCCCAGTTTAATTATGTATTAAAAAAAATTATTAATTAACTTTAGAACATAGATCAACCTATGTGTTTTATTTTTCAATAAAATATAAATATATACAAATATTTTTATATACATATATATATATAGTAAATTATTATCATGACTCTGTCAGTTCTTCAGGTTCAAATTAAACTCTCATTGCCAACGTATCGGTTTTTATTTAAAACCTTTTCATAGGATCAAATCCATAAGTTGTTCATATATAATCATGGACCCCTAACATTGGCAATGTGAGTTTATTTGAACCTGAAAAAGTGACCAAATACTTATAAAATTTTTGTTTTAAGTCCTGATTTTATTTTGCTTCTACTTCACAGTTGATACTTTTATCTATCTATAAATATATAAAGAAGATTAAAAGGTTCAACTGGACTACTAATTTGATAACGAAAAGTGAAAATCATAAGTATAAGCACACAAAACTCACAAGTACATTTCGAGAGGCGTGTCATCAGGTAGAAGTACTCCATCATAGCAGCAGCAGCTGACTTTGAAGTTAAAGCAGTATATAGCGGCTTCCGTATTGACGATCTTTTTAAGAACGTATTCTTTTCTTTAAACACTTTACGGTCTAATAGTAAATTAGTTACTAATTAAGTTATTAATTAATTACTAATTTATCATTATAACTTGTATTAATTAAACAGTTTATTTATGTGATTACTAAATAATTTGTTAGGTTATCTCCAAAGTACATATTGGATAAAAGATAACTTTTAACAAATAAACAACTTAACTGGATACTTCGAGTTTTCGAATAAACATTAATATTTTAAATATTATTATTTATAATAATAGTAGACTATAAATAACAGTCTCTAAATCTAATACATGAATAAACAGAGTTTAAGTTCAAATCAATAATACAAATAGCTTAATGATAACACTGATAAAAGAAAGTGAAGATACAATGCACAAGCGCTCCTAGCGGTCAGTAGGTAAACTAATAATATCATGTTTATTAAATTTAAATTTCCTTGGGAGAGTTACTCTTTCAGTTGCTTTTGCTACACCCTGAAGTGTTTAGAAGAAAAGAACACGTTATTAAAAAGATCGTCAATTCCGAAGCCGCTTTGGTCTTCAATAATATTTGTATAAAGGACGATTTCTGGCTGCCCATTTACACGAATATGTATATAGATTGTTGAATATTACACCATATTTGCTAAATATGGTCTAATGTTAAACAATGTGTGTAGAAGAAGAAGGCTACCAAAATTTACAAATATATATATATATATATCATATATCATGCTGTTTGTTTCTTGACCTCTCTATATTCACAGGTTTTGAGATTTTTTTGAGGGTTTTGGTCTGGATATTAAAAAACTTCTTCACCAACGTTTCGACATATATTTATGTCCTCCTCAGAGTTAAAACATTAATACATTCAGCACACATATTTAGACTACATTAGGTCTATTGTTTGCTAATATGTAACAAAAAAGATAAACTATAGATTTTCGTATTTCAGTCTGGTTTTGTATTACATTGATAAGAAATTCCAGAGGTTTAAATTTGTTTAGCTGGGAAGTCTGTTGTGTATTCCCAGGTAAACAAATTGAAACCTCTGGAATTTCTTATCAATGTAATACAAAACTAGACTGAAATACGAAAATCTATAGTTTATCTTTTTTTATTACAGATTAGCAAACAATAGACCTAATGTAGTCGTAATATGTGTGCTGAATGTATTAATGTTTTAGCTCTGAGGAGGACATAAATATATGTCGAAATGTTGGCGAAGAAGTGTTTTTTAATATCCAAACCAAAACCCTCAAAAGATCTCAAAACCTGTATATACATATATGTTTGCACTTAAGTATTTCACAAGTCAGTTAGTTTAGGCTGCAGTGGCTGTCTCAAGAAAGAACACGCACATGCCAATGACCCGTCCTTTGTGATACCATACAGAACATTCTTTACTTGGGTCCCTAAATTTTTGCCGAACTAAAGTTATTAAGAGTAGGGACCTTTAACGAATATTTCACACAACACAGGCTAGGAACCGACGGCTTAACGTCCTCTCCGAGAGACGATATGGTCAGATTTTTTCACGTCTAAAGTGAACATCGAAAACCCGAGAGAGAATTAAACCCAGTATCAAAAAGACCAGAGGTAAAGGCGCAAGCCACTGGGCTACCCTGACCCCCTTCCTATATCAGTTACTTGAAGTTTCATTTACAAAGAATCAAGTAAATTAATTGATAATCACAAGAAATATGTAAAGTTTGCATTAGCCACTCAAACTATATGTATAACACATACATTTTACTGACTTTCATTTAATGCCCAAACCACTTAATTACAGTCTTTTTATGTTAGGTTATCTCTCTTCCATAAACCGTTGTCCAAACGTTTGACCCAGAAATAAAAATTACTTAAAGATTGCACCAAGTTAATATGAAATGCCAACAAAATACCAACAAACCAGATTATAATTAAAACCGTATGGACAAAAGTTCACCTGCTTACAAAAATCGAATTATTTTAGTTAAAAGTTAAAAGACAGTAACTTAAATATGAAATTTTGTGATTTCAAGTCTTATATTTTTCAAATATATTGCTGACACTCTCTGACACATTTTATTACTGAATGCCTGAAGTACTCCACGATGAAATTCAAAAATTTTATCATATTTATATCTTTTTTAATTAATATTTACTTGTTTTATTTTTTCTAATTAATTTCATTTTATAATATTTACTTATTTGAATGTTAGTTTCCGTTGTTAAATGGTATGTTTGTTTCTTACGTCTATTTCTAAATTTTGATTATATTTTGAAATCAACATTTAACAATAAACAAGTTCATTGTTTATATCTAATGTTTTCCTTCATTTTTCTTTAAATTTTTAAAAAAAAAGTTCACTTAAGACGAAAATAACTGTGATTATTTAAATAAGATTTATCAGTTTTTGTATGTTTGCTTCTTTGTCATTAGAACTTTAAACAATTTACTAAGGAAATAAGAAAAGACCTAATTCATAATTAGGTTGAAATAATGTTTTTTAAAACATATATGATTAAAACTTCTATGTTAATTATATAAAGAGAAGTTATTCCTTTACGGGTTACACTGTAAAGATATTTGTTTCTACGAGTATAAGCCCAGGGAAATTCGAATAAGAGAACAGAGGGTGAGCTAAATTTAACTTTTAGGAAGATTCCATTGGAGAAGTTTGCAAACATTGCTTTCAAAACAGAAGTTGTATGCGAAGCCAAATCTAAGGGCTGTGCGAGGGGCTGGTTTGAATTATGACTTCTATTGCACCGATTCCATATCAATCCTCCTTTTTCTTCTTGTCAAAATAAACGACGTGGCATTTCGTTTTAACTGTGGAGAAATGCCACTTCTCATTCACACATGATGATATTACTATTTCATTTAAACTCCCAAAATACCTTCTTTATACTGTCATATCTTTCCTCTATAGTCATGTAATTCTCAAAAACTTGAAAACCATGTTTTATAAGTTTAAACAAAATTGGAAGTTTCTTAATTATATTTAAGAATATAATATGGAATATTCAAGAGGAATTATTAATTTGAAACAAAATTTGGTTAAAAGTTTTGGTAACAATTGCAGAAAATTGTTTTAGCGTATTATTTAAAGTTAAACATGATTTACTTCTTCTTGCAGACAGTCGCAGGCAACATTTTAGATGCTTGTATTATGCATACGGCCTAATGAAATGAATCTCTCTTTGAACTTAACGAATTTCAGTTAGTAAGCAAGGGGAGTTAATTCTTCTCATTCACAGCAAACTGAATAATCCAATGCTAGCATGAACTTTTCATCAAATGAAAGCAGTATTTGTGAATACCTTTGTTCAATATTGGTGGAAAAAATTACCTTCATTGTTTAATATTTGATGTGATTGTCTAAATGTACTGCTCACCTGAAACAAACAAAAAATACGATTAATAAATAATTAATATTCAGTTTATATACATGCAAGCTTGTTACAATAAACATACCCCAATGGTAACATAAAGATTAAAAAGTCATAGGGCTTTAGCTTCTTATCAAGCAAGCGTTTTTTTTTCCGTCTCTCTCTCTTCTCTTGTTATAAATATACGCAATTAAATAAAACAAGCAGCTGATGTCACATGGGAACACTTTGACTTCGCGCCTTCCAAATGTTTGTTATGTTCATAAAAGCGACTTCACAGAAGACATGTACTAAATATCTGATCTTCTTTACAGCTGGAAATACCATAACCTCAAAGACTTCTTACTCCTTTACACTTCAACAACTTCAATCCACGCAAGAACAATCAAATCATTCGGTCATGAAATAGTCAATCACATACACACATACTCTGAGAACACCACTGGTTTATTCATTTTCTCATTTTCTTACTGTGGTTTAGACTTTGATTTATCTATAATTCTTATATAAGTATTCCTTAGATTCAAAATAAGCTGTTTGTTAATATTGAGGGGTCAGCAACTACCTGCAATTCTTCTATGATTGACAAAGCATTTATATTTTGTTGTTATTCTCCATCTAAATGTTTAAATATGTTCTCAGAAATTTATCAAACAATAGTCCATGGCCGGTGGACACTTTCACGTCTCCGCTTCTGTATTCCCCGTTCTTTTCCTACCTCTCATGAAGATGGCAAGATAGTCGAAATGATCGAGGATAGTAAGTGTTAGTCTCTCTTTTCTGTTTTCTAGTGAAAACTTTAATTATATATATAAAACAAGATTTCACTTAAACACGTGAAATAACAATCAATGATGAAACCACAATATGAAAAGGGAAAAAGGACTAAGATATTTTAACCATAACAAGCGGTCTTCGTCAGTGGGGTTTTTGACTCTGACGAAGACCGCTGATTACGATTGAAAGATCTTAGCATTTTTTTCCCTTTCCATATTGTGGTTTGAACATTGATTGTTATTTCATGTGTTTATGTGATCTCTGGACACGACAGAGTAGTTCCTGTCTATAAGCTTCTTCTCAAGACCTTCGATTTGCCTAAAAACAGCTTTTTCGTTGTTAGAACAACGGTTGAGATGGTCAGCGATTGTAGTCTACGCGTTTCGATCACTTTCCGTAATCATCTTCAGGACATCCTCCCACTGATTGATGTCTTGAAGATGATTACGGAAAGTGATCGAAACGCGTCGACTACAATCGCTGACCATCTCAACCGTTGTTCTAACAACGAAAAAGCTGTTTTTAGGCAAATCGAAGGTCTTGAGAAGAAGCTTATAGACAGGAACTACTCTGTCGTGTTCAACAAAGCATGCACATCTGAAGGACTGCTACCAAAAGATACTAATATATATATAACTCTTATTGAGGTCAATTTAAATAAACTGTTCCTGACGTTATGGTAATCATCTATTAAATTAAAATAAGACAGGTAAGACTTACAACAGCCAAATAGCTACCTTTCACACTTGCTAATTAGTTACGATAAGATATATAGCGTGATTCTTATTATTTATCGTACATGCAAAATGAGGTATAAGATTGATACGTTCTAGATAACGAGAATTTACTTTTGTTTTACAAGTAATGTTAATGACTTCCAAATCTGAACAAGGTATATTTCATGACATTTACAAACAAATTGTTAAAAGCCAATAATCTCTAGATTCTTAAGAGAAATTTTAATTAACGAAATTCGCTATTTTTAAATTTAGCAAAAATGATAATTACGTCAAGATTGCGAGAGAATTTTGTTGATTTAGCACAATACCTTATGACAAGGTAGAACCATGTCAGTTTACTTTAACATTAAGAGGAATACTGATAAACAAAATTGATAAGTCAAGTAATTTATATTTATCTGATTCTGTAATTTAAAGACATCATCAGTGTTAAAAGTTAAATATGAGTCTACAAAACATATTTAGGACTGCTACATTTCTAAATTTACAGCCTACTACACTGCTACACTATACTAAAACTACACTAATTTTTTTTGTTATGTCAAACCCGCAAGCCATTTATTTACGATATTCTAACTACATTTCCATATTTTAATAATTTTTATTAAAATTGTTGATTAATAACCTATAAATTACAGTAGAGTTATTTTTTCGCAACATCAAGTTGACATTATTATAATTACTACTTTTTAGATTCATTGTAGATATCAACCTAATGTTAGCAAAATCACAAACTGATGGCAATTTTTGGAGTAAACCTGAAGTAAGAGCAAAGGAGGATTACACTGGCAAGAACTATGAACTGAGATTCGAACTCCTGGTGACGAACCAAGAACGGGTGAAAATAAAGTTGGGAATAGCTACAGCACAGTATGCAGTAGGAGGACTCTATATGCAGTAGGCACAGTATTAATTGGACTCTCTATGAAGGATTAGGACGGAAGGGAAAAGCACTGGAAACATAGAGACAGCCCTGGCGAATAGAACCTCCCACCTCCCCCAATGTGTATTGCTCGGCTACTGAACCTCACTTACCAAAACTGAAGACATCTCAAGATAAATAAGCAAGCAATTTTAGCATTCCTTTATATAAATTAAAAGACGAAAAAACTAGCCTTGTTTTGTCCATCAGGAGATGAAAAAACAATTAATTAAGTAATTGGTTTTTAAACTTCCAAGGGAAATTTTCACAAAAATGTCTTCTAAACAATAAAAACCGACCAGAGAAAAAGAAATATAAAACAATTGATTATTTTCAGTAAAGTATAATTTTTTCACTTTCAAAGATGGGTTGCTTGAGGATTTTTGGTCAAAGGAAAAAAGTCCAAAATTCCTCAAGAAACCCATCTTTGAACTTAAAAAAATCAGTGTACGAGAAGCTACCATATATCAATATAATTTTTTTCATATGTTATTTATTAAATTGAAAATAATAACGAAACACCAGAAAAAATTGTATGATGTTTCTAAAAGGGTAAAACCAAAGATAGTTTGATTAACTAAATGCGAAGTGTTCTCTGTTTGATCACAGGTGTTATCTCCTTCATTTTGTTTTGAATCTTTTCTTTGGAATTGTCAAGAGTTCGATATCAATAGTAGAAAACTTTTTCTTTAGGTATCCCCAAAGGAAGAAGTCTCAGGAGTCTAGCCACCCTCTCCATGTCTTCCTTCAAAGAAATTACACAACAGAAATGCATTTCCTTCAACGTTCAAAGCCAACGGCATGCAAAAAGAACAGAATTTATGTGTAAAAACAAAGGCACACATGTTCTGCATGGACAGTTTGTGCTGCGGAAAATTGGACTGAAGAAAAAAGTAACTGGTGAGAATATAAAAAAAATACAAGTCAACACACAAATTCAGTTCATAATTAAACTAGGCGTCATAAACATTTTGTGTTCATTCTCAAATTATATTTGAAAGGCACAATGCGATGTAGCCCTTAACACGATAGGGCTTGTTGAATACTCTTATTTTATTCCCACCATGAGCAAATACAACAAATACTAAATTAATTAATGTTGAGCCCCTCTTCACAAATATACTAAAGACTAAAGGAAGTAAAAGTAGTTCTTGTTTATGTTTTTATTGATTTTAATGTAAGTCTTATTTTTACTGAAAAGAATATCTGAAGTATGCTAAAAAAAAAAAAATTTCGCTTACAGTTTCAAAAGAAAACATATATTTTTAATAATTTCAAAGAAGGGGTTCTTGAGGATTTTGGTCATAAAGAAAATTAAACTCCTGTTTATACGTTGACGTTTCGCCAAAAATTGTTTGGCATTTTCAAGGCTTGTTTCATAGGAAAAACACTATTTAACAGTCCATGTATGTATGTATGGTGTATGATGTATCTATGTAAGATGTATGTATGTATGTATGTATGATGTATGATGCATGATGTATGATGCAGGTAGATAAAGGCGTGGACTGTTAAATAGTGTTTTTCTTCAGAAACAAGCCTTCAAAATGCCAAACAATTTTTGGCAAAACGTCGACATATAAACAGGAGATTATATACCAAAATCCTCAAGAGCCCCTTCTTGAACTTGATACGAGTTCAAGTTCATATAGTCGAGAAGCTATATCAATATTTTTAATAATAATCAATATAAAAATAACAGATCATACTTCTTTAAATTATGCTGTTTTTTTCTCTCTACTTCCACGGAGGAACCCACATGGTTGAATTTATCTTCCCACTGTACTAATAAATCCTTTTAAATAGTTTTTTGTAAAATTTCAATTTTTGATTTGTTAAACTAATTTCAAAATGGTATTAGTCTTGTAGTTTAATAGTGAATTTGAAATAAGGAAACATTTAGAAGCAAAATGGATATCCGAAAAGAGTTGGGATATAACAAGGGATGTAATTCAGAGCAGTTATCGTCACGGAGAGGAGAGTGGGGTCAAATAATTGGGTAAATAAGTGAAATGAATTTAAAATGGAAGGGTTGTATTGATAAAGATATTAGATATTGCTAATGAATAACTATTATTTATTCTTAAAGAAAGGCATAGAGGAAGTGATTTCATTTGTTGATGAAAGTGGCCAGTTCAAGATCGAATGGGGATTATTTTTTCGACGAAATTTTAAATCTGTTATTATGCAATAAATCATCGGTAAGGGTTTAGTTGCGAGTGGTTAAATAGGGTCTAAGGACGAAATGGCGTGGGCACTCGATAAGCAAGGTAAACAATATGTGAGAGCCACGCGATCTGACCGGCTTCTATTTAACATTCACCCACTCCGCAGCGATAATTAGCCGCTCTAAATGGCCGACAATAGCCATAGCTTAATCAGGTCTCGATTATCGTCAGAACTGATCACGAACTCCCTTGTATTAGGCAGAGAAGGGAATTTCCCCCCTTTCTGGGTGATCTCTCACGGAGGGGAAAAAAACAGGCTAATAGGACGTATAAGCAACAAACCACGCAATATTTCAAAACAAATATGTTTAGTGGCACTTGTTGAGGGAAAAATAAACACAGAAAAAAACATACAAGCGTTATCACTCTACATTTTTTATTTAAACTATCATATAGAGTATATTCTGAAAATAATCACTTCATTTAAAGGAGTTAAAACAATGTTGCACTCTTACTGTTTAGATTAATTACAAAAACGTGTGTTTTTATTTCAATAATAATTATCATAACAAATTCTCATGCAATGTGATATTTTTTTTATCAAAACAACAATATTATTTTAATAAGAACATTAAAAGAAATGGATGTTTTTTCCTAGGAGGACATCACCTCGCTTATTCCAAGGACTTAAATGATGATTTTTATATGGACAGTACTATAATTTTTACATTATCTTGATTACTTTAAAATAGGTTATCAAGATGTACATCATATTTCTATTCCATGTGACGAAGACAAGTTGTTTTTGTTCGAGATTTTAGTCACATTTCTGAATTGTCTGTGCTCATACGCTGGTGTGGTAATTAAGGAGTTTTCCCCTACGCTTCTTCTAACTTAAAAAAAAAACGTATTTCATCCCTTACTGTAAATTTCAAAACATCAGATCTATTTTTCACATATTTTCCCTCCCAGTCCTAGAAAAGTTCCTGGTGATGTGGTTAATTTTGGATATCGTGATTGTTCATTTGCCCTATCTTCCAATCCTGCTCCTCTACTTGTATGCTTAACCAACATACCTAACATACTCTTAATGAGACTTTAATTACTTCTCTACTGCTAACATACTTATGTTAAGTAACATAATCTTAACCTAACATACTCTTAATGAGACTTTAATTACTTTTTAACTCCGTTTATCGTTTGTTTCCTCATATGTGGGCTAATTTATTGCTCTCATGTGGGTTTGGCTTTCGCAAAGTTGAACCTGCGTATGAATAGTCAGAGGTCATCCATCTATGAGCGCAATGACCTTCCCACAGAGTCAGTTTAATAGCTGTTTCTATGTGCAATTCTTAATAGATCTCTAATTCTAACCGTAATGCCACTTTAAAGGCTTCAGAGGAAGCACATATTTTTCTCCAGGGAGTTATATCTACCTGTATCCACAATCGTTTATTATCTGTAATTATTCAATTTTATTTGTTTCTTATTTTAAAAATATTTCATTTTAAAATGTCCTATGAAATCCAGTCCTTTTACACAAATAATAGTCTTCTCAAATATACGATCTTTGTAATTAGAACACATAATATAAATATTATACTTTACATAAAAGTATTTAAAATATTTAATATAAATGACATGCAAGGCATAGTTTCTTCAATACCTTAGAATTAAGCTAAGTACTACTCCGCTAAAAACTAAAAAGTTAAAATTCAAGATCACGTAATTTTTAATATGAGCAGCCACTCGTGTGTCTGGTTTAAACAAACTAGTTTAAAGAAGGACCCAGAAACATCATTAGGATATATAAGAAGAAAGGAAGTAGGAAAATGAGAAAAAAGAAATAACCTAATAGTGGAAAAGAATACTTTAGTAGTCTCAAAGGATTCTCTGCTGGCTCTTATCCGTCACTTGCCCAGTGCGATTAATCTTCATTCCTCTCTCAATGACAGTTGAACGAAAAATTAGAGACTAAGGTGTATTTCAATTTTTTATTCACAAGTTATTGGGTACATATTTACAAAGTGTTTTTCATACGTTTTTGGAATATTTTTTTTCTAAATATTAAGATAATTATGCAAAATAATATATGCAACGTATCAAATATATATTTCGTAGTCAATACTATACATTCATTCAAAATCCTGAGAAAGTTTTCAGTATGATAGTTCCATGTGCAAGAAAACTTTATATCCTCTTCGACAATATTTACAAAACTGCTTTCTATGTTAAGTATAGATTGAATTAAATCTACTTTTTTCACTAGCAGTAATCTCCCAAATATTTACTGTAATTTAGTGTAAAGAAATTTATAAAACCTAGTAATTTTCATAAATAGTCAAGTATTTTCAAGTAAAATCATGAGAAATTAATAAAATCACAAAAAGAATTGAAAATATTAATACACTTAGTTGAATAATTTTAAAGAAATCAATAAAGTGATAATATAAAAAAAGAATAATGAATTCTGAAGATAGCATTAAAACACTAAAACAAGTTAACGATCTATTATACTCGTATTAAGCAGCCATTATGAAAATTGGAATATTTGATTAAATCAAATATTCAATATGGTATTTCAACTAGAAAATATATTCAAAGATTAAACTGAGGGGTTTTTTTTTATGAAATGGTTTTTCACTAACAGTCCACTGAGTGTGATCAACATTTCCTCAGTGTATAAGCTTGCTATTTCACTCATTTGTATTACAGATAAGACTTTCTCAAACAAAAGATGTTCTTCCATTCAATTTCCTAAAGAAAAACTTTAATTAAAAGCGTATTCCTTCTTTTAATACTCATTAGTAAAATGGGGATTTTTGCTCAGACGTTCAGATAGATATTTATTTATTGTAATCAAATCTGGAAGACGTTATCAAAGAATATAGTTTTATAACTATAAAGTCAGTTGCTGGTTTCTCTGATAACAGCTTTAGATTTTACTAAGTAAATTTTGATATTTCACAATTGATTTTTATTGCACAGTAAAACGTGAATTAAAAAATAAATCTAAATCGTAGTAAAAATTCAGAAAAGGGACGGAGTATATTTAATATATATATATATATATATATATATAAATTCAAAACGAAGGAAACACACGGAAAGACACAGACATAACTCACATCGATATTTCGACCATCGTCGTCATCAGGAGGGGTGAAGAGCAAAGAGTCCCGAAAAGTCCGCTGGACCGTTTCTTTTAATTGTTATATATATACATATACTAATTTGAAGAAATGGTCTACACGGACTATAAAACTTTATACTACACAAAACATATCACAGAAAAAAGATAAAATACACACTTACTAAATTAAATATTTCGAACTGTTGTTCGTCCTCTCTTCTAGTATTCTCCTGATGACCAACAACAGTTCCAAATATTGAATTCAGTAAGTATGTATTTTATCTACTTTCTCTGTTGTATTTTGTGTAATTCAAATATACTATACCTTACTTATTAATTCTTACTTTCTTTTAATACTTTCATTTTACGTTAACTGCTTTGTATATTTTTAATGTCTTTCCAAATTAATTTACATTTCTTAGTACTATATTAATTTATTTATAAAACAAAAAATAATCTTTTTTGACTGTCTCCTTGATTTTGTATAACATGTCACTTGGCCAGTTCTTTTTCCAATTAAATCATGCTAGCAAGTTAGTTCGTGGAATCAAATCTCTCTGTCTGAAGATCGTTAATGCTGAGACTGCGGTTCACTATAATCATGCATGTTTGAAAGAAGATAAGCTTCCTATTTATACTAACATGAATAAACTATTCAAACCAAACAAATAAATAACTGGAAAATCAACATATAAAGAACGAAAACACTTACCAGGATCAATATTTCGAAACGAAGTTCGTCGTCAGGAAGAGACTAGAGGGGAAGAAGAAGTCCTTTCCATGTTCGTTCAAAATGGACGGTGGAAAGAGGAACGGTCACTTTCCACGAACCTACCTCTTCTCTTTGCCTTTTAGTCTCTTCCTGACAATGAACTTCGTTTGGAAATATTGATCCTAGTAAGTGTCTTCTTTATATGTTTCGTTCTTTATGTATTGTTTATTTCAGTTGTATATATATATATGAGTGTATTTATATAAGCATATTATTATCGTTACCGCAAGAAAATTAGCAATAACAGAAAGAAGGAGAAGTTCTCGAGGGTTGCTTATTTCTATGTACATAGTAGATTCATAATACGAAAAAAGGTCAAAACTGGATAATACAAGTTCAAATACGAGGAAAGAAAACACATAATAAACAAATACGTTTCATATCTCTAACCTTCAGTAAATCTGTCTTCAGGGGGGGAAGACCAAGCATAAAAGTGACACCTTTATAATTATTACTACTACAAAGTATAAAATATTCAGAATTGTGTAATTTGATTTGTAGGTTAATTTCCATTCATCAAATTTGTTGAACGCAGTAGTTCCTATAAGTTATTCATATTCTTTATACATTAATTAACCTACTTTACATTGCACTGCTGAAACAATGACTAGACTAAAGTAGCTTATTTAAATATGAAAGTACCAAAACGGTGTTCACGGAATATACATATTAGAGTTTAATCCAATAAAACTCATATTTACATGGCAGAATGAATAAACTTTCATCGAATGCCGAATTAGTTTTTCCCTTATTCAAGGGTTATTGGGCTAGGTCGGTTTCAATTGGAGCATAGACATTCTGATCTTTTCTTAGGTTCGGTATAAATGGTAATTTCAAGAAGTAAGGTAGAGAGAATAAGCAGTTGCGGAGATATCCGAGAAAAGTATTCCTAGTCTATTCATACGGGATGCTTGGGTTATGTGACCAGGCATTGTCGAAATTGAAAAGTGATGAAAAGTAAATGACAGTTTCCATTATTCTTTGAGCTAGTCTAAAGGCCATTGGGTGTTGATTATAATAAATTAACTTCTTATGCCACAATTGAAATGAAAACAATCATGTTTCAAGACAGTACCAAAAAAAAAGAACTCATCTTACATAAACCATGAAGTCCCCAGAACATATTTCAAATATATCATACACTTCTTCGATGTTTGTAAAATATTTTTATTTCTTCTGGTGTACACTTGTCAGCTCCCTGTTCTTTCAAATTGTTATTGAAGAAAAGTCATAATTAGTCCTCAATAAACCCCTATTGTTCTCTAGTATGCATTCATATATTCCAGAAATCAAATATCTTAAAAAGATATTTTTTACTTTAATAAACGTCTGAAAAACTATAGTCACTGATCGCAAAAAATCATTTCACAAAAAAAAATATGTTTGGGGGATTCAAGCACAACTGCTTTAAACACGGAGGAAGTATATATTGAAAACGTGACCGCCTCAAAGCGTGTTTTCAAGTTCCATTTTTTAAATACGAGTTGAAAAAGAAAGATCACTATTTTAACCTTGATATTATGAGTAATATATGCAAACTGATATGTTATCAGTACTATTAGTTTGTTTATAAATTTCAAATGTTTTCAGTTAGTAAGAACTACACAATAAGAAGCAAAACACAATGATAATTTCTGTTAATAATCTGAAATTAACTGTTGAAAACCATGAATTATAACTGACCTACAAGAAATAATGCTTCTGGAATATTGCCTGAGAGCCCTGACGTATTGATCACAACGAGAGGACAATCCCGATCTTAATTTATTCGCTTCCTGTCTCATTTGCATACCAACAGCACACATCAGCTTGTAAACATGACCTGTACGTGTTTATCTACGTGTGTTCTGGGTGCACTATGACACAGTCAAAATTACGCACATGTGTCTATTTAAAATTAAATATCAAGGGTCTGAGTTTAGTGTAAGTGTGCTGACTAATCCAACTCCGCACAAGTAGATAATGTACTTCTTCTGAAATTGGCGGATGTCGAAATAACGAAGTGAGTTTCCTCTGTAACTGGATGAGTTATATATATAATTGTTAGTTTACTATATATTAACTAATATCGACATAAAAAATATACTCTACGTCGTAGTGAAAAAGATTTTGATCTTTAATTAAATATATAAAACATGAAACGGTCTCTTAGAAGAAGTTATCAAACGATTAAAATAAAAGAGTATGAAGAAACAACAACAAAGCTCACTTCAATATTATTTCAGCCTTGTCATCAACAGAAGTTGAAAAAGAAGAAAAAGAACTCTGCTCCACTGGCAAACAAGAACCAACCACGCAGCGCATACTACCAACTTCCAAAAAAAAAATAACTAAAATAATAATAATTTAACAAAATAAATGAATGATAAAACAAAAAAAAAATGGCAAAAAGAAAAAGAAATTAACATTTGTCGTTCCAATTCCACCAAGTCACTATGTTTGCTTTTGTAAAAACTACACACAGTTTTCTTGGTGGTAGAATAACTCCTCAACTCAATCTCAAATTTTTTAAATTTTTTTTATTATTTTTTAATTAGTATACCGTTTAACCTATTATTTGGCTTTTGAATTCAGTCCCTAATTTTTATTAAAATTAAACTAAAAAGATATTTGTACTATTTGATATTGATTTTTTAATTTTTTATTTGTTCCATTTACATTTTATTAACTTTCATTGTGTCCCTTTATTTGTGTCTCCGTTTCATCTCTCAGTTTATGTTCGTAGTACTTTCACTTCTCAAACGGATCATACCTCCTCTTCTAATGACAAAGATTTATCGAAATATAAAAAAGAAAAAATATTAAAATATTCAGTTGATTTTCACAATTTCCTAGAATTCTGGTTATTAATTATTGAATATCGCCTAAATATTAACTTAGGAGAAGGTAAGTTGAAAGGGATTACGATATTTAAATGGATTTATATGATTAAAATATATAAAATCATTGATGCTAAAATAAACTAAATTACTAATCAATGAATATTAATTGAAATAATCACAACGCAATGCCTGAGACTAAATAATGCAAGTATTAAACTAGTATGATGGTGATTGCTAGAAGAATTAAAGATGCCTTCTTGAGGATTTTTAAGGACCTACCTCAACCCTCAAGACGTCTTTCATTCAACCAGGTAAGAGCTTCTCCCCTAATGACCTACACAAAAAGAGCCTGGGCAGCAATTCAAAAGCATTTTGGTTGTCTACGAAAAGTGGACAAGTCGTGAATGTTTTATAATTCTTATAGCAAGTGATGCCACATATTAACCTCCATAGTAATATACAAGATGAATTTGAAAGATGTTTTAAACTGAAGCCTATCGATATGATTGCTTTCATGATAATAATTTAAACACAACCTAAATTGAGGAAAAGATGTATTTAATATTCCGTTCTTTCTTAAAGGCATAGTAAATCTTAAAGGAATAAATAAACTAAATAATAACTTCCTCTTAATAAGAAGTAAAAATAAGTACATGTATATAACTATGTAAAGAATAAATAATACATCGTGAAATACTTCCTTGAGTTTAAAGTTGTGGCTTCTACTAAATCTACAACACTGACTCAATGTCTACGATATTCACCGAAACCCCTTAAGTTATGTACAAAATATACTATAAGAAAATAAAGAATTTAATGTAAAAATGTATACCACTTATACGAATTATAGTACAGTTATATTTGCTGTGCGAAATTCACAACTTAAAGTTATGTACAAAACATACTATAAGAAAATAAGAACTTAATTTAAAAAATGCACATTATTTGTATGAAATATAGTATAGTTATATTTTTGTGTGAACTTTGCATGTAAGATATGTGTAGACGTTTAGATTATCGGATGAAAAGGGTATAAAGAAGTTTGACGCTGCTACAATAAGAAAGAAATACCTACCAGGAGTGTTACTGCTCAGAAAATAAATATAATAAGGATTATTTGTCAGATAGATCCATAACGGAATATAGAGTTAAGGGCACCATTACATAGCTGGAAATTAGGATGCAGGAGGAGGTTAAGAAAGTGAACAGTCATGTTTGAGAGGTGTAAATTACACCAGCAGTGTGGGTAATTTTAAAGAAAAAGGAAAAAAAATGTGAAAATGTGGACAAGGTTTTGTTGGAGGCTGGTTTTCTGTATTGAGTAAAATTGAGGCCTGTATAAATAGGCGATACGGAGGGGGCTGTCTAACGGTATTGTCGGCTGGAATCTCTGGGATAATGAGAAGGGAACGCCTCGGAGAGGCATAGCGGTCAGCTCTCAAACTAACGAGGTGCTCGACAGGGCTTTGTGTCCATCTGACCCCATTGACTTGGGAGGAGAGGGTTCTTAGTGCACTGCCTACTTGACATATCCATGACAACCCCGGACAAGGCAAAACTTAATGCATCCCATTCCAAGGAACAACTGAAAAAAAAAACAACGATCATCTATGTCAGGTCAAGGCATCGTTTTCTTTATCACCCAGCTGAAGTGTCTACATGGGGAAAGCTTTATTTACCATTGACCAACCTACAAATACAAAAATTTACAACAGCATTTCGTCATCAGAAACCAAAAACAGGTCGAAAAATACAATAATTTACAACAGCCTTTCGTTATCAGAAACCGAAAACAGGTCGAACTTCAAGGATGTCAGTTTAGAGCATGATTCATCCCTGCCCTTGTTCTCTAGGCTAACACCATGACGCACCATAAAGACATGCCAGTCCATGTTTAGTATCGTCATGAGGCGTTTATTTCATCAAAAGCTTGAAAACAGAAGCCACATAGTTGATTCAGAAACTTAGATGACGTGTAAATTGTTGCAGAAGAAGTTATATCCCAAATGACTACATAATATTTCCTTTCCTCGTATATTTCGCAAAGTATGAGACATCTACTAAATTTAACATAGTAGACTTTCAGTCACAGTCAATATGTATAAGTATGGTAAACATTTGAGCATGAAATATAGCTGAGAGACAAAGATGAGTAGAGAGCCGGACAATAAGGAAAAAAGAGGAATAAGTGAAGAGTGAAGATGAAGAATGTTTTCTTCAGTGCTTGTGAGAAAATATTGTCGATGCTAAGAGAGAGAATTTTTCTTAAAAAATTGATAAATAACTAAATTCTACATACAACCAACCCATATAGCGATTTTCCGGATAAACATGTTGTTAAAACACCGTTTCCAAATTTCTAACAAATTTAAATATCAATTGTAAATAAAAATTGTAATCTTGAAGATCAATAGCCCAGTAGACACCAATTTCTTTTTATTATTATTATTCCTCTTTATGTTCATATTTCTAAACTTCTGTAAATATATTCTCAAGGATTAAACAAAAACTAAGAATCTAAAGACAAAGGAAGGACTACTGCTCACAATCGGCTCCCGATTCATAAGAAAGGAAAAAAAATTTCTACAATTTAAACCTTTTGTATTACTTAATGAATTTGAGAATTTAATCTCTTGAATGTGAAGATACATATCATACATAATTTTATGGTAAGAAATACAGCACACACAAATAAAAGAGACAGTCGTATTCATGATGAAAATTAATACAAAGTAATACAAACGTGGGTTACATCAAGTCAAGTAACTTTGAATATAGTATAAACTCAAATTATGATTTTTAAACTATATCACAATATTGGGGAAAGTATTAAGTCTCTACACAAAAATAGTTTCTTATAATGAACTTTTTTTATTTAGAGACTTAATAATTTTCCCAATATAAGTAAATACCACACTATAAAAGATTGCACAGTTAATGAATTATAACACAATATTATAAATTATATAATAAACTATAAAAAAATATTGGAATAAAAAATTAAAATCAAAATAACTTCTCTAGAATTAGACAATTAAAATTACTAATCCTTCAACAGACCTCATGGGACTCTTTAAGTATATTTTCATTTTATTGTAAACGATAACCTAGAAAATTGTTTAGTAGCTAAACATAGCTTAAAAAATATAATTAACAATAGATATATAAATCCGAGCTCTTATGAGGAAGTATAAATGCGTCGAAATGTTGCAGACGTAAGATTTATTTCTTAGACTAACCCTCAATAGCTCATACGGAATTTCTAATAGGGGTAACTACCAAAATTCAATTGGTTTGGTCAAACCTTATAAAAATTAACAACGAAATTGCAACCTCCAAGGACATTCCATTTAGGTCATACCAAAATTTAAAAGAATATTTATATCCAATCTATATGCAACAAGGGATATTTTAATTACTATAAGTTTAAACTGATATATAAAAAAAATTGGTTTGCCTTCTATAGACTTTAATTCTTTTCAAGTTTTTGAATATCTTTTTTTTTCTTTAAGCAATTCGTTCTTTTTTCCATGCTTTCATTTCACTTAATTGAAGGCATTCTGCAAGACGAAAAAAGGATTTTCTCAGTTTTTTATCCCTTTAATATCTGTGTGAAAGAGATCAGTTGACATCACTTCTATTGAATTGTCCCTTTGAAACATTTCTGTATCTATCTTTGACAGTCATTTATTCCCATTTAACTTCTCTTATCTTTGACTTTGTCAAAATATTTAAATGATTTCAACTAACCCTCACTTAACTTCTCACAAGGATTATTATTACCCCATAGATCTTAACTGGCTTTCAGAATTTCACTTCTGTCTCAGTAGAAATATTCCTGAGAAAAAAAACTGTGGGGAGATGATTTTGCGATACTGATAGGAATAAGAAACTGGACAAAACGTATTACATCTGTAATATAACTTAACTAGTTTAATTAAATAATGCAACAATATGGTTAAAATATATTATACCATGAACCAGACTGAAATTACTTAACCAATAATCATTAGTTGTGCAATCCGTAATTGTGTGGTATTTACTCATTCTGAGGTAAAATGGATAAACAAACAAAAGAGTTGTTTTCACTGGACCAACCCGTCAGTACTACATCCTTGGTGTCTTCCTGATGATGAAAACAAAGTGTTCGAAACGCGTTGAATAAAACTTCATTTGTGTGGAGACTTTTGTTTGTTTATCCATTTTACCTCAGAATTAACCTAATACATATATATGCTTCAAAAGATGGACGAGGAATACCAGAAGAGAAAAGTCACAGATTGCCGAAAAGATTTGAGCAATTTAGAAGTCTGGAAAGAAGTCTCTCTTCTTGGACCATAAAATCATAATCCACATATTATTCTAACGATATCCATATAAAGAAAATAAACGAAAAAGGCTTAAAGCAAATCATCCATAGAAATGTGATATGAGGATATCCAAATGAAAAAAATACAACTGAATATAACCTACAAAGTGAAGGTAATTCCAAAACTCGTAATGAAGGACAACCATGAAACAGAAACTTTATGGTACAATGGAACAATGTCATGGACCAAAATGAGAGTAAATTGGAAGAGTTAGTGTCAGGTACTGCGAAATATATATGTAGATATGAACTTCACTTCATGCAGCAGACTCGCAAGGAACATTTAATCCGGTGCTACAGAAGGAGAAATAAAGCAAAATAGAAAGAGAGGACGAGTATTCACGAATAGTGGACTAATGTTATCTATGAGGGAAGACATCCCACCACTGCAGCGCAAAGTAAATAACAGAATATCAGGACTTCAAAGTAAAATGTTTACTACAATAGATGTAACTCAATTATGTTTATATAAATTTGAGAGTAATGACGCAACAGTCTTGAAACAGTAGATGTTTTTGATGTTTTACTCTTCATACATGAAATCGGAATTATCTTAACGAAATAAAGGAAATTGTAGCATAGGTAAATATTGAAACAAGAACTTTATGTAGGATTAAATTGAAAAACACGTATTTGCAGAAAGGTCGGCAGGAGACCACATTGCCAGCTAACTAATTATTCAGAGTGAGTTCGACTTGTTAAGGGACTTCTGTCTCAGGTGGATTTTAACAAAGGGCCATTGTGTATTCAAGCCAACAGCCCTAAGACATCCAATGCAGGCAAACTGCAATGGGAATCTCAAATGATTCCAGCGCCCCCAGCAGGAACATCCTAATATGTATTCCCTTGCTGGAGCGCTGAAAAGACTCCTTTTGTTTTGTTGATAGGCCAATGGAGGAAGCAGAGTTGAACATTAACTTGAGCGATGTCCGAACCACTACACCCCCGGGAGTCCTCCACAGACTGATTTAACAACCCTCTTAGAGGGAGAAAAATAATTTAATGTAACAGACTTCCTCCCTTAACATCCCCTCTTCCAGTACTACCACATCCTATCTAACCTTACAATCAACCACTTTTTATTCCTCATTCTATTCAACTTTTTTTTATCTCTTACTATTTGTATGCATAAGACAAGCTCGGAAATCCAAGTATCGTAAATCCTAGCTCGGAAACTTTCACTTTTAATTCTACTAAAATACCTTAATATCTCGTTGTTTCTCTACACAAAATTAATTAATTGCATTACTTTGATTCAACCGAGATTATATTTCAGTTAAATAAATGAACTTAAAATATAAAAATTCAACAAGAGAACTGCAACTCAAAAATAAAACCAACATCTCATAGTCAGATGCAACGGAGAGACAACACCCAATGAAACAAGTTTTAGTCAGACCACGCAACATGACTGTTCACCTTGAATGTTCAATATACAATAAAAATGAAGAATACCATAACAACCCACACAAGAAATAATACAAGAAATTATAATTCAAGAAATTTTCTATTATTAATATTAATTGATAATATAAATACGGGAAGACGCTCACACTCCATGTGAAGGTTTTGGACTTAATGATATCAAATCATCAATGAATCATGGCTTTGAAATACAATTTACAATGGCATTCCAAACTTATTTTAACAAGTCAGGTCAGAAAGAAGACTAACATGCGAGGCGAATGATACAGTTGGGGAAGTTTATTGCCAAGTTTTGTTGTCTGATTAGTCACATCTTTTAAAAGTAAATATTACATGACTTCAATAAATTCTTTATTTTCATCATTGGACCAAACCTATATAATCTATATACATAAGTGTCTTAATAAGCACTCTTAATTCTATAATGAATCACCACGCAACACAAAAAGTACTAAATGAAAAAAGTGCTAAGCGCTTTGCAATTTTTTCTTCAAAATTGTTTTGAAGTTTCTTTTAAAAACGACTTAGAAACACAAAAGCGCTTAGAACTCCTTCATTTTCTTTTATACTTTTAGTGATGATTTCATAGAAATATATATAAACTACATTTTAATTTGCTTACTAAAATTATTTATTTATTCTTTAAAATTATTATTTCTTGAAAAAAAAAATATATGGTAAATGTTAACGTAAAAAATAATTGTACACACTAATATGAGAAATTGAAGAATCAAAATAATTACATAATTTTATATACAGGGTGATTGAAAAGTAACTCCCTATTTTAAAAAAACTATAATTTATTTTAGAAGAATTATTATTAAAACTATAATTAATTTATAGAAGGAAGTATAAGAAGTCCTGACTTAACACCCTGCGACTTTTTTCTCTGGGGTTTGGCTGAAAGAGGAAGTCTACTCAACCAAACCAAGAAATTTGGAAGAACTTGAAGGGCGAATACGAGAAGTTATGATTTCCATCCCACAAGAGTTTCTTGCGAAATCAGTTGATGTGATTCCTGGTCGACTTGAGAAGCTGGTGGCAAATAAAGGCGCCCATATCGAATTTTAAATAAAAGCCCATGCATTATACTTCCTTCTCATATTCATTAATTGTAGAAATTATATTTTAAAAATAAAATATAGTTTTTTTAAAATAGGGAGTTACTTTTCAATCACCCTATATATTAAATATTGTTAAATGTTAGAGATTAAACATAATTGAAATTTCATTGCAGTTAAGAATTTCTCTCGTATTTCTCATGAAGTCTCATTATATCGCAAACTTAATAACAAAGTTAATGAAAAATGATACTTCTGGAGTATGCTTCATAACTGTAGCTTAAATGAATATACTATCAGAAAACATTCAAAAGGACTGAAATATGAGGGAGTGAAAACAAATACTAGATTAAGAACGATATATAGCCCAGTGGCAATGAAAACAACATCCAGTGGAATAAGTGGAAATCAAATTCAGTTCTTTTGTGTGTTAACTTAAAATGAATGCCGTCGAGAAAAAGAGACTTATTCTTCACAAAGTCGCCATTTATTATTGATTTTGTGTAAAATAATCTTTATTGAAGCATAAAGTGAGCTTCAGATATATTTTATCAAATTAAATCATGATTAATTGTTACGCGTTTAATTTGTAATGGAAATTAATGATTTATGAGCAGAGGAAAGCATGTAAAAGGAATGAGAAGATATAATTCTGGGCGAATAGGTGATTTAGTGTGGTATAAGAGCTGAAACTGCTCTTCCTCTTCGTGGGGGGAAACATCTCGCACCGGAGATGGAAGGGCTTCGACAATTTCCTGGCCGGCTCTCTTCTCTAATGCTAACATCAAAGTGCTTTTCGCAGTACTACCAACGTACATGCTTGTACACATCACAAGAGGGTTAGCCAAACTTGACTTGCAAATGATTTGTACACAAACTAAAACACTTTAACAACTATAATAGGGAACCTCATAAAAAATATAGTAAATTAGAAAATACCATCAAGCAATGTGAATATCAGGAAACTGCAAAATCAAAATCCAACAACACATCATACATATTGCACAACAACAAAAATAATTCACTGAAAAAAAACAGATATTGAAAAAGTTAGAAAGAAAAAAATACAATAATTACTTCATTCAATTAACACCAGTAATTCTGAAACATTTATAAGAAATATGGGAATCTAGAACCAATAAATAAATAGAAAGAGAGAAATTTAAAGAAAAATTAAACTCTATTGACTAATTGATTTCTTAATAAAATAAATTTAATGAAAGAGCTTTTAGGTTTATGAACCTTGGCTTGTTAATGAAACCGTTCAAAAAGTAACAAACAGTTTTAAAAAGCAGTTAAATAAATAAATCATATATTTTATAAGCTGTAAATACATTTCAATATATTTTATGACTTCTTTGTAGCTTTTATTTCCTATTCTATTGCATTTACAAAAAAAAAAACAGCATAATATCTTGATATATAACTTCAGAGTAACTTGAACGATTATTTTCTTTTTCTGTACTGATCTATAGCTGTTAATTATTTTCCCGTTTTGACTTTCAGTATTAGACAATATACGTCAAATTTTATGCATATAAAGCGGTGGTGTGTTTTGTATAGAGATTAAAAAGTACTGTACGCATACAATCCACCTATACACATGTGTTTAATATCTTGTAAAGATATAAAAAGTTAAGGAAACTTTAAAACGTGTAATCCATCAATATCTCAAAATATGTTTGTTTCATGTTTAACATAATTCATTGACAGTAAAAAAAAAGCTTGTTTTTGTAACTAAAATTAATTTTATTTGCTTTGTTAATTATCATTTAAGAGTGTTAATATTGGAGCATTCAATACTGCAAACGAAGATGGAAAAGATGGCTTAACAAATTAAAAACTTTTTTGAAATATTTTTATGCACGTTGCCATGCGAGAGAACAAAAATGTATTCAACTTAAGCATGTTTTTTTGAAACATCCTGCACAATAGTGATTTAATTAAAAAAACAATAGGATATTTATAAAAATCATACATGTAAAGCAACTTTAAGGTCTAATTCCTTTTAGAGAGTGTTATTCATTTTACGCATTCTCATTCTGTCAGATTAATGGTTATGAAACATGTAAAAAATTAATTATTTGCAAAATATGTCGCAATAAAACACTTGAAAGGACATTATTTATGCTAAATTTCGTGAGCCAATAATTTTCAATATAAATTCTACCGTCGTTCTCTTTATTTTTTTATTTTTATTTTTTTTTTTTTTTATAATAAATTTATCCTGTCATGGGACTAACAATGAATGATAAAACTGAATTTTGAAAACAGATCTAAAAATCGCGTGATTCTCGATTGGTGTGGCGTCAAGCCCTATGGTAGCATGGCTTCATTCAATGCTAATCAGGTACAAGGGCTGTCGTCAAACGGCGCTGCAATACTAATGTGCCCCCCCCCCCCCCCCCCCCCCCGTCAATAATCCACTTAGCGCTGGCCTTAAACCAAAAGAAGTATCAACTTAACAAACATCAAATTAACTTTACCTGCCTCAAAACCATTACTCATTCATATCTAAATCAAGTAGAAATCAATTAGAGACAATTAAAATATAATGCAAAATATATTTTACGTTCCATATGAGTGTAAACATTTACCTAAGATTGACAAGCAAATATTTTTTTGTCCTTCTTAATAATTATTTCACTTTTAAATAAGCTAAACTTTTTATTCATTTTATTATTTCAATCTTTCTGATAAACTTAAAAATAAAATAAGCATGCATTATTTCTCTATAATTTAGAGACTTCAATAATTGTCGAAGGTAGAAGAATAAACAAGAGTGGAGGAACATGAGTCGATGACTGTCTCCTAAGTAGAATACTTCTGCTGCAGCAACTAATGTCGAAATATATAACTTATTATTCTATTGTGTATTTCTTTTTGTCATAAATAACAGTTTTAGAAACAGAAACCATTTCCAAAATATATAAATATATATATAAATTAATATATATAAAATATTACAAAAATGAGTTTTACTTAGTACATTTTCTTCATAACTCCACTGAAAATTAGTTTGCATTTTTCTAATATTACTAAAAAAATTTTGTAATAGTAATAATATAATTTTCCGTACAACTTGAATACATGTACAAGACAGTAAGAAAGTGTTATAATCACAAATAGGTAAACACAATATTTTTTTTATTTCTAGAAACATATTTAAAAAAAAAATGGAAAAGGCAAATGTCATTTATATAAAATTGTAACCGAAGTGTTAAATTTAAAAACATGAAAGTACGGAATCAACCCGTAACTATAACTATTAGTAACATTATTAACTATACTGTTTTGCAACATAAATTTGAGATTGGAGTTAATTGAAATGAAACAGTAAGATGACCATCAGAATTTAACTGGGTTTTAACAAAAAAAAAAAACAGAAAGGATTTTTGGACCAACAGGCCAAGTTGGAGAGAAGAGGTTTTAGTGGGATTAGACCCTAATAAGGAGTGTCACTATGCTCAAAATAACTAAAGTTTTAAACGAGGTAACCGGACCTTAGAGAATTAATCTTGTTAGGGCACAATATTACCAAGACAACGTTAAATGACAACTCACTGCCAATTTACAGAAACTTTATATCTTGTTGACCCTTTTGAGTTTTTGTTTCCTTCTTTAATATTTTTCGTAGGGGAAACTAACACATTCTATATCTTTTTTTTTATTTAAAATGTAAAAACCACTAATTGCGACCCAACATAAGTTGTTTTCTTGGCATATCATATCATGCAACAATCAACGGTATCAAAGATATTAATGAGAAAATTTTATGGATAATTCTTGAGTTCATCGAAAGTATTACAATCAACTCAGGGAGGGAGGAAATGGTCGATCTTGTTTTTATGCTGTCAAAAAAATAATTTAAATTGGTAATTTTTTTTCTCAATTTAAAATACATATTTATATAATTTTAATTTTCATTTCTACATGAAATTAAGAAACTTTCCGTCTCCAGCAACTAATAAAAAAATTATTGGGGAAGACCAAAACTCATTAAACAATATGCCAAGAGATTGAATTTGCAAAGTGAAGAGGTATAGAAGTAGCTTACTATGTTATACAGAATGAAACACTTTATGTTATTTAATAAAAAAAAAAGTTTGTCTAAAAGTATTCAACATTCTTCCTATACCAGTTCCCATATTCCAAGCATGTTCGTTTTTTTTAGAATACATGCGCGATATATGCAATGTACACATTATTATTCAACTACAATGAATGTAATGCTAACGTATCAGCGTTAAAATGTAATCAAGATTGACTGATCACGTTTGATAAGAACACTGAACATTTTAGTATTAACGGCACAGACCAGGGGTTGGCAAACCTTTTAGACTACTAGGCCATTTCGAGAGTATAAGAAGGTTCCCTAGGCCGGAGAAAACAAGGTTTCCAAAAAAAAAAGATATATTTATTAAAATATACGGCACGATCAATTGGAAAAATGTTTCTTCGAGATGGAAACAACATCAGGATCGTCTGAGGAAGAATTCAACTACAGAATGGCATTTAGGTGCTCGTCAGTGAGCTGATTCGCAGTCTGTTCTTACAAAATGCCATGTTCGAAAAGAGCTGCTCACACGAATAGGTGCTGCCAAAAATTGCGATCATGCGCTTGGCACAGGCTAACAATAATTGAAACTGAAAGCTTGCTAATTGACGGCAGAAGTTATTTTTTTACCCATGCTTTTGGCTCAATTGTTTCTACGAAAACTGCTATAAGACAGAGCCTGCAGTGAAGAAAATCAAGGAGCCGTTAAGCCGGACTTCAATACTGGTTAAGGCAGTATCTGGTTTAAAGGCCAGAGTTTGTTACTCAGAATAAAGAATAGAAAAATAAAATATTACGTATAGAATTTAAAACTACGAATAAATATTAAATAAAGAAGATAAATTTTATTACAACATTAACAAGTTAATACTGTTGTCCAAGTTACTGGCACATTTTATCATTATCATGGAATGTAAAATGTAATCTCATAAACTAACAGAAATTATATTCTGAAGAGAATAAGTTAAAATCCCTTGGCTTCTATTTTATTCACTACTTCAGCCATAACTTTATGTCGGTTATGTTCATTTTTAAGCCTCTTTCGCTAATAACTCCTGACCTCAATGCTTTATTAATCTTATTCTCCATTGTGTCTTATCATTTTGTTAAGTATTTTTTCGTTTGTTTATGATTTCATTCAAGAAAGTTTTCATCTTAAATTGATTATCATTATTTAGTAGACTGTGTCATATGACATAAAACAGGTTATATCCAATATAATCTTATACTAGGTTCTTTTAATCAATTTTATGCAAACTTTCTTAAGTCAATAATTTTCAATATAAATTCTACCGTCGTTCTCTTTTTTTTTTATCATGTTAAAACTTCGTATTTCAATGAAAAATATCATAGTAAAAGAAATAATCTGATAGAAAATAACTTAAATCTAATTATTTCTTCACTAATTTTTAATACAAATTTAAAATAATTATTGTATATACCTTAACAAATACAATAATGAACCAATCCTTTGCAGAGTCTCAAAATACAATGATATGAAAATTATAACGTTGATAATGGCTAGTTTCTCTGCAGTAACATTTGGCACTTATTATAAGATGAGACCATAATTCTTTTGAAATTACCTCTTTTTGATTTAAATTAAATAGTTCTTCTATTTTCTATTATAACATTAGAATAATAACCAGAATAACTTCAGATAATTGTATTTTAAAAACTTTCTTAATTATTTGTAACAAACAATTCTTTATTATGAGGATATTAAAAAAATTTTTATTAAGTTTATTATACCTTAAATAAGTTATGCATATGTGAAAACATCAAAAAGGAAAATAACTAATGGGTATATAAGTTAATGAAGGCAAGAAATAAGAAGTTAAATTGTCAATAAATTTCGACCTTTTGAGATATCGTCACGAATTGCCTTCGGAAAGTGCTGCCTTCGTCACTAGATCAATTGACGACTAATGCTCCAGTCTTGTGTAAAGATTAAAATGAAAGGGGAATACGGAAAGAGTAATAATAAAAAAATCATGATAATAAGAAAAAATAAGAAGTAAAGAAAGTGAATAATATAATAAAATAAAGCAACAAATAAAAAAGTAAATACATGAAATCAAATGATATCATTAAACATGTACAGTTCGAATTGAGGCTACTCAGAGGTCTGAGAGCCAGACGTGATTTTTTTTAGCTAAAATTGTTGATTACCAAAGAGTGATATTCTTGTTTCTTTTTATACCGCTCATCATATATTAGTGCCAAGAAAAGAAGTCTACAGACAGCAAATCACGAGAAAAAAAATAAAATCTCAATTCCAGGCTATACATGCTGGATATAATCACAGACAAGGCTGAAGCCGGCATAAGTTAAGCGTATTTTTGAAAATTAACTTAACATCAATTCCAACTGAATATACATTTATCATGAACTCTACCACACAGTATAACCTCTTGACACAAACAAAACATCAATAATCAAAAATGTAAATTAATTCCCTTTATTTAGTTAACAAAATTTATATCTCACAGTCCTCAACATATATTCCCTGAAGAAGGTCAAAGTTGACAGAAACGTTGGTTATATTGTAAGATTTTTGAAAGCTAACATGGATTGTTAAATCTCGTAAAAAAATGCTGTATAAAAAAGGGATTTGTTATACGAGGTGTGATCCTAAAGTAAGGACACTTTTTGAATTTCGTGCGAGCTGTGTACTATAATTTCAAACATATTTTTTGTTGTGTTGGTACACTCGTTGCGATATGTTCACAGTTTTGACTATGTAGCATGTTGTTTTTATGTTAGAGGCATAATGGTTATACTCGTGCTTGCGTGCTCGGTGATTTTTTGCTGTTGACAAAATAATTACCTGGGGAATAATTTATACCGTTTATAAATATTTTTTTTTGCTCAAGTTGACTCACCGTACTCCAGAGTCAATATTCCAAGAGTTTTTAAGCACTTAATACAATTTTTTACACTAAAATTATATAAACTCTCTGCTTCATTATTTTCAACAACAAAAAATCACCGAAAACGTTAACACGCATCTAACCTCGTTTAGACTCTCATTAAAAAACAACATATCCTATATAGCCAAAACTATGAACTTATGATGGTGACGAGTGTACCTACACAAAAACTAAAATTGTAAATAGCGTGAAGAGTGCGCGAAATTCAAAAAGTCACCTTTCTTTTTCATTACACCTTGTATGCATATTGTGCCCCAAAGATACATATAGTTAGTTCAGAAAATGTAAAATAACTCAGAAGAATGTGTTCTACAATGAAAGCTGGTAAGTAATTTAAAGAAACATAGCAAATAATGGACCAACCAGACTTATATGCCACTGGTTATACAGAACTCAGAAAAGTAGAAAGTACTGACTACCATTTATATTCGAATAAGTTCATCATCAGGAGAAGATGAAGCGGAATATATATATATATATAAATATTTATACAAGTTTCGTCTGTGGGATAGAAAAAATAACTAAAGTTTATAGGGACTAGGTCAGTTCTTTAGGTTCAAATTAAACTCTTATTGCCAACGTTTCGGTTATTATTTAAAACTTTTTCATAGGCAAAAGTATAAATTTTGAAAAGGAAAAACTAAGTACTAAGTTTTTCTGTTTCAAAATTTATACTTCTGCCCATGAAAATCTGGTTAATCACATGGTTATTCTTTCTTATACCTATGAACGAAAAGGTACTCTTTTCGTCTTCTCTTCTGATCGAATACTTGTGTTGCTTTACTCTTGTAAGAAGACCTTTGCTCTTCTAAGAAGACTGATCTTAGTCTTGTTTTCCCATTTCTTATTGTGGTTTGATCATGGATTGTTGTTTCACGTGTTTATGTGAACTCTTTTGATATATATAAATATTGATAAAAGTATCGACCGTGGAATAGAAATAAAACTAAAGTTTATCGGGACTCGGTCAGACCGAGCCAGTCTTCATACTAACAGATGTGTATTCATTTTTAAACACGAATGCAAGAAAAATAAAGCTTTTTGAAAGATGACAATTACGTTTAGCTGGAGATTTTATTTTGTTTAAGTCATTCACAAAGAAGTTACTCACAAACAGGTATACATTCCCTATTTAAATTTAAGATTTCACATCATCACGTACAGAGTTATTTTTGAAGACATCACTGTCAAGTCCTTTTATGATAATGCTTAGCAGATTATGGCGAAAGTTGAATTAAATCGGGTAGTAATATTGAAAAAATTTTAATTTTTGTTTTATAGAAAAATAAAAGGTTAGAAAATTTTTGGATTGATATATTTATTGAAAGAACAGTGAAAAGTAAGGAAGCCTGACATTTATACATATTAAAATGTATGTTTCCTACTAGATTTGCATTAGCACATTAATGTATCGTAAACGACTTGTGGTTACACTATTAACACAACAAACCAGTAATTAAAGGGTTGACTGTTGGCAGGATGAGAGCAATATGAATGACCAGACATTAGCGCTTTGTTTAGCATCTACTTGAATGAATCATAATTCAGCCGGCTCTATGCTTTTGCTTTGATTGGCCGCTTGTAAATCTAGGTTATGCTCTCGTCCTAACCAGTGGAACTAATAGATCTCTCTTCTGGCTTGTGAACTTGTGGCAAAACACATTAACACGACACTTTTAATACCTGCAGCTCACTAAAGTGGCACTATAAATTTATAAACCTGTTCTAACATAACATTAGGTAACAACAACGCTTGGACACATCGAACTATCATAAAGATTATATTAAATTTCCATGTTTGATTATCATTACGATAAGCAACAAAAAGGCATTATGCAGAGAGCACAGTACCATTATTATGCTCCACTTCAATTAAAAATATTAATTGATAAGAAACACTATGATATAGAATACAACAGTTTCGTGCAAACTCCTTTACAAATATTCATGTTTTATTTACATGTAGATTTTAAAAATTCATGTTGTTTGTGAAATTTTTTTACTTAATAAATGAATTCGCTTCTTTCACGCTATAGGGAATCGAAAAAGGTAATATGCAGCTAAAAAGGGTGACGTTCTCTGTTGAAGCAACTTTCCTAGTCTCTGGACCTGATAGCCGACATAGTGTTCGGAAATGAGGTTGAGAAAACGGCCACATCATTTCTGAAGACATTTGCGTTTGTGCAAAGAAAACATTTGGTGTGGTCTTATAAACAAATAACGATCAGCATGAGAGGCCCATTTTTCTTTGCTGAAAAGATCGTTAGAAGGAGAAATTACCACGACATTATTCATGAGTAGCTACTCCCTATTCCCTGCGATGCGAAGTTATAGCCAGCCATAATGTTTCACAAGGTTGTAGCACCCAAACATCAGTTGTATTCGGTTTAGCATCTACTTCTAGATTAATGTTTCCTTGAAAGATGTATTGGCCGTGCCACCAATCGCATAGACACCTCACTTTTCTGATTTTTTTTCTTTTTTTAGGGTTAATCAAGAATGATGCCTACCAGAATGCCGTTGATATTCTTGTTACATTTCGTAGACGGACTATTAAAGTTAGTCAATTAATTTACATTCACTTTGAATTCACAAAACTATCTAAACTAGACATCAAAAGTTCATACATGAAGAAACAACAGAGAAAAAAGAAACACACTATCTCCAATTTTTTGAATTCGTCTTCAGGAGAGAAGAGAGAGGAAGACCAAGAACGCTGGATGTTCAAATGAAGGAAACTTTCAATCTCCTGAAGATGTATTCTCTGAAATTTAGAGATAGTAAATGTGTTTCTTTACTCTGTGTGAAGTCGCCTTCCACCGACAGCCGTGAACGCACATACCTCTTCTTCCCTTCTATTCTTTTCCTGAAGACGAACTTCGGTTCGAAATATTGATCCTAGTAAGTGTTCCCGTTTTTTATGTCGATTTCGTTAGGTTATTTATCTCTCCGGTTTGGACTGTTTTGTAATTTAATTTATATATATAAACTAAATTCACAGAAAGAACACACATGAAAGATACCACAAGAAACTCATACTATATTTCGACCAAGCCGTCATCTTGTAGAATGATGTGATATATTGTAGTGAGCTTTTGTGATGCGTTTTATTACAGTGACTTTAGTTTATATATATGCATGAATATTAAAGTTACTCATGTGGTACTTGTACTGCTGGGTTTAATTATTTTAACTACTCGTGGGATACTATGGGTACCTGATACATTTCTATCGAGATTAATTGATAGGTTATGGAGGGTGTATCTAAAGAGAGAATGGAGGACCACACAGGTCAAGATTAGGTCCTCCCAACGCCCTATTAATTCCATACCTTAGATCCTGATGACACCTTCACACGTCACGTCCTTGGTAGAATAAGTACTGGAGGTCTGTTACAATTCAAGCTTGAGTATCAAGTAATTAAACTACTATATAGTTCCCATAATTAAGAATCGTATAAATTAGCTTAAAGATATCACGAGTAATACTATTGTAGTTTCTTTAAATTTTGGCTCTAAACCAGTGTAAAAACAATTATTGAAAACAATTATGAATAAAGAATATTCGCATTGGAGAAAGATTATCACCCATATGTATAAAAGTGAAAATAATATTTATTATCGATGTTTAATACCAATCCAAATTTTTTTATAGAAAACAAGAGATAAACTTTTTAATGAATAATTTGTCATTTCGATTAAAAAATCGGACTAAAGAGAAAGTCGATTATAGATTTAATATAACCTCTAATATAACAACATGCAAATAATGGGCAATGATCAAATTTTTCAGCTGTACGCATTCTTCATAATTGATTGAAATTGGGTGAGGACTTTACTTTTAATGATTATTAAATTTTAATAATAAGTACGGTATTTTATGAAACTTAAATAATAATTTGCTTGGTGATGTTTTTTTTTGAAACACATAAAATGTTTTCAATAATTGGTCAATCTCTTATTGGCACTTACTGGGGCATGAGTTGAATCAATCGGTCCTGACTTTTCACGATTAGATATACCACTTAAAATGGTGTATTTAGATAAATAGTTAAACATGTAGCGAAAATTGACAATCACAATTATATGATACTATAAAGCAGGCGTTCTCAACCTGGGGTTTTCACAACCGAGGAGCGCAAGACTATGTTCCAAGGAAATAATAAGGGCTTATTTTCAAATATTTGTCATACCTTTACTTCTTATGATTAAAAGATTCATTGAGCTTTTTTTTTAAGAAAATGTCTCACTTATTTTTGTTGCAAAACTATTTTGCGCATATTGGGTTGTTATTATCTTGTTTTGATATGAGAAGATCACATTAGTAAAATTGTACCAGGTTTTGAAAAAACTTGTAGGCAATAAATGGGGAAAAACATTGTTAAATTAAAAGCTATTAACAAATTTTTGGATGTATGAATCTCGATATTATCTTGCACATATTTCAGGAAAAATATTTTTTTATGAAGAATATATCCATTGTTATATATTCCATGGGTTCATTGTTTTATATTTATAATTTTTTTTTTTATTGTTTAAACTGATCCCCTAGTGGGTGATAACGTCAGCCGTTTAGCTGCTTTTTTGTTTGATCGGTGATTCTACAGATCCTACATTGGGAGTTCTAAATTTTGCCTAACTCAAGTGCATTTCGAGTAGGGATCTTTAAGGAGAATCGTATAGGCTCGGGACCGACGGCTTAACGTCGTCTGAGGGAGGACGTACTCAGATTTATTCACCTCCCGTGTGAATAAATCGAGGGTCAGGTATGGATCGAACCCGGGACTACCAGCCCAGAGGCGAGTACATTACACCCTATGTTATGTTCCAAGGAAATAACCCGAGTACACTGAGCTAACCCGGCCCCTAAATAATGAAAATTATTTATCCTTCGTATAATATAAATTTCAGATGGTACGAGGTTCGAGTAAAGTTTTTTTAAGGATACTGGGTGAAAAAAAGATACCCCTAACGCACTGCAATAAAGCACCTCACATCTGAGTCGTCTCTTTAAGACTGCTTTTTTTCTACATTCATCTATTTTGTACGCTTTTAAATAATTTTACGCTATATCAGTAGGCTATAACATACAGTCTAGTTTCTATTAATGGATTTTGAGGGCGATGAATTGTTTTCTTGTTTACTCCAAAACTGTTAGACTATATCCCCAACAAAAAATTGATCACCTAACGCAATTGAAGAAAACACGGTTAGATTTCTGACAAACCGGAGCAATTCCTCATGCAGGATGTTTTTTTCTTCTAACATTAATAAATGATTTATACCAAGAGAGCATGTATGACACGGAGATTACAGTAAGTGGTCAAAATATATTGTAGAGTTACTGGTGTTTATTGCCGGAAAAACGTTTTAAATTGCTTGCTAAGTAGAAGCGAAGAGAATAAGTTAGTAGAAGGTCTAGTGAAGGGCTGGGAGCCCATAGGGCCGAGTGTTTACCTCTGCTAGTGTATGAAAGATTGCCTAACGATGTGGAATCTCAAGGTATTAGGGCCCCATAATTCAGCCCAGCCTTCGTCCCTCTAAGCCAAGGCTTTTTCTCTAGCATCCTAAAATTGCCATCATAAAACTTTCACCCCAAACCAAGTCACCCTCTTGTCGCCTAACCGTCCGTATGATTACCTCTGTCTCACACTCCTACTTCATGCACTCTTCTTATTATTATAATATATTTTGCATAAAATAAAATATAGAAGTTTTTTTGTTCATGATTTATATTTTATTTTTATCCTGTTAAAAATATATTCAAGCAATTCGACGTTTGTATGGGCCTTTCGTAAAATTACCAACAAAAAAAAATACAGTCTGCAATTAATTATATACAAATATATTAAAAAAACTGCACTATAAACTAATTTAACATATACCGAACACACCTTTGATCTGACTCTAAAAATACATACTCTTTTACATCATACCTCAACCGGTTTCAGAACTCGTCCATTATCAAGAGAAAATTGAATGATATACTGTATGTGTTACATAATCAACCCACCCTTTAATCTCTTGTTGAATTCGCATCCAACATGGCCTAATCAAATCAACTTAATTTATCACAACAATGATTTAATTCTATTTCCTGTAATTTTAATATTTTTTTAATTAATTTTAATTTAATTTCAATTGCTTACCGTCCATATGTAGCTTTCACTCATATCAGTCACTATGTCAATGGTATAAATACTTAACCTCTTTTTTAATTATGACTTTCTGATTTATTTTATGATCAAATATATGTAAATATATTCCCCCTGCTACTGTTAAAATTGGTATGGAACAAAGTATTTAATTAACAAGACGATTAAGCTTAGAGAAATAATACCATACTTTTCAATCCTTTATTCAAAAATATTAAAATAACTCTTCAATGATAAGTAATAGTTTTAAACTCAACTTTATCTCTAATCTATTAACTGATTATATAATTTGTAGTACGATTAAAAGCGGAGAATATTAAATTAATAATTATAAACAGCTTCAATTGATGTGATTGTTTATTAAGTGTTATAGTCCTAATGTACGTAGTTTAAAAGAAAGACTCTACTACGCTTCATTTGAAGATTTCTGCAACTGTTGTGCATATCAATGCAAATGTTTTCGATAACTAATTTTCGATTGTGAGGCTGTTTGGTTCGTGTTTTTCAACCTTTTTAGACCTGTTTTGTGTGTTACTTGCGAAATATATATTTTTCGTAACTATGGCAGCTATACAGTGGAATCGAAAGCTGCGGACAATCGGTAATTTTGGACAAGTGTTCTCCCCTTTTTAGTCTACAGAACCCTTGGTACGAGTATTTACGTAAATGCAATAATTAACAAGATTTTTTTTTAATGAAATGATCTTTTTTTTTGCTTTTTGAATTTAAAATGTTCTACTATAGCCATGAAGAAGACAGTCATTTTTTGAAAGTCTTGAAGTATTTTGTTTTAAAGTTGAAAATCTCCATCACCAACACAGTTGTTTCAAATCTATTACTACAGATTTAGTTTCACATGGGTTTGACGCAGCAGTCGCCGTTTCACAGAAAATGATAGCTTTATTTTAATGATTTCCTTCATATGCTATTTAACAAAAAATTGAATAAATTGAAATTTTTTTGAAAAATAATGAATTAGTGTTTGATTTATCCTGAAATTGATTTGATTGAATTAGGCTGTATTTAATTAACTAAAAAGAAAGAGATAAAATTGAAAATGATTGTTGAAAAGGAGTTTATTTAGTTGAAGAGGAAAGGAGAGAAGAAGGGAAAAGTAATGAATAATTATGTATTCTGGAGCCTGGAAGACGGCGGGTTCAAGGGACAAGGCGTGGTGAATCCGAATGAGAGGGTGGGACTTGGCTGCCAACTTATCCGCCCCCTTCTAATTGAATATGTACCTTACTTCAATTCAGATTTACTCACTTCTACTATCAACATGAGCCAGTTTGTTGAACTGCCCAAAAAAAAAAAGAATCATTCCCAATAATATCACATCTTATAAACGCAGCTAAGCAAGAAAAAAAATTATTAGAATTAATTTAATTCTTCACCACTGTGTTAATGTAGTAATATAACAATCAATCAATTGAGGGTTTCGTCAAAACTACATCAAATCTATGTTTCTCATGTCATCAGAGCAACAACATTTTTTAAATTTCATTAGCTATGATAACAGAGAACTGTCGTAGAGAAATTGAAATGTAAGATTTTCTTGTTTTGCTTACTCCAATACAATCTACTTTTTCCTCCATATTTGAATATCATTCTAAACCAGCAAGTAATAACAAATACAAAACTAGTAACAACAACAGAATTAATTAGAGGTTTTTAAATATAATATTGCATTTTTATAACATTTTTAATTTCCTAAAAAAAATGTACTTCTAAATTTTGGGATAATCCTTAAAAATATATTAATTACATTGTAAAAAACACTTTTCACATAATTGGTAAATACATAAAATAAAAACGATACGTAAAAAGCAACGATTTACATATTTACGAACTATAAAATATAAAATTTTTATTGTTTATATAGTTAATAATTTTTGAGTACAAATTATTTTATTTTCTTCGGGAAAAATTTCGGGTTTTTCAATTTTTTTTAAAAATTATATTTAAAATTAATTTAAAGAGCAGCTTGTACTGATTATTTCACTGAAATTATTTATTATTCACGAGCTATGACACCATTTATTGGGTGGTAAGTACTCGTACAGAATAAGGGAAAGAAACACCAAGTCTTCACACAAAAGATTACATTTTATTGAACGTTGACGCGTTAAGTGTTCGCAAAGGGTTGATGTTAGATAAAAATTTTACGTGGAGACTTACTTATTTATTATTATTAATTTAATATTACTATTACAGTTAGGAAAGTAAAATAATTTGTTGGTAACTTAATATTTACAAAATAATCAGCACCTTGATTTACAATTATTAAGTATTTAAAACAGCCCTACCTTTTTAAGTAGAGAGTAAAACTGTCACTTTACGAGCCTCGTAAACCCGGTCTAAACTTAAAAACATACGGCTGTTTCAAGTGGTTAGAGATTTTATTTATTTTATTATATATATATATATATATATATATATATATATATATATATATTTCTCTTTGTTATTTTTTTCTATTTATTTTTTATTTGTTTATCTTCTATTCCAATTTAATTATTAATTTAATGTATATTTTTTAATATTATGTTGTATTAATATATTTTTTATTTTGATATCTAATTTATTTTGGCGTTCTTTTTCTTTTATTTTCAATTATTATTGATACGACTTTAGTTTTAACTTCTAATTTATTCTAATGATCTTCATTATTTTTATTTGAGTATTTAATATTTATATTCCCCGATTTTCGTCAGTATCAGTTATTATTTCTCAGCTTCACTTATTCCTAGTTTATTTATCTTACTTGACTTGAACAGGGCACGCTTGTGACAACACTGCTGATCTCCAACGCTTACTTTACATGTGCGTTTGGTTTCCCTATCTCTACTCTCCTGATGACGGTTCAACCAAAAATTAGAGACTGTTAGTGTGTTCGTCCCTTTACTCTGTATCTATAGTTTACTACGAAACGTTTATATAAATTGAAAGTGATTTTTTTATTTTCATTCGTGTTTTTTTCTGTTTTTAATATTTATATCATATGCGGTATTGAAATTTGGTCATACACAGAATCACACATATACACATACACAAAAACATATGCACAAACTCAGTGTAATGTGTGATTCAGTAAGGGAAAATTTAGGATAAGTTTCATTATATATATATACAAGATGAGAGTTTTCAGAATGGAGTATCTTGTTTTAATCCTCTTTTAAGGGTGTTAAAAACAGAAAGAGTGTTTTTAAAAAGTTTGAGCCATGTTTTAAAACTTTTTTGTAGTTGTTTTAAATCAAAGAATGACTACTAACTCTTTGCATTTTAATAAGCTAAATAAGAGCTTCTCTTGTTTATATAAGTTTGAAAATTGCATGTGTAGTGTAATTAATGCATACACAACGAAAATAATATCCTTCATATACGTTTTTTTTGGGGGGGAATAAAAGATATAAAGAAATCAATACTTAAATAGAAACTAATTAGATTAGTTCAGGCGCTTTTCTTATGAGTCAGTCGGACCTTCATGAAATATTTCCTTATTAAGAATGATGTGTTTCCAGCATTAATCTAAAGTTTCTAACTTAATGCCCTTTCCTCCTACCTTTGGATTTAGAATATCATGAAAACAGACAGTTAGAATTCTGATTGCCGGATATTACTTAAAATGTAAACAAAATATAATGAAAACTAGTTATTTAGAATTATTATTATTGTATATACAAAGTACTAAACAAAACCAACTTTGTATTATTGCTGAAGTCATAAATAACTAATAATTTTTATTACAGAATACAAAAGGATATTTCCTTTTGTTTGATTTAATGAGGTAAAAGCGCGCAATGCCACTCATGTTTCACCAAGTTATTTTACTGCTGATAATGAAGTAACAGTATCCGACATGTATCATGCATCCTTAGAAATTCGTTGATGAGTGAAGTAAACACAATTGTTTTTATTCTCAACTCTTTAAAATCCTGCCTCCAACCCAAACTAGTTGGAACAATATAAGATGCAACAGTGCGTTTATAAGTTATACACATATAAATTTTAAAGTGTAAATATAATTATTTGAAAAAGTGACAAGGGTAACGACCTCTATTTACAGGCTCACCACAAGGGTAGTGAGCATTGCTTGCGTGCTCGATTACTTCACAAGTAGAGTGGAGGAATCTGAGTCATTCCTCGAAGAGGACGTCAAGCTGTCGACCCGACTCTGTTATGATCCATACGCTGAATGCACTTGACTTTAGCAAATTTAGGACTCCCATTGTAAAATCAAACCAGGATCAACTATTACTAAAACAAGTGTCAAATGATGAATGAACAACAATTTCCGCCACTAGAACAGTTTTTCTAAAAGGTGAAATCTTGTAACAGTGGGAATTTAGAAAACAAAACAAACAACCAGAAGTCATTGCTTCAATGAATCTAAAAAAAGGAGCCCATAATAAATCTGATATGAATACATGCTGAACATTTGCTAATAAATAAGGAAAGTTTATGTCTATGCTTGAATAAATGAAGACAGTTATATCAATATCATGCAAACTGAACTGTAGTGATTGACCAAACCGCAGGCAGACTAAACTGTTTACTCAGTGAATGTCAGCCAATCGACTGGCCTATGATATTCTCTTGACACAGGCAAACTATTTGCTTCAACAAACAAAGAGGCAAGCCGCGGTTCACTTTACACAAAGACGAATGCAACTATAATCATGGTATTCCTGCTTTATGCCTGACTTACTCCACATAAGTTGGAATTAAACTTACGCTATTAATAGTCTATTAATAAGCTTTTTGCTTAACTGTTTATGTGGAATAAACGGTTTAAGAGTCATTTGTTTTATTTAGCAATTCAGTTTAAAACATATTTTATTTAACACATTTTATGCTCTTTTTGGAAGAATAATTTTACTATTAACTAAAAGTGTTTCATTTAACGACAATATAAATTATTAAGAAAAAAAAGCGTCTATTTGGACGCTTTTGGACTTAGACGGTATTATGGACTACCGATATTGATGGCTACTTAATTCCAGTAGTGCAAATGTGAGTGACAGGTTTCATTGTCAGTGAAATGGACCTCACATCACAAAGACTGATGCGGGAGTACTCACTGACTAAGAAGAGACTTGGAATTCTGATAGAGAGTGAGTTAGGTTACGTTACAGTGACAGTCCTACAAGGGAACACATTCAACATTCAACAAATGAAAACATTCAACCTTTGTAATAACACACAATAAAGATTGATTTTACAATGGGAATCATGAATTCTGCCTAACTCATATGTATTTAGAATAGGAATCTTTAACAACTATTTGGCATCGTACAGGCTTGGGACCGACGGCTTAACGTCCTCTAGTTAAAGTGCAACTGGTAAGGGAATTTTGAGTACCTTATCAGTAATTATCACCGCATGTTACCTGGGCTTTAGTTTGTCTGTTACTCTTGGCCTAGGTACCGTTTTGCGGAGTAACTGTCAGAATTCGTGCTTAGCATTGCGTTGTTTGAGGTGTCCTCGGGCACTTCCATGTTCAATGGAGGTGGCTACAGGGTAACTTGTCAACAAGGCGGCCTGGCTTGACTAAGCGATTATGGCACAAAATGCCGAGGAACGCGAAGATCAAAACGGGCTTAACGTCCTCTCCAGCGGACGGCGTACTCAGATTTATTCACCTCCAGCGCGAATAAATCGAGGACCAGAGTGGGTGTTGAATCCCCGACCTAGAAGTCCAGAGGCGAGCATGCTACACTGGGCCAGCCTGACTCCAAGCAATGGACATAAAAAGCTTGAATTTGAAGAAATAATTACACAATGCATAGAACAGCTTTTAAGCATATTAGCCGATTATTTTTTTCATCGGTAAAATTACTTGGTATCTCTATCAATAATGCTTTAGAAGTCAGAAACAAAAAGTGAAAAGTAGTAAAAGACATTAATAACATGAAGTTTTTTTTCATAACTTTGTTCGGAAAGTAAGATAATTTATTTATTTTCCACAGTTTATGATATCTTCAAGTATCAAATTTATGCTTTTTCTAAATAATAATCAAATTATAATATCATTCTTACAGAGACAGTTCATTTTCAATTATTTATATGAATACTTGATTATTAAAGGATGAAAATTATTACTTAAGGAATTGTAGGGTTAAAAATAGGAGTTATGAAACAATTACATTACTGACTGCTATTAAAGTACTATATATATATCCTACCTAAGCATACACTAAACGAGATGAAGGAAGACAATTTCATTTTAAGATAACTTATATAATTCAAACAAATGAAATTGAATTTAATCCACACGACAATTTAAACGACATCAAATTGCTAATTAGGAGAATAATTAAGCAAAAAATCTTTTTCGTTAATGAACAAGAAGTTGATTGAGCAACTCGGCAGATCATCCGTTTTCTTTCTTTTTATGGAAACAAAAACCGAACTCAGAAAAAAAAATATTATTCAAGCCATTACAATAGGAAAAAAATTAATAGGAAGTGAGTTTTTTTTATTACGAAAAAAAAATTACTGAAGTAGTTTTAAAAACTGCTTACACTAATTAGGCTAATTAAAAGTTTGGCATAATTGTAATTAATTGAAGAAAGATATTTTTTCACCAAAAACTTTACTAAGTAAGACAAATTAACTTTAACTCTATAACTCGGGTTTTTTTTTAAAAAAAAATTACCTTACACTCAATTATAGGGAAAATAAATATCCCAAAAATAAATTAAAAATTCTGGTGATTATCTGTAACGATGTACATGCAAACTTAATCCCTTATGGAACAGAAAGAAATATGATTTCAATTAAAAATCAATTCTTGATAGAAAATGTAATGTTAATATTAAGATCTTATAAATTTTCCTATCTATAGCTGCTACAACTGAACTAAGTTTGTTCACAATTCCAGATTAGATTAGGCCAGAGGTGCCAAATATATCACTGAGAAAAAGAAAGAGAGAGAAAGAGGGCGAGTGAGTGGGGGCGATGGAGGGGGACTAATAGAGGGAAAGAAACAGAGAGTGAGTGAGAGAAGTGATCAGAATAGGGAGAGTGTGAGAGTGAAAGAGTAAGTGGGGAAGATAAAAGGAGATGGAGGGAGGGACTGGCAGAGAGAAAGAAACAGAGAGTGAGAGAGGCAAGTGAAAAAGAGTGGGAGAGAGAGAGTGAGAAAGAGAGAGGAGAGTGTTAGTGAAGGAGATGGATACTGACAGAGAAAATGAAACAGAGAGTGCGTGAGAAAAGTGAAAAATCAGTTGATAGAGTGAGGGAGAGAGAGAGAGAGAGAGAGAGAGAGAGAGAGAGAGAGAGAGAGAGCAGTGATAGTGAAGGAGATGGAGAGGGAGACTGACAGAGAGAATGAAACAGAGAGTGCGTGAGAAAAGTGAAAAATAAGTTGATAGAGTGAGGGAGAGAGAGAGAGAGAAAGAGAAAGAGAGAATTAAATCTGATGTGAATGATTAGTGTGTTATTGAAAATTAGATTAAAATTACTGTAGTTAGTAATACAAACATCAATGCAAAAGTGAACACGAAAAAAGGGCTTTATTTAAGTGGAGGTGATAATGACTGGGGGAGGGACATCTGTTTTAGATCATTTCATCCAGGAAAAGTATCCCTTCAGAAAACTAATATGAAACCTTGAAAAATATAACCACTCCTGCATAAAATATCATCAGTGAACTGAATTATTTAAGTAGGACTTTAGGACTACTTCTTAATGAACTAGGTTTTAGTTAAGTAAAAAATTAACATTTGTTACATTATGTCTTTGTACTTATTTCATATAAGGGATCTTTCAAATTATCAGTTATTAATGAAACTGAAGTAATGTAAGGCGTTGATTATAGTTACGGAAGAGTAATAAATAAACTAATTGCCTGTCATGAAGGAAAGTAATTTCCCACCCCCAGGGTGTTATTTCACACCCACAAGGAATACAATCACCCCTGGTTGAGAAACCTTCCATTAAACTATATACTATGTATCAAAGAACCCCGCAAACATATAATTTATAGCAGGGATACTAGATTTTTTTTAAGGGAAATGATAAAAGTATAAAATCTTTTCCATGCGTATTTACTTATAGATACTTTATTTACAGCTTTCAAAAAGTAATGCACAAACACTAAAGAATGACAAATATTTCTTCACTTTCCCTTCACTGAAATTGCAAGCTGTTGGTGGTTCTGCTGCAGTAATATGTAAGGCACTTTTAAAGATTGCTGTTGGGGTATAAAAATACAAGTTGTATAAAACTAGAATAAGGAAAAATGATGACACCCGATTTAGAATCAACCATGTTTTATAGCATCAAAACACCTTTGTGGCTTGGTTGTGTTTGCCTCCTGGAGAAGAATACCTTAACTTAATCCAAGGGTGACAAACTCATTTTTTTCTGAGGTCAAATTCAAACGATCTCTAGTGCGGGGCATCCGCAAGGCATTCAAACAGCCTACAATTAACAACTACTCAATATTTTATTTAAATATTTTTCATTCAATAATATTATTTTTTTTGTAGAAATTTAAGTCAATTTTGAATCTAACAACTTTATATGTATACTAGATATATTTGCTGGTATATTAGTTCGTCTTTACCTAAAGATAAACGATAAAATCTGCAGTTCTCAAAATGAAAGAAATTTCACTCTTACACCTGGATACAGCAAAAAATTAAACAACATATATTAAAATTTAGTTAAAATAAAGCACCTTTGCTTACACTATAGTTGCTTTTGGACAATACGACTAACACCGTGAGCTTATCTAATGAAAATTTAGTTCAGGTTTACCAACTAACAGAGTGAGTAAGATCGGGAATATTGGGAGAGATAAAAACAGAGATACATATGAGAAAGAAAGAAAATGATTGATTGATTGCGAGACAGACAGAGAGAGAGAGAGAAGAGAGAGAGAGAGAGAGAGAGAGAGAGAGAGAGAGAGAATCGAGTGACTGAGAGATAGGAAGACTGAGAATGAGAAATAAACAGAATCAGTGAGAGAGATAAACTAACTGAATAAAAAATGTGAGTGCGAGAGAGAAGAAAGAATAAAGAGAGGGTGAGAGAGAAACAAAAGGAGTGAGTGAGTGGGAGAGAGGAGAGAGTGAGAGAAGAATAAAGGGAGGGAGAGAGAGAGAGAGAGAGAATTAAAGGCACTGCCTATTGAGAGCTGAGAGGCGATCTTGTAATGCTTACTCGAATGAGCCAAGGTAAGAAGGTGTATGATTGCAAGTTAGATTGATAGGGTCTTTTACCCACAAAAATGACTCTGTGCTGAGAATGCCACATTCTCTCGATTCAAACGCTTTCAATTTGCCCATGCACCACACAACATCACCTTCGATTCACTTTCCTTTGACTTCTTTGCATACTTTATATTTTCAGACTAACATACATTTTATTTATTTTTGTATATAAACATATATATATATATATATATCGAAATAATTCGAAACATTCAATTCTGTAAGTGTTTTTTTTATTCTTTTTTCTGTGCCGTACATTGAGTAATTTAAAGTTATTTATACATACATACATATATATATATACTTCTTCGTTGGAAATACAATCCAAAACGGACAAATATAGTTCAATATAGAAAAAGAAACATAGAGAAATCAAAAGAACACACTTACAGTCTCTAATTTTCGGTTTTAACCGTCTTCAGGAGAGATAAAAGAGGGAAACCAAGTGCACTGGTCCAGAGACGGTTGGAGACCAACAATGTTGCCACATACGCGCCCGGTCACAGAGAATAAGGTAGACAAAAATCTTGTCTCCAACCGTCTCTGGACCAGTGCGCTTGGTTTCCCTCTCTTATCTCTCTTGAAGACGGTTCAAACCGAAAATTAGAGACTGTAAGTGTGTTCTTTTGATTTCTCTATGTTTCTTTTTCTATTTTGAACTATATATATATATATATATATATATATATATATATATATATATATTATATATTCATATAGCTTCTCGACCACTGATGTATCAAGTTCACAGAAAAGGTTCTTGAGGATTTTGGTCATAAAGAAAATTCAACTCCTCATTAAACGCCGATGTTTCGTCAAAAGTTGTTTGGCATTTACAAGGCTTGTTTTTAAAAAAAACACCATTTAACAGTCCAAGCCTTTATCTAGCTGCATCATAACTGCTGCTAGAATGATAAGGTTATGATGCTGCTAGATAAAAGCTTGGACTGTTAAACGGTGTTTTTTCTTAAAAACAAGCCTTAAAAATGCCAAACAACTTTTGACGAAACATCGTCGTTTAATGAGGAGTTGAATTTTCCTTATGACCAAAATCCTCAAGAACCTCTTCTGTGAACTATATATATAACCAACTAGATAAACGATTCTTCAAACTGAATAAACTAGAATTTTCTAAAGAAACGCTCATTTCATTTCTGTGAAATCTTTTGGAAATTCTAGTTTATATATATCCACATATATATTATGAGACGTACAACATACTACTGAACTTGAACAATTCGATGATAAATGAAATTTAAATATATATATATATATCACAAAAAAGTTAAAAAAAAAGTCAATAGGTTTCAATCACCTTTTTTGAGATTTATAATGATAGATAAAGCTTAAAAGGTAAATAGAAAAAATGCAGGTGGAGCAGTAATATACTTGACTTTGGGGTTTTAAAGTGATGTACACCCAGTAAAGAAAGAAAAGAAATATTACTTTCCCCTTTCCTCTTATATGTGCTAGTGCATTAACTCTTTTTACTTCATTGGGATTACAACTCCTTATATCCCATCCACAACCATCATGTTCATTAAACAACCAGTTTTTCCAAAACTGTTACTGCCACTATTTACTAGAATGGATTATTTCTTTCTGTATGAAAAAAATCACCCTCTTCATTTCAATTCTCATCCGATATTTTAAATTAAAAAGTTCTTTATCGTAATATCTTTTTATATCTTCTTTCAACATATATAACATTCTAATGTTTGCATTAGTTAATTATATTTTTTAATAGAGCAAATTTAACAAATTACTCTGAAAAAGGAATAATAACGATAGAATGAAATAAAAACCTTTTAATTTTTAAAAATACTAGGACAAAATGGCCATTTATATAACTGAATATCTTTTTGTTTTACAGAACACATTTTGCAGTAGGAGACATTAGGGTTTTGGCCGTGTTCACAAAGAGTTTTGAATTTGAACCTGAATATACCTTCCGATTATTTTATCCGTCATTATTTAGTCAGTGTCTGCAATCTGATCAATTCAATTTCTTGGTCATTATTAGCTTTATCTCAGAGATTAAGATGTCGTTCAAAACCAAGTAACGTTCTACTAATATTGATTTGTATAGCCGGTATTTAAAGTTACTAAAGTTTCTATTTAGGAGATGGACATTTCGCTTTAGATGTCCCTCGGTGAGGGTATAAAGCCGTTTGTTGCAAGCTTGTTTCTCACAGATCCCTACTCTAATAAAACTTTGGTAGTCAAAACAAAGAGCTTCAAAAGCATAAACATCCCCCAGCAGTTTCATATTGAAAAGGGCATTATGATGTAATTGTCTAACTACCTTGATCTACTTCTAACTTTTTGTCTTTCAGTAGGCATTTTCTATGGCTAGAGTGGACTAGCAGTAGCTAGCTTAACATCAACAATAACGGATTACACGTGGATTTCTTTATCAAAGGGTGTATAGTTGTCTCATTCAAATCATGTTTTACTTCCTCATCAGATGAATTAGTATCATTTAAAAATTACTTAATCAATTAGTTAGATTTAGAAATACACATATCAATGAACTGAGTTAAATTATGAAACTGATAAGTATATTGAAGTCATATGAAGTAGAAATACAAATATGTGTACCACATAATCTCAATAAACGGATGATAATAATAAAAGCACAAGGAATAAAGAAAAAATATATGGACAAATACTTTGAGACCTTTCGTTGTGTGTCATTAGACAACTCATGTTAAATAGAACAAGGTCCTAGGGTAGCTCATTAGCTTGCGTGCTCGCCTCTGAGCTGCTGCATTCTGTGTGGCCCTGATCCTGCACAATATCGCGTACCCGTTAAAGAACTCTACTATAAATATATTTGAGTTACGCAAAATTTAAGACCCTCAATGTAAAATGTGCCTTATGGGGTATCAAAAAGGGCCAATTTTTGTTTTATATGTGTTCTGACGGTTACTGTAACCAATAATAATATAAACAGAACGAAAGGTTCAAATATAAAGTAACAGACAACAAGGTTATATAAAAGCAAAGAAACGGTAATGAAAAAACAGGTTGGAAATGACAGGGTACGATAGAGTAAGGAAACTAAAACTATTATACGAAAACTAAAAAGAACTGTACAATAAAACACAAGATGTCACAAGAAACAAAACACCAAAACACTAAGTTTCAGGTGACGGAATCAGTACTTCGGTCTGAGCCCGATGGGTCCAGCCCGAGCCACTGATGGGTCCAGCCCGAGCCACTGATGGGTCCAGACTGTTTAATTATTTTTTAATTAATATTTTGCCAATATAAAAACTCCTGTGGTTATTATTGTACAGTGTTTCAATATTTTCTTTTCATAGGATGTATTTACATTGAAAGGAGCAAAAAACAAGGAGTCTTAGTCCAATTCATAACGGGTAACTGGTTCTTGTTAACGATAATATATAAGAGGTCAATAACTATGAATGGGAAAGTGAGTTCGTTCAACTCAATAAAAACATTTAATAATGTCACAGAGTCTGAGCGGGAAAGGATGGTAATTTGCGGGTCGGTTAGAGGTTGAAAATTGTTAGGTTAGAAGGAGTTGGGGATAAGGGCGTGTATCTGATGGAACGGTGGGAGCGGAAATGGGTCTCCGGAAGGAGGTCGTAATTCGTCTTGTGTCTTGCCAGAACAATGGAGCATGGAAACAGGTGAGAATCATCAAGTCTTCAAACACGGGGCTGTGCTGCACTCAGACGGTCAATTCAGCCAGTATTATCCAACAGGCCACCTCAGACCAAACACTGCCACATTAATCCAACATCAAGCCTTACAAAACTACAGTTTCTTTAATGTAGAGACATGCACTTAACAGAACACATTACACATGAATGAAATATCTCTTAATGATATTACAAAAACAACTATACCTTATTTATTAATAATTACATTAGCTACAAATGAAAATTTATTTGCCTTATAATTTTTCAAAACTATAAAAGCGCATCAGAAATTTTTTCAAATATTATTACCGCTTTAAACTCACATAATGTTATCAGTTCAAAAATTAACAAATTTTCTTTAATATCATTGTTTTAATTAGGGCAAAACTGGCGGAATAATTTCTGTTATCAAGTAACAGAGTCAACTTTGGTTTCATTCGAAAATCACAAGCTGCTGAAGCGCACGTTGCAAAAACAATCCAGAAGAAGAAAAAAAGGTGGAAAACCTAACGTCATGAAAAATAATGACTTAAAATAAAAAAATAAATCACTTTAAAGTAAGTAAAGTACACGTAGAAAGAAGCATACATGGATAAACTAGTTTGAATAGAAAATGACATGTTGATTTACCAAATCTGAAAACTAATGACTCATGAAAATGACTCAACTCATCTTAAAATATATACCATATGAATCATTGTTGTATACATCTGATCGGTTTCGCACGTAGATTATCTTTAAGTAGGACAGAAATACTTGACCGTTGGAAGTACTTCGTTGAAAGTATCTTAGTTCTACTTGAAGATAAACCACGTGTGAAAGCGGTCTGATATCTGCAAAAACGATCGACGATATACAATGAATTTACACAACAATATGTGGTTTACTAACCTTACCGGTACTAACAATTCTAAAACAGTTTTTCACAAATAATAACCTTTGTAACTAAGGGATGCAATGTCATAATAATAATATCTTTAGAGCTACTATTGCACAATACTGTCAAGCCAAACTGATTATTATTCTTAGCAACAGCAGTTTTAGTAAAAACATTTATTAAGGGATTAAAATAAATAAAAATTTAAGGAAACTTCATATAAATGGAATCATAAATGATTTAGCAAATGTGATGATATTTTTACAAATAAAATACTATGTCAAAGTGACAAAAAACTGTCTCTGGTAGATACTGATGTGTTAAAGTTGCATACCCCTCTACGGGTAACATTTTTTTGATTGTCATTCAGGGGTGTTTTCTATAGAGAGGCATATCATATCACCTTATACCTTTTCACCATACTAAACAATGCCAATTAAAAATAAGAGCAAAATTAAAAGACTGGCATTCCTACTTATAATTACATTTGAAGACTATATATAATCAGTCAAAAAGCAATGCATCAAGTGTAATACTACCAAAATTAATTGTTATACAAATAAACTAATCAATCATTAATTATTTCACACCTTTTTTGCAAAAGGAAACTGAATTTTTTGAAGCCATTATTTCTTGTAATTCATAAATTTTTGAAGGGTGGCACTATATGAGGATGTCTTCAGTAATGTAGGTATCTACATTTAAGTTACGAAGGGTGGCACTATATGAGGATGTCTTCGGTAATGTAGGTATCTACATTTAAGTTACGAAGGGTGGCACTATATGAGGATGTCTTCAGTAATGTAGGTATCTACATTTCAGTTACGAAGGGTGACACTATATGAGGATGTCTTCAGTAATGTAGGTATCTACATTTAAGTTAGGCAGGGTGGCGCTATATGAGAAAGTCTTCAGTAATGCAGGTATCTACATTTAAGTTACGAAGGGTGGCAGTATATGAGTATGTCTTCAGTAATGCAGGTATCTACATTTAAGTTACGAAGGGTGGCACTATATGAGGATGTCTTCAGTAATGTAGGTATCTACATTTAAGTTACGAAGGGTGGCACCATATGAGGATGTCTTCAGTAATGTAGGTATCTACATTTAAGTTAGGCAGGGTGGCGCTATATGAGAAAGTCTTCAGTAATGCAGGTATCTACATTTAAGTTACGAAGGGTGGCAGTATATGAGGATGTCTTCAGTAATGTAGGTATCTACATTTAAGTTACGAAGGGTGGCACTATATGAGGATGTCTTCAGTAATGTAGGTATCTACATTTAAGTTACGAAGGGTGGCACTATATGAGGATGTCTTCAGTAATGTAGGTATCTACATTTAAGTTACGAAGGGTGGCACTATATGAGGATGTCTTCAGCAGTTCAGCAAATCTTCACAAAACATTTTCCTGCCAATAGCTCATACATTTGAAACAATGTAGTTTAGAGAGATATAAATTACTATTTAAATAGTCTCCGCAACCAATCAACTAAAAAAAAACGGTGTTTTCTTCAAGAAAAAGTGTTGAACAATAAAGTTTAAATAACAACTAAATATTATCTGTTCAAGGGTATAGTCAAAATAACTGAGTGCGAGGAGTCGGAGAGCTAAAGAGATTTAAAGCGGACGACGGCACGAGCTGCTCAGAGTGTCCGCAGGCTGCACAGCAGTCGTGATGCGGCTCCAGATGAATCAAGCCCTCAAGGGATTCCCTTTCCTCAACAAGTTCCCTGCTCAGCAGGTGATCTCAATCTTTTGCTCATCTACTCGCGCCTTTCTACTACCAGAATAACAAACACCGACCTCGCAATTAGCCATCAAGCCCACTGCCCCAAATCATTTTCACATTTCTCATAACCCAATCTACTCATGTCTCTTACAAGAGGATCAGCTAGTGGTTAGATAAATGTACGGCTCTCACTAGATATTCTGTCCTAAATATCATTAGGAATACGAAACCGACGAACGTATAAAAAAGGGATTATCAAAAATAATACAACATGCTTCAAGCTGGGTGACAGATTGTAGCTAAGAAATTACTATACTAACTTTGCCACATCATGAATCGCCATTAAGAACATCCTGTAAAAGAAAGCAACCATCCAGAGAACTAACGTTATATACGAGTTTAGCTGCAACTTAGGGAACTGTGAGTCCTTACTCTCTAAATATGTTGGCTCTACCACAACCACGCTTTCACGAAGGCTCACCATGCATCTGGCATCTGAAGGACCTAATAGAGCATGTTACAACAACACACGGAGTAAAATTAACAAGGGAAATGTTAAAGGACAGCACCGTTGTATTAGAACAGGAACATTACTATACCACATTACACATTTTGGAAGCAATCTTTATCATGGAAAAACAACCCAGTAAACGGAGGATTTTATTTAATTGTTTACCAATAATTTTAAAACTAAATGAACACAGTTCAAAGACGAACCAAACTGGGGGAGCTAAGGAAGATAATTTATTACTTTCCCATATGCAAACTATGGACGGAAGGTATATATATACCAAAGACAGGTATATATATACAGAATATATATATTCTGACCATAGTTTCACCAACCAGAACCTTGGTGAAATCTCACCATGCCACTAACTTTCGATAACCGACCTTATTGTGATTACATGCTATGTTGACTTGGTGTGGTTTATTCTAATTATTGTTTACTTTTAGATTTCTTAATAATTTTACATGAGTTATGAAACTTTTTTCATATAATATACTTAAAAATGGTCGTCGATGACCGAAACATGTCGGATTTTAAAAATAAAAATTTTGGTGAACTTATGTATTTGGTCCCGAACCTATGGAACTCATGTATGAGAAAACTGAAAAACTAATCAGAAAAGGTATAAACTAGAAATAGGCATTAGTTTTATTGAAACTTGTATAAATACAGGCCTGCTCCCCAAATATACGAATATAGAAAATATATATATAAATAAATGGTGTTCTTATATAATAATAATGTTATCTTTAAATGAATACATAAAATTGGCGCTCGTATCAAAGCACCACTAAATATTCAAAGAAATAACTGCATAACTTTTCTTATTTTTGTAGAAACATCAAGAATGGTCTAACAAATCTAAAAGATTATCAGAAACAACTATCAGGTTAATTAAGAAGAAAAAAGAACTCAAACAACCTCTAGGCCTGATCATTGAATACACAAGGTAATCGTAGTCTACTGGATACAGTGGAACAATTAGGCATGTTTATAATATTTAATGATCAATTATATTATATTAAACTCAAAAATGTAATCAAGATAATTTTTGTTCTGACAAAAGTTGAAATATTTTCTAGAATGTTTTAAAGCTCAGTTATCGAATGTACGTTATTAGTGCTGTACAAACGGTAGGAAGTATAGCACCGGTCATCAGGTGCACACCTTTTATAAATGAATATATTTCCGCCCATTACAGTTATTTATATTGCTTCAGTTTCAAATTATTTCATAGTTTCGTACACATGGAATATATTTATTTATAATAAATTGAATAGCGGCACTTTAATGAGAGTATGTCAAGAAAACACTTTAAAGCGCTCCTTTAACTAAGAGTGTGTCAAGAAAATACTATTAAACGTCACTTAAAGGCGTGAGTGCCAAACAAACCCAGTAAACTATGTCACTTCAAGTAGTGAGTTTATGAAGAAAACACAGAGCAGTGACACTTCAAGCTGAAAATGTGTCAAGAAAATACTGAAGAGAATCGCCGAACTGAGCACGTCTCAAGAATATATTATAAAGTGCTACTTCTAATGAGAGCGTGTCAAAAAAACTACAATGCATTACTTCAAGTTGTGCATGTGTAAAGAAAAGACTGAACAGTGACTCTTGAAGATGTGCTCGCTGTAAATATCAAAGCAGTTAAATGCGATAAAAGAGTTTTATTTAGGTGAGTTGCGATGAAAGCTGTGGATGGAGTATAACGATGATTTAGCATCCACTATAGCTGTGGGGTCTTCAGGCCGGAAGTCAAATATAATCAACCCAAGTACAGTGGAACCTCTACATACGAGCTACTCTACTTACGAGAAACTCGAGATACGAGAGGTCTTTCGAGCAAAAATCTTGCTCTACATACGAGAGAAAATCCAAGTTACGAGAAAAAGACTAAGAAACACCCAGAAAAAGTGGCTACTACTCGTGATACAGCTCTTTTTAATGACACTTGCCTTACACATTTCCGTAACATTTTGAAAGGGAGGCAGAGAAAGTGAAAGTGTTGCGATTCCAGCTAAAAGGGCAAAAGAAAGCGAAGAAAAGTAAAAACTGATACAGTAATGTTAAAAAGCAAAAAGAAAAGCAGAAAAAAGTGCATAAACAAATCAGTGCCGTAAAAAAATTTAGTTTTTCATAAAGTTAACTTTAATTTTAAGTGGAAGTGCTCATAATAAATGCTCAAAATAAAGTCGCATTTTATTTCGTTAATATCATCTTATTTATCTTATTACTGTATTTTTATGTTTATTTTTCATAGTTATTTAGGGTAAACTTGAATGATTTTGGGAGGCCGGGAACAAATTAATTGGTTTTCAGTTATTTCTTATGGGAAAAATTCGCTCTAGATACGAGAAATTCTAGATACGAGCACGATCCGGGAACGAATTAATCTCGTATGTAGAGGTTCCACTGTATTTGGCATACAGCAAACTACAGAAGTAAGGGTTCAGACTTAATGCACACCCACCTATAGTAAATATTACTCGCATGATCTACACTAATTTTACTATGAATTAAGTTTTATAATATTCTCTTTTTTTGGTAATTTGCTTTGCTGTAAATATTCCTTTGTCTGATTTGGCATGATCGAATTGAATAAATAATTATAGGATTAGGGAACAGCACTGCATGCAATCTGAAAAATGTTTAATGACTTCTTTGCAAAAAAAAAAGCATGCTGCTTAGCGTGATAAATGTGTTGCAAATAATCTGTGAGATTTAGAGTTGAGTGAACGCAATACATGCAATAAGAACAATTCAGCCACTGCTACTGAGTACCAAGCTGTTTGTACGACAGCCCTCTTATGTTGACTCTCATTGCTTTCACATACAAATGAAATTACTACGATTAAAAGATAACGAAGATTAAATTCCATCCTCCGTTACATTCTTGCTCTAGCGTTATCATTTCATTATAAAGAAGAAATGATATTTAAAAGAAACATAATAATTATTGAACGGCATAAAGATGCAAAAATTAGATCTATTGAACAATAAGAATTTCGAAAACGATCCGGAACTGACAAAAATAGTACAAAATATGTAAAAAAGACACAGAAATAAAAGGAATGAGATAGACATATGGTCTCTAATTTGCGGTTTGAACTGTCTTCAGGGGGGCAAAGCAGCAACCGACATTGCTGATCCTTTTGTTTGATCTCCCTCCCTTTACTCGTACTATTACTATTATATAGTTATATATTACTATTTTTATTATTATTATTATTACTATTATTATGTTATGTACTAGTATATTACTAGCCTGAAGTAATGTGGAAAACAGTTCCAGGCTAGATCCTAGGTGAAAAGGGGGTGTTTTAGTTGGTAGTCTGGTTTATCTGGGAACCCAGCACTATGTGCGTAATCACAATAAGGAATGGGAAAACAAGACTAAGATCTTTCAACCGTAACAAGCGGTCTTCGTCAGAGTCAAAAACCCAACTGAATTGAGTTGGGTTTTTGAATCTGACGAAGACCGCTTGTTACGGTTGAAAGATCTTAGTCTTGTTTTCCCATTTCTTATTGTGGTTTGATCATTGATTATATATATATATATATAGTTCAATATAGACAAAGAAACATAGAGAAATCATTGATTGTTGTTTCATGTGTTTATGTTAAATCTTTTTATGTGCGTAAATGCATTTCACCTCCTTACCACCCCCCCCCCCCCCAAAAAAAACTAGTATATTACTGGTAATATTCTTTATCGACGTTTGGTCCAACGTCAAAGAATTCTAAAAAAAAAATTTTTAATCCAACATTTCGTATATTTCTAGATCTTTTCAGTTCTTGGTATTTTCTAAATGTCTAGAAACATGGACGAAACACTGGTTTAAAGGTATTTTTTTTTAGAGTTCCTTGAGGCTAGACCAAACCGCGATAAAGAAACATAGTGTAAAATATATGTGGTCGAGATAAGAAAACTTTGGGTATATATATATAAGCTCAAAAACGAAGAAAAGCAACACACAGAGTAGCAGACACACTTATAAACTCAAATTTTCTCCTGAAGACGGATCAACCGAAAATTTGGGTTTTCCTGCCGTTGTGTTTCCGCCGTGCTTGGTCGCCCTTTCTATTTTCTCCTGAAGACGGATCATCCAAAAATTTGAGTTTGTAAGTGTGTTTCTTTCTCTGTGTGTTGCTTTTCTTTGTTTTTGAGCTGATTTGCCTCCAGTTTGGATCGTTTTTTTATGAATTTTGAGTGATATACATATTAATTAATCGTCATTAATTAATTAATCGTCAACACACCGCACAAAATCGGGGTTCCACGCACACTGCAGCTACTAGGTGACCAACCAACATATATACTTGCTAGCCAACAGCTAGTCACCACCCAGTATTCAGAACAGCAACACCTAAGATATGTATATGAGGCAAAATGCCGTAGGGAAGCAAAATGAAGAAAAATAAGCTCTGAAGCTTTCTAGACTATCTCGTCAGAGAGCTACTATATATATATATATATATATATAGTTTCAAGAAAACAATCCAAAAAAATCTGGAGTGGCCTACACTCAACTTAACTATAAGTAAAAAAAAGTATTTACCGGTTAACAACATAAAGATTTTTGTCTTCTCAATAGCTTTCACATTCAATCATAAGTCAAAATTTCAATATCTGTTGAAAAAAAACTTTCTTGTTGTTTTAAAAATTTTGAATTCCCTTATCGTTATGTGTAACGTTGGCGGGAAATGACTAACCATATTCTGGCTGGATAATAATTATTTATACAGTAACTGGAGACCTATGAACCTGAATTGAATTCCATTCAACGTTTTAAAAATCATTTCTAATCCGTTTTAACTTTGATAAAATAACTTTGTTTCACTACCTTTATTGAACATATAAACTCCATATTATAAGATTTCTTTTTTTTTTTTTATTGAAAATGATGATAATAATATCAAATATAAAGAAGTTACTACAGGTGTTGAATTTCATATTATTATAACAACTAAAAGTAACTTTGTTTTACTGACATTATTTAATTTGATAAACTCTGTATTATGAGGTTTCCTTTTAATTTATTATAAATAGTCACAAAAGTGTAAAAGTAAATACGTTACTAGCAATATTGAATTTTGATATTATATTATCAAATGGCATAACAAATAACATCAACCTTTCAACATTACAATAAATAGATTCAGGCACTTTACGGTCTCTAACTTTAGGATTACGCGTCATCATGAGGGAAAGAGTGGGACACTCTTCTCTCAGGAAACAGAATATTATTGTAAACACTGTAAGAGTGTGCATCATTTTATTGTTTATCTTTTAACGCACATATATAAACAACAATAGGAAATTTGAGTTAAAATATTCAACTTACTCAGACGATGTAAAAGTTATTACTCAATCGATTACCTGAAACAAACAAAAACTATCATTAAACTTTTTGAAAAAAAACATAAACATAAACGGGCATTTTAATATATAGCAGGCTGTTACTATATGGTATTTACTCAACATGGAACTAGTAAAGAAATTAAACTCCACAGGAATAAGTTTTATGAACGAATGATTTCAAACTCTTAGTATTTAATGCTTAATGATTGTTGTTTTTATATTATTAAAGAATAGATCGTTGCTGTTTATTATTTTTTTTATAAAATTTCTTAAGAAGAGGCCATTTTTTGTGTTTTCCTATTATGTGTAACTAAAATATTTATTTTATTTAAATGATTAAAGCAATTGCACAAAAACAAATGCTCTTTAAAAAAAAATGTATGCTTTATAACTATAGCTTTTACAAGTACAATTTAAGAATTTAATGTATGGTCAGTGTCTTTGAAATAAGTTTAATTAATATGATAATTGAAAATATAATGGTATTTTATTAGGAGTTGGCTGCAATTGATGTGTAAAATTGACAAAGAGTAAGTTGAAAATACTATGATAATGATTACGTTTCTCCAGGAATAATTACTTGAAAACCAAATTTTTGCGTTTGAAACGAAACTTTTGAAACTGACCTACAAATAATGTAAATTAATTTAATGATAATAAAGTAAAAAAAAGATCAAATAAATTTAAACTACTTGAATTGTCTAAAGCCACTCTGGAATAATCGAAAACACTAAATGCAATTGATTTTGTTTATATATATGGAATAGCAAAATTTATCATTTGCTAAATTATATTTCGTTATCAATAGCTTACAAAAAGTCAATGTACTCAAAATTTAATCAAAATTATTTTATGAATAAAATCTTTACTTCTGTTAAGAAAAAACTAGTAGGAAATGTTGATGAAAACTCAATCAACTCAAAGGATTTGATAAAAACTCTGTAGAGGTTTACACTCAACTTACTATAAGTAAACACTGTTTGAAATAACAATCAATTTAATAAACAAATTTGTTTTTATATGGCTACTACATCATCCCATGAAAAATTGAAGTGGCATTTTAGTTTAGAACAATTAGTTATCCCTTGAATATATGTTGAAGCCTTGTGATTCCAAAGTGAAACAACTAATGTTAGTAAGGATGATAGAGGCGGCTAAATTAGCTCAGTGGTTAACGTACTCGCCTCTGAACTGATAGGACTGGGGTTCGATCCCCACCTGAACATTGATATATTCATGTGGGGAGTGAATAAATCTGATCACGTCGTCCTTCGGAGAAGGACGTTAAACCGTCGGTCCCGAGCCTATACGATGTCAGGTACTCGTTAAAGATCCCTAATCTAAATACAATTGAGTTAGGCAAAATTTAGGACTCCCACTGTAGAATCAATCTTCATTGTGTGGTATCACAAAGGGCCAATGCTTGGCCTAAGTGTGTTCCCTAGTGGGACTGCCACTGCAACCTAACCTAACCTTACCAAGTAACGATGATTATTATTTAAATGAGCTTAAAAATAATAAATATAGAATTAAATTTTAACAGTTTTGAAATTATTATTAAATGCAATAATGTGTAATTAATGATGGTATCTAATGGGATATCAACATACATCAGTAGTATGATAATGAATTAATTTATAAAGTATGATTAGTATTTTGCGGAGATACGATTCCAAAAAAAAAGAAATGTTTCTTTACACCAAAAGCAATTTGTATCTGAAAAAAATCATTATCGTCAGTTAACTGATGAAACTTGTCGATTAATTCGAAATTTTGAGTATACAGCTATCTAAATATATTTCGACACCATAAAAAAAGACTGAATTAAGAGGACTTCAAAAGATATCAACCTGTGAGAAGCCTAAAACTAATAACAAAGTAAAAATAGGAATCTAGTAATTTGAGAAGAGTTGAGGATTCTAGTAATCTCTATTGAGAAGAGGTCGGCGCGAGGCAGGGTTGAGTGCCCAGGGGACAGAGGACGGGCTCATTGCTATGCGACGAGGCGGCCGCAGGACCGGCTTTGCAGCTTGAACGGACACCCCCTCCTCCTCGGCACATCGCCGTCCAGTCTTTAGTCGCTATTAACTCTGACCAGAAATACCATTCAGCTACACGTCTTCAATTAGAAGCAAAGCAGCCCTGTTAACAGTAGTCACTCTTTTTATTCAGCTACTAAAGTGCATCCGTAGAATTAACAGAAGCAATTAACCAATAAATGACTTCGAGCAACGTTGACTTCATTTGACAAACAAAAACCAACAGTTTTGTTCACAAATGCATTATTACTTGAAGAAAAATGGTTAGTTCCTTATTGTGGTTTCAAATTGCATAAATAATTCTTATCCAATAAGTCCTTGAGTGTCCTCTGCCTATTGCTGATCTAATTCATGCTCTAGACTCGTATGTATATCAATCTAATGAGATTGACTTTGTCAATTCTATTTTACTTTTATTATCACACATTTGTTCCTAAATTTTAGCACAACTTATTCTGACTAGGATGCTACATATCTCATAACATGAGGTCAAGTATAGTTGACTAAGATGTTACATATCTCATAACATGAGGTCAAGTTTAGCTTGACTAGGATGTTACATACCTTATAACATGAGGTCAAGTATAGCTTGACTAGAATGTTACATATCTCATAACATGAGGTCAAGTATAGTTTGACTAGGATGCTACATATCTCATAACATGAGGTCAAGTATAGTTTGACTAGGATGTTACATATCTCATAACATGAGGTCAAGTATAGCTTGACTAAGATGTTACATATCTCATAACATGAGGTCCAGTTAGCTTGACTAGGATGTTACATATCTTATAACACGGGTTCAAGTATAGTTTGACTAGGATGCTACATATCTCATAACATGAGGTCAAGTTTAGCTTGACTAGGATGTTACATATCTTATAACACGGGGTCAAGTATAGTGACCGTGTTTTCATATTACTGAAAATTTCAAACCCAAATTTTTGTCATGACCCAATATCTCTTATATGAGAGTTGGAGAATTGACTCATTAGTCTCGAATAGTCAGTAATGTTTGGTATTCGTTAAAAATCGACTCTAATAAACTTAAAGCACTTCAAAATTTAAAACTACTCATGTAGAATCAATATTATGACATGAATTTACATTAACCAAAACTAGTGGTAAGGAACAACTCAGTCACACTTTGAACTACTGAAAACCTATAAGTATGGAGGCTGGATAAAAACAAATAAAAGAATTGTTACAACAACGAATGATTCATTAACTGTGCAATCTGTTATAGTCGTAAACAGTCAGAAACTTATGAAGCAAGAAGATTTATGCATTACTATTAATTTTCACAAGTGAATTATTCGATGTCACGTATACAATGTTGACGATGTTTATATGTCATAGTGTTTGCATAAGTATAGATAGATAATATAGTTTAACCATACAATTCCAGGAAATGAATCAATTCATCTGTATTATTCATTAATATATCCCGTTAGACAGGATTTCAGGTCCTTATTCAAAATTTCTATTTTAATGAACTTGAATCAATGAAAGTCTAGTACTTCTGATGCAAAACAAATACTGTAAATTAATAATATTTAATGAAATACTCCCTTCAATAATGAAGCCATTGTGTTGTCAGCCTTTCACTGTCGATACAAAATAAACTCATCACGTCCAAGTTATTGAATAAACTTCAACTCACCCATTCGCAGTCAACAATACACAACATTTGGAAATATGCAAGACATATATACTTAAAGAATAATTCAGACAATGTAATCATTTTTTATAATAATAATTATTCACTGTATTTCTATAACTTAGGATTCATTTTTCTTTATCAATTAGATATTAATTTGTACTTTTAGAATTAATATTGAATATAAATACACGATATTACAGGAATTTCAACGATTGAAAAATTAACCCACTTTATTTATACTTTACAAAAATCTAATACCAGAAAATTCTGTTAACTTTCTTTCCATTCCAAGACTCTCTCTTCACTTGTTTTCCTCCTTATTAAGATGTCTATTTTATTCTAAAATATAGTAGACACACATCAGTTCTCTAAGTAAAAAGAAGCACAGTTACATGTCAGGAGTAGATGACAAGGCAAAAGAAGGTAAAAGATGTGCCAGTCTCACAACATCTGTTTTGTTGCTTCTCTTATGATCAACTCTAAGCTAAAGAGACCTGCCAGTCTCAGCACACCTCTTATGTTGCTTCTTCTCTTATGATCAACTCTAAGCTAAAGAGACCTGCCAGTCTCACCACACCTCTTATATTGCTTCTTCTCTTTTGATCAACTCTAAGCTAAAGAGACCTGCCAGTCTCAGCACACCTCTTATGTTGCTTCTTCTCTTATGATCAACTCTAAGCTAAAGAGACCTGCCAGTCTCACCACACCTCTTATATTGCTTCTTCTCTTATGATCAACTCTAAGCTAAAGAGACCTGCCAGTCTCAGCACACCTCTTATGTTGCTTCTTCTCTTATGATTAACTCTAAGCTAAAGAGACCTGCCAGTCTCACCACACCTCTTATGTTGCTTCTTCTCTTATCATCATCCCTAAGCTAAAGAGACCTGCCAGTCTCAGCACACCTCTTATGTTGCTTCTCTCTCCTATGATCAACTCTAAGCTAAAGAGACCTACCAGTCTCAGCACACCTCTTTAGTACTGTGATTTTCTTAATTCTAGTTGGAATACATGTTAATAATTATTAAACAAATATGTACATTAATAAATAACTAAACTCTTAAAAATGAAATTAAATTAATAGTCATGGCCACTACCTTTCAGTGTCACGCTGCTTTGAAGAGAAAATTAAGAGGGACAGATGGGCGAAGAAAAATGTTTTTGCTAACACTGTAAAATTCGCCATCAATATGAAAATATTTCACCCACTCTTCTATGACCTTTTTTTAAAATGCACTTGGCTTGTAATATAAGGTGTGAAGAAATAGAATAACTAGAACTATGAGGTAAGTTTTAGGAAAAATTAGAGTGTTCCTTGATACATCAAGGTGAATGTATCAAGGCCGGAATACAGTTTACAAGAAAATATATTTTATCTTGAGTATGAAATATGTTTAGATGATAAGAAGCTTATTAACATAGCTAGTTTAAAGTAAGTGAGATTAAATATTTCTGAATTAAAAGATGCACTGTTTAAGAGCTTCTCATTGTTAAAAGGGGCAAATCTATTAACCTCTCTTAGAGTTAGTTAACTCTATGGCTATTCTCTGTTTTCAAGCTGGTCCTTCTACATAGTTTAACTTCATCAAACAAGTTTTGTTAGATAGAGATTGAGTTGGCTCTTCTACTATCAGGAAAGTGAATAGCAATTATAATTAATAGTTTCCTAATTATACGAGCTTTGAACATGAAGTAAATTTACAAAGGAATTAATTTTCAATCCACATTTTCTATTACACATTGATATACCATTTTTATTTTCAAATATACTCACGACGCACCCACATATCTATGTTTTTATCTAAACAAAATTATAAACATCAGACAAATAACTAGAGCAAAACTCATACATAACCAACTAATGATTATAATTAATGATTTGGAAATCAATTTTTCCATTTATTAAAATTACTGAATGACTTTTTCTCTTAACACGTTTTCAAAAAAAATTTTAATTTCGAAACTTGAACTAAACCATCAGAAGGAAAAGTTGATTTTTTTCCAAGTTTCTTTTATTTATTGTTTGTTATCTGCAAATTTGCTGTATTGTTTAAATATTGCTGTCATCAGTAGCATATGAATCATTTATGTTACAATAAAGCTGCCATCTCTGTGAGAGAATTAAAGCTCCTGTCTACCAAACAATTAGTAGTAGTTTAAAGTAGCAGTAGTAGTTTAAAATGCAGTTATAATTATAGGTATAGGTTAACTCTAAAAAAAGTTTTAAACAAAAAAGTGAAAAAAATAAATATAAAAATAAGTTCAAGTGGGTACATCAACTGCAGCCTCAAAGTGTTATATTAGGACCTACATCGGTAATATTTGTGTTATAATGAACATGAAGATGGATTCATTTTACGATCTTTTTAATGATTTTTTCCTCTGTGTTTTCTCCCTTTCAAACTCTTCTTTTCTCTGTAAGAAGATAAGAAAACAGGAAGACTAAAAGGATAGTAAATACTAGTGGTTACTATAGTGTATTCTGCAGAATTCTGGAAGACAAAAACAAAATTAAAAGGTTATGCAGTTTATTGCTTCAATACGAAATCATTACTCCACTTGTAGAATAATGAAGAGAGTTGTAATGAACAACTGTGAAGAAATAAGTTTTTATGACTACTATGACAACTATGACTGCTATGACTACTATGACAACTATGACTACCATGACTACTATGACAACTATGACTATTATGACAACTATGACTGCTATTACTACTATGACTACTATGACAACTATGACTGCTATGACTACTATGACAACTATGACTGCTATGACTACTATGACTGGATTGTACAGTAGCTTAGTCCAGTCTCACGAAACCTTATAATTTACTGATTCCAAGAATTTTTAACGGATCTATAACACAAGGTGCAAAAACTGTCATTTTATTCAAACAATAAAAAAAACTGCACATTGCTTCCAAAAAATAAATAAATAAATAAAATACTCAATCGCCATTAGCATTTTTTGCTTCAGTAGAAAAATTGGTTGAAACACTAAATTAATATCTGAGGGAAAAGCACATGTATTTACTTAACAAAGATTGACTGAAAGATTTTAAAATAAAAAACCTCACTCGTGGATTGAATTGCACGTTTAGATGCATATCATGGATTTATATCTACACTATTATTTCACATAATGATATACAGACATGTTTCATTATTGTTCCCGAACCCCAAGCGTCTAAAATCTAAAACTATAAACGTAAGTAAATTATAGATATAGTATTATTGCATATATTATATATATATATATATATATATAAAAAGATTTCACATAAACACGTGAAACAACAATGAATGATCAAACCACAATAAGAAATGGGAAAACAAGACTAAGATCTTTCAACCGTAACAAGCGGTCTTGTCAGAGTCAACCCAATCAGTTCAGAGTCAAAAACCCAACTCAGTTGGGTTTTTGACTCTGACGAAGACCGCTTGTTACGGTTGAAAGATCTTAGTCTTGTTTTCCCATTTCTTATTGTGGTTTGATCATTCATATATATATATATAGTTCAATGTACATAAAGAAACGTAGAGACTGTAAGTGTGTGTTTTCAATTTCTCTACGTTTCTTTATGTACATTGAACTGTATTTGTCCATTTCGGATCGTATTTTCATCAAAAAAGTGTATATATATGTTTGCAAATTTTATTGATCAAATTTTGATGTTAATTCAAATATAATTGTTGTTCAAATATAATTTAAAATTAATCAGTGTTGCTATATATATCAGTGTAACATTAGTCAATGTTATTATATGTCAGTCTCAAATTAGTCAGTGTTACTATCTGTCAGTGTATAATTAGTCAGTGTTACTATATGTCAATGTAAAATTAGTCAGTGTTACTGAATAAAAAGTTTCATTTTCGGTTTTTTTTTCGTACAGTTTAACGGGTCGTACTCTCTGAGTTTTCTTACTCTACAATGGAAGTTAATAGGTGTCGCCAATAACATCTAGACGACCAAAAGATACAAGCAGTTGACTTTAAAAAAATCTGGAAACTATGAAGAAATCTGGAGAGTCTATGAAGTTTCTTATCTTCAGCTACTGTTTGAAAGAATGAATTTCACGGTAGCATAATTATGCCGTCATGACTAGAATACAGGAGTATAGGTATAGGTAGATATAGGTAGGTATAGGTATAGGTAGGTATAGGTAGATATAGGTAGGTATAGGTATAGGTAGATATAGGTAGGTATAGGTATAGGTAGATATAGGTAGGTATAGGTAGGTATAGGTATAGGTAGATATAGGTAGGTATAGGTATAGGTAGATATAGGTAGGTATAGGTATAGGTAGATATAGGTAGGTATAGGTATAGGTAGCAGTTCTGTGCCTGGTTATACACATTTCCAACCAAATCAGCTCTACTTGAAGATGGAGAACGGATAAAACCTGTGAACTATTCCTACTCCACTAATGGAGACCGAATAATCTACAATAAGTTTTTACAAATAACCTCTGTTGTACTTTCAATAGACGTGTAATAAATTATTACTCATCGGAGAACCCTCTTAGAAAAGCTATATAACTTCCATATAAGTAGAGAAGGGAACAGGGTGAAGATAGAATATCTGTCCTGATAAATCATAAAGTGCGTTCTGTAGAACTAAAGGTACAACAACGAAAAACATGGGTTTTTTGCAATCTATATTTCAAACACAACATTATCTTCCTTTTTGAGCAGTGAGAAAACAAAGCCGGCTTGTCATTGTGAAAAGACATTTCAAATAGAATCGCATGCTTTTACAAATTTACTGTTTGAATATGATTTTACTGTATTTTATCAACAGAGAACGCAGGCGTGACGATCTCTAGTTTCAAAACTAGCACTCTATGTCACGAACTACACATGGTTTAACCCACTTTGATAAGGATTAATACAATGGTATAATGTTTTCCTTTAATGAAGAATTGGCTCTGAGATCTACAATTTGATGAATATTGCAGTGGTTTACTGTGTTCAAATCAGAATGGATTTAATCGAAGTTAAAAGTTGTTTTAAAACCCATGAAGTGTGACCAATGGTAGATTATTTGAAAGTTTCTCTAAAGGGAAACGGACTAAGTAGCGGCGAGGTTGTAGCAAGGAAGGAGGTTGATTAACGGTGAGGATGGAGAAAGGTGAAGTGACGTCAGAGGGCGTGGCAGGAGCGAGGCTGGTTTGCGCAAGAGGCCACGTCTGAGAGGCTTCTGGAGAACCAGCCAGCGCACTCACTTTAGCTCGAAGAAACGATCAAAGCGCTGAGCAATTAATATCTCCTACTGACCCTGGAGCAACCAACATGAAACGTCCATTGTTTAATTACCTTCATCTACAAAACAGATCGACCAATATCAGTTACTAACTCAAAAGGCTGAACAAAGCCTTATACACATTTTTTCCAAAAATATCTCTTAAATAAACACTGCACTTCAAATAATAAAGGGTTTAAAACTCCGTAAAACATTTCACATACCATATCATACCAATTTTCAATCTAAATGTAATATTATTTTGTCTCTTATTACTACTAATTTTAAAACAAAATATCAAAATGTATAGTAGAAGAAAATAGAATCAATGTAAATGTAGTTTCTTATTAACAGCTAAAAACAAAATGCTTCCAATACCAGTTTCTTCATACTTCATCAGAGATATACCTATCCATGATTTAATGCAGTCCTCTTGATAAAAGTATAAAACTAGACATTTATTTCCCAAATAAAGGACTGAAATAGAAGTGAGGTGTGGAGTTTAAAGTAAGGTGTGTTCCTTATAGAACCCATGACACATTTTTACAGGAGCCTAATCATATAATTGATGCTCTATCATAATTCTACACCAAAATTTCCTATACTATCTGTACAACTTCATCTCAAACAGTATAATTGAAACATTAATGGGATTCAATTCTTTCAAAGATAATAGAAGTGCTTATACTAAATGGAACCCATTATTATCTGTTTCAAGATAAGATTTAAACACTTCCTGGAAACAAAGCAGGAGGATCTTTCTTTGAGATAAAAAACGGAATGGCTAGAAGGTTTGATCACGAAATCTTTGAAAGAAATGATGGCGTGCTGGTAAGTGGATCTGAAAGTGCTCTTGCTTCCTTTCTCAAATGAATCTAATCCCACTCAGCATTAGGTTTCCTCAAACAATTACACATGTGTAAAGAAAAATAAATTCTCTCAAAAAATAACATCTTAGTTCCTAAAAACGAGGAAAATTTTTTTTTTAAATTGAGTAAAAGAAAAAGAATGCATTTGAAGTTCGTTATGAAGTCACTGCAAATTGGAAAGAAATAAACAATGAATCATGCTCGTCTAGTAGAAAAATAAAAGTTCCAACAAATCATATCGGGAATATTTAAAAGAGAAAACATGACACCAACTTTTAGCAAATGGTTTCAAGATTCATACTGGACATCAGTAAGTTCATAAATACATTAATGACCTCGACTAACAGCTCCCATTATAGGTTTGAGTTTCTCACTTAGCATAGCATGTAACTATTAGTAGTTAAAATACTCCACTAATATAGCTAATGAAAAAAAAATTTAACTTTTTAATAATAAAAGATTAATTCAGAAAATAAATTACCTTACCAATGGGACATACAGAATTAGGAATGAATTTATTTCAGAAAAGAAAGAAAAAAAAAGAAAATAGAACTGGGTTTTTGAGAATAATTCCGCAGTTTTTTTGCATTATCACTAGGACTCCAAAACAGTAGTCAGAGCAATTTTGGATAACTCCGCTAGAAGCTGTATTCACAGAGAGGGTGATAATAACTCTGTAATAATAGAGTTAATATTTTATTTTCCAACCTGATAAATTAAGTAATAAGAAAAATAAGAGAATTAGAAAAATGTTACAAGTGTGATGAAAAGAAGACAGAGAATAAAAGTTTGAGGTAAAAAGACTGAGAGAGATGTATAACTTTCTTGTGATATGACGGGATGATTTTGTGTTAAGGCATATACATTGCAACATCAATCACTTTTGCAGCTTTAGTGATCTTATTAGGAAACTAAGGCTTTCAACGGACTAATTAGCAATAATCTCTTATACCTTAAAGGATAATTAATTATTGTTAAAGTAAAAATAATCTTTACTGAGTCGAATAAGTTAATAAACTTAAAAAGTAAATTTTTTATTTTTGCTGAATAGTAATTTAACATGATTAATGTGATTACCATAAGATCACCTAAAAATATCCTGGTAACAACTAAATTTCCTTAACAAATTAATTACACTTTAACCAACTATAACGCCCAGGTATATTATATAAATATCTCAGGAATGGCTAGCTACTGCTTTAGGATTCACTACTTCAGAGTGACTTACTGCTTCATTTCATTTCAGGATTTACTGCTTACTGCACTCGTATTACTTGATTATATTATGCACTCGTCTGTGCAAAAAATGCAAATTTAATAAAAAGATTATAATTTATAAAATGAAATTAATTCACAAGTTTACAAAGCCCTACTTATTGAAATTTATATATTTCTTAAAAATATTACATACAATATTAATATCAATATTTCGACATTTGTCGGCTTCAGTTGAATAAGTGCAACGCTCGAATGCCTCTAGCCCACTCTTATCACTTTTTAACCGTCTGTAAACCCTTTCACATTTACGCTCTTGTGTTTCATTTTAGTGAACGCTGAAATCACCGAAATAATCGAGAACCGTGAATGTTTGTTTTATTTTTGTGTATTGTAGTTATGGATTCAATAACTGGAATTAGGTTAAACACTAAAGCGAACGAGATAAATACTAGGTATCTTTTGGTATGGAACTGAACATTTTCACCATATTGTTACACACAACAATACCATATAAAAGTTAACAGTAACAATTCAATATTTCAAACGTTTCAACGGCCTAAAGGAAGTTGAGCGGCGAGAAGACGAAAACCAACTCATATATATATATATATATATATTCTCTCCCCAGTCATTCTCTGCCAGCGCGAGCGGACGCACGTGCCTCATCCTCTTCCCTTCTTCTCCCTGACGACGAACTTCAGTTCGAAATATCGACCCAGTAAGTTTTCTCGCTTCTTCTATTTGTTGTCTTTTTTCATTTATATATATATATATATATATATAGTAAAAAACTGTGATACATAAAAAGAAGCGTAACAAAGGACTAGCTTTTCAATATTTCGACCGCAAAAATGGTCGAAATATTGAAAAGTGAATCTTTCGTTACGTCTCTTTCCATGTATCACAGTTTATTTTAAATGTTATCAGTCCTCTTGGATGGCATTTCGTTTATCTCTCTGACACTCACACACACACACACACTATATATATATATATATATAAAAAGATTTCACATAAACACGTGAAACAACAATCAAAGTCAAAACTCCAACTGAACCAAAAAAATTTTTGGCACCTTTCTTTAATCTTTGCTGCATTATTTATTAAAGCAGATAAACAAATTGACTAAATGTTATAAATATCGGTGGGAAAAAAAAGTAAAAATATGTCTGGAAGGACAGATATAAAATAAGAGAAAGAAAACAAAGGGTCTGTGGACAGAAGCACGTAAAGGTGGTGATGAGGTTTGAAGTGGAAGCGAGAGGGGATTTACTGCCATCACGTTCGCCATGAAATGTGAAAAGCTATCCATAAGAGCCAACTGGTGAGTTTTTCGCGTGTCTCAACCCTTCTGAATAGCTACTTTAGAGTTGAAATCAGGTAAGAGACCATTTGCGATTTTAACATTCGTAGCAGAGAGAATGCTCCAGATCTGCTGGAAAACTCAATTCCCTCGATATTATATTCATTCCAATAGGTTTCAGGCAATGATGTCTTTATATTAAGATTCTTATTTAAAACACATTGTATTTTTAACATTACTAATATGCATATATACAGGGTGTCCATAAAGTCCGTGTGCACTTTAAAAAATTTATAACTTTATTTGTATTTGCAATAGAAATAATCTGTAAAATGGATTTGAAAGAAGTAAATCTATATTTTTTAAGCTTTTATTGAAATTTTATTTAAGTTTCCACATGCCCTCCATCATTAGCAATACAAAGGGTAATACGATTTTGCAGTTCACGAAAAACATTTGCCAATTGATTTATAGTAATGCCTGAAAGCACATTAGTTATTCTAGCTTTCAAATCTTCTAATGAACTAGGTTTGGTTGCATACACAATTGTTTTCACATGTCCCCATAAAAAAAAATCTAATGGAGTCAAATCTGGCGAACGTGGAGGCTAATGAAATGGTCCACCCCTTCCGATCCATCGGTTAGGAAATTCCTGATTTACAAAATATTTTTTACTTATCTAAAAATTGTTACGAATTTTGTGGTGAAAAATTATTCAATAACTATACTTAAAACTAGATACATGAAACTTTATAACATTTTTTACAGATTATTTCTATCGCAAATATAAATAAAGTTATAAATTTTTTAAAGTGCACACGGACTTTATGGACACCCTGTATATATTGTAAACAGGAAAACGTTCCAAAAGGACAACAAACGTTTCACGATGAATCACAAACACAGAACTAAGGAACAAACAGACTTACTGCCTCTAACTTTCGGTTGAACCGTCATCAGGAGAGTTGAGAAAGGGACACCCAAGCGCACTTGTGAAGCGACAGTTGGAGACCAACAGTGTTGTCACATGCGTGCCCGGTTCAAGTGAGGTAAGAGAAATTTACAAAAATACATAAGCCAGACATACCCATAAGACCTATTGTTTTTTTTACAGGCTCTCCTTTTTACAAAATATCAGAACACGTAAATTCTCTGTTTCAGCAATTAACAAAATTCAAAAAGTCATTTTCTATAAAAAATTCAATTGAGCTAATGAAAGATCTAAAAGAAGTAGATATTCCGAATAACGCTGTTCTAGTTAGCTTCGATATAAAAAAAGTGTACAACTTTTCTTAATTTATTTATTAAGTAAATAAATTCCTACTTAGTCGTACTCATTCCTACACTTAGTCGTACAGCAAATGTAAAGGCTCAGCCTAACCTTTAGGAAAAAAAAATAACAATGAAATGTACCTGCCTTCTAATATGAAACAGATGTACCCCATACCCTCACCCCACGTCCATCCTATTCCCAGTCAGTTGTACCACAGACACTCACCCTTAGGTTCGTATTCTCTTCCTTATCTTATTTTATTTTTATTTTGTACTATATTTACTGTATGCTATAGATAACTCTTTGGTACCATCGTATTTTTCAGTTAATGCCTGAGTAAGAACACTACGTGTTCGAAACGCGTTCTTTATACCATTAAATTTTTATATGTGGAGACCATTTCATTAACTTGTTACCCTACAATGAGTAAATACCACATAATAAGTGATTGCACTAGGTTCGAATATATATATATATATAGTCAATCAAATGAAACAATCCATATACTTCACATAAAAATTATAAAGAAAGTAACAAAAAGACAGATAAACAGATCACTTCTATGATTCACCCCCAGACGACGACAGTTAAGATACAGACGTGTATTATGTTTGTGTCTATCTTTGTGTTACTTTCGTTATAATTTATACATGCACATATATCTGCATATATATACACTTTAACACATAGAAAAGAACACAGAAAGACACTACAGAACTCACTTCGATATTTCGACATCCGTCGTCATCGGGAAGAAGTGCGAAGTACTCGCGTTGAGAAGCAAACTGCTACTGGCCTCCAGAGTAACTCGTGGAACCACCGCAATGATGCCCCTCAGCGGAGGAGAGGAAAAGTAGAAATCCCTCCAATATTTATTTAGAAAACAAGATAAAAAATATATAAAATACGAAATAATAAAAATAAATAATAATAAGAAAATAATAATAATAATAAAATAATAATAATAAAATAAAAAATAATTAACGGTACAGGTTGAGACCAGGAGGAGAACGATCCCCAAGAAGGCATATGAATGCCTCTTCGGAAGCTCTAAGGGTGACATGGGAATTAGACTCGGGGATTTGTACCCTGAAACAATCATTGAAAGGGAGGTCATGGGAATTAGCATGGATAGCTATGGGTAGGTCTCTGCGCTGACCAACGGACGCCCTGTGATTATTCATACGCAAAAAGCATCACATCGAGTTATATATATATATAATTTAGAAAATACGAGCAAGGAGCAGCAGTTCACGGGGTTTAGGAAAAAAGGAACACACTTCACCAAGACGAACATTCCGCTATATTTGTACAGCATCATCATAAATAGGCTTTTAAGGTTATACAATTTTTACAGTTATTTTAAAGTAGAGTAAAAGGTATTTATAAGGTTATAAGATATATGTACGTTAGGTACTAAATATATTTTCTTAAAATTAAATACCCATTTAATAATATTTTTCACATATCTAATTGTAATAAACATGTAAAAAATTTTGTAACCTTGAAAGTCTATTAGATCTCGACGTCTGAGGTAATATTGTAATAATTGTTAAAAAGAGTTGGGTTTTTGACTCTGACGAAGACCGCTTGTTACGGTTGAAAGATCTTAGTCTTGTTTTCCCATTTCTTATTGTGGTTTGATCATTGTAATAATTGTATATTATTACTTGTTTGTTTTGTAACTATATGTTATTGTATGTTTAGATTTTTTTATACAAATCTGATGATGCTTTTCAGATATATCCCAATATTAGCCTGAGTGAAAATGTTTGTAACATGACCAAACCTTTGAGAACTATTGCATCCTGCTCTTATATGTGCATATACGTGTAGGATTCCAAGCAATCCAAGAAGAATAACAAAGCATTCACAGGTCTACTTAGTAAGCAGTTACAGCTAAACGCTTTCCGTGTGTAATTTTCGTTTTTTTTTTTTAATGATTAATTTATTTGTTTATGCATGTTGTTTGAGTTTCTTTAGTTTAAATTATTTCACTTTTTTTAAAGCTGTATAATCCTATCCCCTCATCCCTTTGTGAATGCAGAGCGCCACAAACAGCAAATAGAATTCTGCACATGGATTAGAAAATAATATAATACTTTGTAACAATAGACATTAAGAAATAATAATGTAATATATATTAACACTTGTTTACTCCTACAATGCCTGAAAAGGTTATTTGTTTGTACGGAGAAAAAATGAAACTATTATAAGTGAAGTTTCACAACATAGTTTTTGTGTGACTAAATTACTTCTATCATTTATTTTGTTCATTATTAGTCTTATTATAATTATTCTTATGACTAAAGAATTCATTTACTTTCAGCTTTATTTTCTGTTAATCTATTATTTTTGTTTGAATAATAAGAAACAACCTTAAGTTATTTTGTTTTTTTTTTAAATTATTATTTTTTGGTATAATCAGTGAAGAGGTCTACTAACGATCAAATTCCCAGAAAATAGCAAAATATCAGGTTGATTTTCGATCACAAGTTTTAAATTTTGTCATATTTAGAAGTGAGATTTTTACATAGAAGTTAAGTTGCTCTCCATACACGGCGAATACCAAATATCCATAGTTGCTGAATTTTGGCAGTTACTCCATATATATATACAACTGGTTTATGTATTCATCTTCAAATTTTATTTAAATTTATTTTATAAGAATTAATATTGTATTTATTAAAGAAAATTTTCTTGAGAATGGGCTAAATTTTATAGCAAGGGTAAAAAAAAGATAAGAAAAAGTGAAATACACTGATTTCTGCAGAATGATGAAAAAACACCACATAATTATACATTACACTATTATATTTTTACAAAGGCATAAAGGCAATAATTCAAAAAATATTCTTACTATTTATCATTTCTCCATCTATATAAATTATTAAAATAGAATATAATGAATTTTCTAATGGGTGATCATTACATGAAGATTGTTCAACAGTGAAATAATTCTAACTTTGCAAGTTTTGAAAGTTGTCAAGTTCAGAGATGGTGAAAATTTAACAACGTAGTAATATTTCGATTCAATTTTAGTTAAATATTCATGGCCTTAACTAAATATTGTTCTTGCTTGAGATGCACCAAAAGTTATTAGTATATTTTATGGATTAATCATGAGATGAACAGAATTATTAATTAACGTGAGTGAAAGGAATTTGTTCAACTTTTTTTTTATTTCACCTATATATATATATTGGGAGCATGCCTTCATTTATACAAGTTTTATTAAAAGTAATGCCTAATTGGAGTTTTACACTTTTTCTTATTAGTTTTTCTAGTCTTCTCATACTTAACTTCCGTGGGTCTGGAACTAAAAACATAAGTTCACCAAAATTTTTATTATTGTATACCAACATGTTTCGGTCATCGTTGACCATTTTCAAGGTTAATAGATATATAAAGTTTCATACCATACGTAAAATTAATAATTTAAAAGTCAATAAAAATTAAAATAAACATAACGAGTTCACATAGCACATATTCACAACAAGGTAGGTTATCGAACGTAAAGGCAAGTTGAGGTTTCTCCGCAAATGACGGAGGCAAGGTAACCAAGAGCCTGGAGAAACCTGAACTTGCCTTTACCTTCGATAACCTCCCTTGTTGTGAATATGTGCTATGTGAACTCGTTATGTTTATTTTATTTTTGAACAATCAAAAATAAAATAAATTTTGGTAGATAACAATATCAGAACATTCTGAAGATGGTTGAAGACAACCGAAACATGTTAATTATTTAGGTTAATTTAATTTATCTGTTACATTTAGAATAATTGCAACTTATAATAAATAATGATGTCTAACAGTACCTTTGCTCATATTAAACATAAACTCAACCTTGAAGGAAGAAAATTAGCTAGGAGATTTGAAAAGGTTAATAAGAAAAAGGTACTTGCAATAAAGTCAATTGATTTTAATGCTATATATATATATATATATATAATATATATATATATATTGTTAAAATTTGCAGCAGCTTCTGCACTCACTAACTTTAAGCTGGTGGCCTCGATCCTTCGGGCGATTTTTCTTTCTTCTGGCTGCAGTTGCCACAGCATCTGTCCTAGAGACATCTTCAATATTACACGAGCTTTCGACCATAGGAACATTGGTCATCTTCAGGTAGAGCATGCCTTGTAGTAAACAGCTTAAATGCCAATCAGGTTGACTAATTCGAACCAATCAGAGCGCAGGGTTAAGGCTGCTGCTCTGATTGGACCTCATGCTCGGCTCCAGGCTCCTGCTCGTCGGAATTACATACATGTCCTTGACCTGGAGGTTTATAGAGGGGTTCCTTTCCTTTATGTACAGGGCTTCCAATATTTGTAGCTTCTCCGCATTCTGTTCCGCCTGTATGATGGCAGTGCCCTGCACCAGCATCTCCCTCGTCAGCTGAGTGTTGTGTTTTTCCTGTGTATGTTTCTTGGGGGCTCCCGCAGTTAAATGAAGAGTTAGCCTCCTAGAGAGCTTAGTCGCAGTCATCCCAATGTACTTGGAAGGCAGGCTTTCACATTCACCTGTGGTGCAAGTATACTCGTACACTAGGTGACTGCGCTGAAGCTCCGGGGTATTCTTCTGAGGATTGTTTTTCAGCAGTAAGTTACTTGTTCTCTTGTTCTTGTAGTAAATTATCAGACTAATCCGGCTGCTTTCATCCTTGGGTGTTACGTAGGTGTGAACAATCTTTCGAATCGCCTTTTCGTCTTGCCTATATTCAGTGTTCATGTAGGCTTGGTAGTATAATTTTATAGTTTCCTTACTGGGGGTAATGTTATTGTCATTCTTGCTGTACCATTTATCCATCTCGTACTTAATAGACTGTTGGACTTGCTTGTTGGAATATCCGTTGTTGATTAGAACTTGAGTCACCCTTTCCAACTCTTCATTTACTGCTCCCCAATCACTACTATGCGTTAGTGCTCTTCTGACGTAGGCAGAGATAGTGGAGCGCTTATACCTCTCGGGACATTCACTAAGGCCATTGAGGCAAAGCCAGGGTTGGTGACCTTAGTGTAGACCTTTGTTGAGAACTCCTCTTTTACTTGGTTAACAAGGACGTCTAAGAATGGAAGCTGGCCGTCTGCACCGTGCTCGACGGTGAAATTTAATGCAGACGATTCTTCAAAGGCTTTTTTAAGGGCCGCAACTTCCTCTTCTTCTTTAGTTAAGATAAAGATGTCATCGATATATCTGGCATATATGGTCGGTTTTTTCTGTTTAGAGAATACTTCCCTCTCTATGCATCCCATGAAGAAGTTGGCAAATAGTACCCCTAAGGGCGACCCATGGCAACTCCATCAATCTGCTGGTACATAGTGCCATCAGGTGAGAGAAAAGGGGCTTCTTTAGTGCAGATCTCCAGCAGAGTTTTCAGGGCTGCTTTTGGTATATCACATTTTGGTTGTTCGTTCTCAGGATAAACTTCTTTCAGGATGTACTGGATGGTCCTGTCAACGGGCACATTTGTAAAAAGTGACTCCACGTCCAGTGAGGAGATTATGCCTTTGGAGTTAGTGCCTTTCAGAAGGTCTAGGAAGTTTGCAGATGATGAAAGGCTAAATTCCTTAGGGACGTAGGGAGACAGCAATTCATTAATGCGCTTTGCGAGACGGTAGGTTGGAGTTGGTATCTGGCTGATGATAGGGCGTAGTGGAAAATCAGGCTTGTGTGACTTGACATTTCCATAACAGTATCCAATCCAAAATCACCGACCAATGGGGGCAACAGTTTTCTTCCCACCTTTGCATTTACCTGCTTAATCACCTTATTCGTCTTTTTCTTGATATCTTCCACCGGGTTTCTTGTGATTACCTTAAATTTGCTTTTGTCACTAAGTATTGAGTTGAGTTTAGTGTTATACTCCTCTGCGGCTATTAAGACGTAGCTTGCTGCTTTGTCCGCTCTTCTGATTACGATGTTCGGGTCTTGCTTTAAGGACTTAACCGCGTTGCGATGCCTTTGTTTTAACACGTTACTCCTGGTGTGTCCTCTTACAATCCTTGCCGATGCAGATGAATAATTTGGTCCTTTTTTATTTGTAACTGCCTCGCAACCAGCCTCCTTCTATACTCTAATGTGTCTTTATTCATCTCCGTCAACATCTGGAGGAGGTCAAACGTCAATGGTCAGCCCTAAATATTGAAAATGACTTGAAGAACCGTGTTGACCAGCAGATCAACCTTAATATACAACACCACAAAGAGACGACAGAAGCTAGAATACAGCGGAAACTTGTTAGACTGAACGGAGGGTCGCTGAAACAACCTGTCCCACCTGAAGGCTTCATAAACCTAACGAACAGAACACTGACCCCTGATGAAGAAGAAGTTCTTAACTTGGGCCTTAATTGTCATTTTTTCTCCAAACCTCCCACGTTCGGTAAGAGGTTGGAAATAGAAAACCTGATGGATAATATTCTTAGTCTAGCGAAAGCTGAAAAAGTTAAGGTACTTGAAGGGATCAAGGAAGAACTACTGAGAGAGGCAAGGATTGTAAGAGGACACACCAGGAGTAACGTGTTAAAACAAAGGCATCGCAACGCGGTTAAGTCCTTAAAGCAAGACCCGAACATCGTAATCAGAAGAGCGGACAAAGCAGCAAGCTACGTCTTAATAGCCGCAGAGGAGTATAACACTAAACTCAACTCAATACTTAGTGACAAAAGCAAATTTAAGGTAATCACAAGAAACCCGGTGGAAGATATCAAGAAAAAGACGAATAAGGTGATTAAGCAGGTAAATGCAAAGGTGGGAAGAAAACTGTTGCCCCATTGGTCGGTGATTTTGGATTGGGATACTGTTATGGAAATGTCAAGTCACACAAGCCTGGTTTTCCACTACGCCCTATCATCAGCCAGATACCAACTCCAACCTACCGTCTCGCAAAGCGCATTAATGAATTGCTGTCTCCCTACGTCCCTAAGGAATTTAGCCTTTCATCATCTGCAAACTTCCTAGACCTTCTGAAAGGCACTAACTCCAAAGGCATAATCTCCTCACTGGACGTGGAGTCACTTTTTACAAATGTGCCCGTTGACAGGACCATCCAGTACATCCTGAAAGAAGTTTATCCTGAGAACGAACAACCAAAATGTGATATACCAAAAGCAGCCCTGAAAACTCTGCTGGAGATCTGCACTAAAGAAGCCCCTTTTCTCTCACCTGATGGCACTATGTACCAGCAGATTGATGGAGTTGCCATGGGGTCGCCCTTAGGGGTACTATTTGCCAACTTCTTCATGGGATGCATAGAGAGGGAAGTATTCTCTAAACAGAAAAAACCGACCATATATGCCAGATATATCGATGACATCTTTATCTTAACTAAAGAAGAAGAGGAAGTTGCGGCCCTTAAAAAAGCCTTTGAAGAATCGTCTGCATTAAATTTCACCGTCGAGCACGGTGCAGACGGCCAGCTTCCATTCTTAGACGTCCTTGTTAACCAAGTAAAAGAGGAGTTCTCAACAAAGGTCTACACTAAGGTCACCAACCCTGGGCTTTGCCTCAATGGCCTTAGTGAATGTCCCGAGAGGTATAAGCGCTCCACTATCTCTGCCTACGTCAGAAGAGCACTAACGCATAGTAGTGATTGGGGAGCAGTAAATGAAGAGTTGGAAAGGGTGACTCAAGTTCTAATCAACAACGGATATTCCAACAAGCAAGTCCAACAGTCTATTAAGTACGAGATGGATAAATGGTACAGCAAGAATGACAATAACATTACCCCCAGTAAGGAAACTATAAAATTATACTACCAAGCCTACATGAACACTGAATATAGGCAAGACGAAAAGGCGATTCGAAAGATTGTTCACACCTACGTAACACCCAAGGATGAAAGCAGCCGGATTAGTCTGATAATTTACTACAAGAACAAGAGAACAAGTAACTTACTGCTGAAAAACAATCCTCAGAAGAATACCCCGGAGCTTCAGCGCAGTCACCTAGTGTACGAGTATACTTGCACCACAGGTGAATGTGAAAGCCTGCCTTCCAAGTACATTGGGATGACTGCGACTAAGCTCTCTAGGAGGCTAACTCTTCATTTAACTGCGGGAGCCCCCAAGAAACATACACAGGAAAAACACAACACTCAGCTGACGAGGGAGATGCTGGTGCAGGGCACTGCCATCATACAGGCGGAACAGAATGCGGAGAAGCTACAAATATTGGAAGCCCTGTACATAAAGGAAAGGAACCCCTCTATAAACCTCCAGGTCAAGGACATGTATGTAATTCCGACGAGCAGGAGCCTGGAGCCGAGCATGAGGTCCAATCAGAGCAGCAGCCTTAACCCTGCGCTCTGATTGGTTCGAATTAGTCAACCTGATTGGCATTTAAGCTGTTTACTACAAGGCATGCTCTACCTGAAGATGACCAATGTTCCTATGGTCGAAAGCTCGTGTAATATTGAAGATGTCTCTAGGACAGATGCTGTGGCAACTGCAGCCAGAAGAAAGAAAAATCGCCCGAAGGATCGAGGCCACCAGCTTAAAGTTAGTGAGTGCAGAAGCTGCTGCAAATTTTAACAACATATGTTTGAGAGAAGACCTGCTGCCAACGTATTCTAATATATAATATATATATATATATATATATATATTTATATATTATATATATATATATGATCAAACCACAATAAGAAATGGGAAAACAAGACTAAGATCTTTCAACCGTAACAAGCGGTCTTCGTCAGAGTCAAAAAACCCAACTGTCAGTTGGGTTTTTGACTCTGACGAAGACCGCTTGTTACGGTTGAAAGATCTTAGTCTTGTTTTCCCATTTCTTATTGTGGTTTGATCATTGATTGTTGTTTCACGTGTTTATGTGAAATCTTTTTATATATATATATATATATATTATATATATATATATATAGAAAATATAAAATTCAAAATGGGATAAACTAATAAACATTTTTTCTATGAAATTAGTATTGAGGGAGTAAGAAAATATAAGTTTTTTAGGGTCTAATGCATTTGAGCTAGGTCCAGTATGGCAAGGGTACTGCTAAAGACTTTTCACAAAAACACCAGGTGGCAATATCTCTGGCGGAGGGTGTAACGCCAGTAATAAATCATGGCTGCCACTCTGAGGATGACCTAAATCAAGTTGAACCCACTTCTTCTTCCCTGTCGATGAGTCGCTGACTCAAATCAAACCATATTTCTCCATTTTATTTTTTTTCAATTCTCAATAACACCCCTTTCTAAATTTATTTCTTCCACTTTGTTCTGTCTTTCCAAAAACAACACAGATATGTCAATATCTATTTTATAACTCAATAAACTGAATTTTTGTTTTTAGGAAATATATTTTTTTATTACAGAATTGTTTTCTTTCCATATTTTATTTGTGTATTGCGTCAGTATAACAAAATAAATATTTCATTTGCTTTAAAGAAATACAATGATTTCATAAATATTCCAACACGAACTCACATACTGAATTTATTGTAAATATTCACAGAGTCATTTAAATATGTAAAAAAACTCTTTTAAGATAATGAACACTTATTAAAGCTCATTATATCAAATTATTTCTATCTGCTGATGTTCCACAATATTGATTTATTATATTTAAACTAGGATTATAAGACCATTCAGATTGGTTGATTTGCAGATAGTCACAGTTTCCGACAATCTCCAAAGTAAATATATTGTTATTAAGCATCGAAGAAGGCAGTATTCTAAGACTCCTACCAAACTGTTCATCACTTCTGAGGATTGCCAAAAATTGGTTTGTTATTGCAATCTTCAATTAATAAGAAATGAACATTTGTAGCTTCTAACTTTTCTTCGTAACTTGTCGCAATAAAAAATATTTATATTTTTACTAATATATAGAGCAGTTGTTCTTTCAGAGCTGTATCTCAAAGTTGGGTTTATTTATTTTTACTGGGAGTGTTCAAAGACTAGGTTGATTTTCAATCTCGTAGGATTTTCCTCAATCTAGAATCATTCTTATTTGTACTTATTATTTTTCTAGAAATATTTCATTTCGGTTAAGAATAGTCTTATTGTAGGATTAAGTACTCTCTCTAGAAGAGTTCCTCTTTAAGTGCATTCCTATACAGTCCTTGTAATATTAGTATTGGTATGTTCATGGTTAAGAAATATTTGCTTCTTATTCAATGTATATCTGTGAAAACTATAAATATATCTTTATATGTTATCAGATAGTCTAACTGAAGACCGATTCATCTTCTGTAAAATACGTATTCTAAAGCACTTTACTCAACGAAATTTTCTCTCACTCTCTTTCTTTCAATCTCCCTCTATCCTATCAAAGTTTGAGTTAATACCTCTAAGCATGACTGACCGCCACAGTCAAAAAGAGTTTAGTCTCTTTACTTAAATGTTAATTTCTATTTATTTAAAATTTTGCAACCCATTCTGTTAGTATGTTTATTGAGTTCCTACAAGTTTTTCAATCTGTCAGTTGTTTGGGAACAACAACCCAACATTCAGAAGGATATATATATATATATATATATATATATAAGGTATACTTCATATTATAAATTATATATATATATAAAGTTCAATGTATAGTTAGGGTTCAATATAGGTAAAGAAATACATAAATTAAAAACACACACTCCAATCTATAATTTTCGGTTTGAACCGTCATCAGGAAAAAAGAGAAGGAAACCAAGAGACGGTTTGAGACCAACCATGTTGCCGAATGTGCACCCAGTAATAGAGAATAGGGTAGACAAGAATCAAGAATAGGGAATAAGATAAATGTAATAAATCGAAGAAAAACAGACGGATGAACCGAGGAGGACATTCATATAAAAGTAAAAAGACTAAGCTTTAATAGCAAATTTAAAATAAAAAATGAAATAAATCTTGAAATAATATTAATAATTCTAAATAATATTAAAAATGGTATTGATGATAAAAAAAATTAATTAAATTATTATCTTTTTAGAATAAGATCCGAGGCACTATGCCCTATGAGTAGCCAAATATTGGCATGTTCGTAGAGTAAGATCTTTGCAATCAGAGGGGATTTATAGAGGAATATGCAAGTACACATTAAAGAGGAGTCCGTGACTTTTGGCATGCATGGTGATTGGAAGATGTGTCGGTTTCGAATCGTTTTTTATCATAAAAGTGTATATATATGCACTATATATAGTCATAAAATTACATTATTACATAATTCACAAGATAACTAGAGAAATATGAGTTACATAAAGCAACTAGTACTCCTCTAGTATTGCCTCGCTGAGAATTATTCGAAATTAATGATAGGAACAGAAAAGATATAAAAAGTATTAATTTTTTATCTTACATCGAACTAATATTTGAAGTTTTAATCTCTCTTTACCTTTACTGGGAAAATATATTAACCGTTTGATTTTCATAACACTGGAAATGTGGATCGGGGGCTTTGAATCTTCCCTTCAGTTTAATATTATGATGTGATGTACCTTTACCTCCTTAGAATATACCCTCAAAAAAAAAAAAAAAAAAAAAGGATTGGAATTTCACTTACTTCTATTAATAAATAAAAGGTATTGAAACATGAAAGACCAGAGGTCTAAAAGGCAATAGCACCACCACAAATAACTTGAAATATTAATATTTTTTTAGATTATTTGTAACTTTTCAGAAAATGTATCATCAACATCAGAATATGGTACTTCAGTGTTTCGGCTTTTAATATTGCTAACCATTGGCGCATGTGATGAGCTATTGTAATATTCACTTACATTTATATATATATATATGATCAAACCACAATAAGTAATGGGAAAACAAGACTAAGATCTTTCAACCGTAACAAGCGGTCTTCGTCAGAGTCAAAAACCCAACTCTGGTGGTTTTTTGAGTTGGGTTTTTGACTCAGACGAAGACCGCTTGTTACGGTTGAAAGATATTAGTCTTGTTTTCCCATTTCTTATTGTGGTTTGATCATTTATTGTTATTTCACGTGTTTATGTGAAATCTTTTTATATATATATAACTCAATTAGGAACAGAGAAAATCATAGACATAAGCATTGGACGGTTCGAGACAGTCAGCTGCTTCAGACACCGAGGAGTATTTCTACCTGATGACGACGCCCGTCGAAATGCAGTAGTGAGTCTTGTATGCCTGTGTTAATGTTTTTTTTTCCTTTTCGTTTTTCTCTTAAGAACAGAATATATATAATAAATGTTTTAAACTTCCAATTTTGTATTTTATTTTGTGCTTTATTTATAAGTTGTTAATAAACTTAAACGAATTTAAATTGTTTCTGGCTTGTAGATTTGTATAATATAAGAGAATTAGACTTTGTTTTGAATGTTGAAGAAAGTGGTAAAGATGTTTTTAAGGAACGATGATATATTAAGGACTGCAACGCATTGAACTTGGCAGACGCGTTGGTGAAGAGTAGAGATGGCAGATATCTGAACGAAACAGTCACCTTGTTTAATTGCCCCGCTCCCCCTCCACCGCCATCTCACTCCCACCTCACTCTCCATCAACACCCAAGCAACTGTTGATACTATGCAAATCACCCTGCAAAGTTTACATTTCAAGTACTTGTCATTCCACACAGGTAATTGATTCTTACCTCAACTAAAAGAACATTCCCATTGAACATACTTAATAACGGATGCTTGAAGAACCAGATAAAATAAAGTTTTCAACAAGTCATTTACTAAAATAACCATGAATATGAAAACAGTTCATTAAAAAAAAAATACAGAGAAATGTTTTCTAAAATATGCCACTGCAAATTGCGACATCCAAGTAAAAATAACTTTCTTCTTTTTCATTGATTAAGTGCAAAATTCAGAGCAAATGAATTGACAAATATTAATTTCTATTACAAAAAATAATATATAACATTTGAAAACTGTTTTCGGAAAGTTGAAATGGACAGAGTAAATGAATGCAAATAATATTCAAATTTAGGTAAGTCTGTAATGTATGAACTAACAATAATAACAAAAATAGTAGCTATTACTGAAAATAAAAAAAATTGTTTTAAATATAAGCTTAAATATTTTACAATAAAAAAAATTGTAGTTTTATTTTTTTTTAATAAAAAACATTTAAAGCTCAACTTGATTATGAGATAATTTATTGCATGTCAACAATTTAATATACTCAGAACTTCTCAATTAAACTAATCAATGTTAAAAGTTTATTAAATTAAAGTATATTAACAGGTACTTGATTCAGAAAATCGTTTTTAAGTTATTTCAACAAATTCGAAAAGTCCCATCATGTAGGACTAATTTTCGGTTTGAGTTTATAGGGTCATATTGGTTCTTCTAGTGGTAAAAATCATTAAAATATTAATTTTATGGAGATTTTTAATTCAAAATTTCATTTTTCTATAGTAATATGTTTTTTAGAAAAAAATAAAAATTTCACCAAAAAGTTATATACTTTTCATTTAAGCTAATATTAACTCTATAGCAATTTATAAATTTCAATTCTTTTGAGTTACTGGTGCACAGAAAAAAAATAGATGTGAATCCACATAATGGACAATAATGTTAATTTCTCATGATACAATATGGCCAAAACACTATTCAGGTCATCCACGTTGTATGAGTTATCGCTAGATACATTGTCTCTTTGATCCGTCAAACGGTGTGTCCTGCAGCATGCACAAACGTTTGGATACACAGCTATACACTATACACACAAACACAATCGCGCACATACAATCAAACATTATCAGAAAACTTTCATTCAGAGATATACTCAAAAGCACTGAAAACTTGTAAACCAACAAAAATCTGGACTTCCAATTTTTTCATGATTTCTGTAATTTATTTAAAGTAACATAAAAATTCTTTACCATGTCTGTATATTAATGAAATTATTAATATTACAACCGGTATAATCGCCATTAAGGTCACAACATAAACCAAAATGCGTTTATACGCAACCTGATCAGGAATACACACCACATGTATAATATCTGTGAATTATATATGAATCCTAGCTTTTTTTATTCGGAATAATGACTGAAATTCTTTATCGCAATACCAACAATGAATGGCACAATTGAAAACAAACAGTTACGTTCCAGTATCACAAAGAACGTACATAGACTGAAGATGACCCTTCGTGATATTCTATTACACTGGGAGTCATTGTTTGTCTGACTCAAATGTTTTAGAGTAGTGATCTTAAACGAGTACCTGACCTCTTTTAGGCTTGGAACCGACAGCTTAACATCTTCAGATTTGAATAAATCGTGGGCCATAGTGGGTATTGAACCCAGGATTCACCAGTCCAGAGGAGAGCACGATGCCACTGGGCTAACTGGGCACCTTATCCATAGTGATGAAAAGAATCCAAAATTGATATTAATAAAGGCTTCAGAAGTACACATACCGATTTCCAGGAAAAAAATCGAAAAATAATTAATTGAAAAAAAAATAAAAAGAAATGATAAATTATAGTCCCCCCGCACAAAAATATACAGTCTGTGCCCCATAAGAATGACATTACAAACAAATGTACATTATTCACTCATTATTAGTGATAGTTTCTGTAGAAAAACTAATCGTGCGTTTACGGTGTTGGGAGTTTTACTGTTAAGTTGTGTCACCATTCTTTCTGAAAAAGGTGATGTCTTATTTCTCTGATGAGAGTTCTACGAAGAAAAGCAGCAGTTTTGCCAATATGCTTGCCGACCATTATGAGGTGAATGTCCTACCCTTATGCACCGTTAGGAGTAAAAATATTATCTTCAACCTCGCTAAACCCTGGCATTTCAGATTTCTTCTTAACATTCATTTAGTTTAGATTTATACATTGTTTTGACTGAATAATTTTGTTTAATTGATTGTTAGTAGTGTTTCCTACTAAAAATTTTATTACTGTCCTATATAAAAAAGTAAACCATCCCAGTCGTAAGAACAGCAAAGATGCCAGGTTGCTATACAGCTCCAAAGTTTAAAATTTAGCTTAAGTTTGGTCATACAGTTTTTAAAGCTTAGGTGCCTATAAGTCTACTACAGATAAAGTGCCAAAGTTGTCACAAGGTAGTTGAGTGTTTCTAATCAATACTTTTGCGGGAGAGAAAGAGGGGGGGGGGGGGGGGAGGATTACCCTTTCAAAATCAAACATGTTAGCTTTTAGCTAAAATCCCTGACAGTCCAATAGCTTTTATATTTCAAGATCAGAAAAACCAAACCAAGAAAATACCTCATTCACAAAGTTCGAAATTATTTCCAAAACTAAATTTCAAATATCTTAATAATTTGCTAATCATGAAACTTAATTATATTAAAACACAAAAGAACTATTAACAAATTGAATGAACACTACAAACTGCCAAGTAGGTGAGGACATTTCGAAGGATGCTTTCTCAGCCGGCGGGTTATCAAAGCACTCCCTGACTTGCAGTTTGCCATTCACCTTCTTATGCTAATCTCTTCTTACCTCAGCCATTTTTTTCATAATCTTTTTCACACCCTAAACAAATCTTCAGCCTTTTTTTTTCTCATACTCTTCATCATGCCTTTTTCACGACCATAACTTCAATCTATTTTTTTTTAAACTCTCTTAGGAACATTAAAAATCTTCATAAATAAAAACACATATATAAAGAGATAAATTCCTAATTTTTGTTAATTTATATATTTACTTTTCATACAATTATTTTTTCCCATACAATGTTTATACAAAAATTTAATAAAATCCAGAATATTATGTATTCATTTTTCTAAATAGTAAAAATTAAAAAAATAAGTTTGACGGCATTTTTATTCTATTTCATAATTCAAATATTATAACAAAATATAATATATATTTAAGTTATTTAAAAAAATATATAATATCCTATCATATTACGTATATTATAATATAATGCGTCTTAATGAATGGGATTATACAATCCTATCGATTGGGTTTGAATCTAGAGAGTGCGAAGAACCGAAAGCTTCAGAAAAAGACTAAATGACATGATATCATGGAATCTATACGGTTTGTTTGTACAATGTATCAAATTCTCCACTTCAGGACTCTATTAGAGGATTTTGAGGTCTAAAAAAAAAAGGTCAAAGTAAAATAAACATTAAATTATAATAAAATCATATGTGTCTTATTCAACATTGTTCGTCAGAAACACCTGAATAGGTGTTCTTTTACCAATCCACTAGCGGGTAATAACGTCAGCTGTTTACCGGCTTTTTGTTTGATTGGTGATTCTACAGATTCTATATTGGGCGTCCTAAATTTTGCCCAACTCAAGTGCATTTCGAGTAGGGATCTTTAACGAGTACCTGACGTTGTACAGGCTCGGGACTGACGTCTTAACGTCCTCCCTGATGGACGAGTACTCAGATCTATTCACCTCCCGCGTGAATAAATTGAGGGCCAGGTGGCGATTGAACCCCGAACTACCAGCTCTAAGGCGAGTACGTTCGAGTGCTGAGCTAACTTGGTCGTTTTCCTTATAGGTTAATAGTCTGCGACTTATTCATTGCGAGTTTGAGACCAATGATAAGCAAATAGGACTTCAAAGTTGGAAAATATAAAAAAAAATTAATTGCATTGAATCAACAAGTCTATCGTTGAATAAAATTATTAATTTAACTCGGATTTAGTAAAAATCTGTTAGATATTACAGAAAATGTTTAGAGTCAGTTTGTTTATAGATAGTAGACTATTATGTAATGAGAAGAGTGTCTGGTATTTAAATCTGTCCAAGTGAACAAGAAAACCTTGGAAGCGCAGTGCCAAGGACGTCGCTTGCCTTGAAGCACGATTTCCTTCTTGATCTGACGTGTTCTTAACAACCAGTGGGGCAGCAAACAACTGGCAGCATTTACTCACCAAACACACGTGGCTCTTACAGCATTCAAATCAAAAGTAAGCAACCATAGTGTCAATTTAATAAAAGCTCTCATTATAGTAAATTGTTAACAATCAAATGTGGTGTTATAGCTAGCACACTACTACTTGATATTCTTTATTCCTAAATCATTTTGATTAAATAAGTATAAAATAGGACAAATTTATTTGAATTTATTAATAATAAGTTTAGTAGTTTGTTTGCTACTTTGTTAACCTCAAAGCAGCAACACATAATGCTGAAATACTTAACATAATCATAATCAAAATTAACATCAACAAAATCATATTAGAGGAAGTGAATTCAGTAACTTGAAAAAATAATTTTAATTACGAGTATATTTCGTTTATTTCAATATTTAACATATTAATTATTCTTACCAATATTATTAAAATATTATTATATTTGGTATAATATACCTTGAACTGGTTCAAGAATTATAAAAAAAAATATAAATGTCACTAACATGGAATTAAATATTTTGACAGCTGCTATCATGTTAAATCTGAATCATGATTGAAATATATAAATGTGTGTGTGTGTGTGTGTGTATGTATGTGAGTGTGTGAGACTGTGTGCGTGTGTGTGAGAGAGTGTGTGTGTGCGCGTGTGTGTGTTGCGTGAGAGAGAGAGAGAGAGAGAGAGAGAGAGAGAAGAGAGAGAGTGAGTGAGAATGTGTGTTGCGTATGAGAGAAAGAGAGAGAGAAATGGAGGGAGAGAGAGAGAGAGAGAGAATATGTGTTTGTGTGTGTGTGTGTTGGGGGATGCGTGTAAGTCTCCGCCTCACCCATAAGGGTCAGGGACAAGTAACGGAACGTTAGCTGCCAGACACACCTCGAGGCTTGAAGACCTCTACAATATCTTTCCTTCTCTTTCGCTTAGCATTATATAATTTACTCTGACATAATTACATTACTTCAGACAAAATATATTTTCTTCTATAGTATTCATATAATTACATATATGTTACAATTTATATGCAAAAACTAAAGTTTGAATACAGTGCATAATAAACAATAATATTAAATACGACATATATATATATATATATATATATATATATATATATATTATATATATATATATATATATATATATATATATATATATATATATATATTATATATATATATATATATTATATTATATATATATATATATATATATATATATATATATATATATATATGCTTTTAAAAACTGGATGTCTGTTTCCACTTGATTTAATTTTGTCTTATATTTTTCCAAAATACGTAATTTTTTCTTCAACTCAGAACTCAACTTAAAAATTAATTCACCATAATTTCTTGTTTTATTATTGAACATGTTTCGGTGTACGTTCACCATCTTCAGCAAAACACACGATTAATTACAATTACCTTAACAAATGATCATTTGTTAAGGTAATTGTAATTAATCGTGTGTTTTGCTGAAGATGGTGAACGTACACCGAAACATGTTCAATAATAAAACAAGAAATTATGGTGAATTAATTTTTAAGTTGAGTTCTGAGTTGAAGAAAAAATTTCGTATTTTGGAAAAATATAAGACAAAATTAAATCAAGTGGAAACAGACATCCAGTTTTTAAAAGCATGTATTGAAGAAGGACTGCTCCCAACTTTTACAAATATATATATATATATATATGAAGTATATACGAGTATATAAAATAAAAATATTTTTCAGGTATATGTAAATTTTGCATATCCAAATGATTTTTTAACGGCTCATGTTTCAGTTCTATCAAATTAATATCTTTTGGTAGAGAGACTTGTGAAATTTAAAAATGATGAAGAGTGTAATATGATATTACAGAAGTTAAAGAGTATGTTTCTAAATAGTATTTTTAATATTATTTCAATTTTAAACAAAGTCAAAATATCAGTTCTGAAAGTTGTATTTGAATCTGGAAAACAGACTGATTCCTATAAACATTTTTATTATTTTATATTACTCAAATGCTCAGTTGAATGTTAGCTTCATCTCTTAAATATTTCGCTTTAAAAGCACAGGAATCTTTGATGATGAGGTTACTTTTGGTGGGAACAAACCTGGAACTAGAGCAGCGCTCCTTAAATTGTCCATCTCTCGAGGAGATATTTAAGGTATTTGATTGCAGGATTTAAAAAATGTATTTTGAATGGCACAAATTGTATGGCTTTCATGTCTGAACCAAGCCGTCTACGTTTGAAACTTTACCCAGCAAGGTAAACACACTAATTCTCACGCTGAGAAAATAAGGTTTAAACTTCCACCACACTAATCTTCTTGAGTAGTAGCTTAGTAGTACTTCAGTCGAGAAGTAGTAGTCTTGAATAGTAGCTCAGCCCAATAGCAGTAGTAGCTCAGTCGTATGGTACTAGTCTTGAGTAGTAGCACAGCCGAGTAGTAGCTCACTCATGTGGTACTAGTCTTGAGTAGTACCACAGCTGAGTAGTAGAAGTCATGAGTAGCAGCTCAGTAGTGTGGTAGTAGTCTTCAGTAGTAGAAGCCATGAGTAGTAGCTCACTCGTGTGGTACTAGTCTTGAGTAGTAGCACAGCCGAGTAGTAGCTCACTCGAGTGGTACTAGTCTTGAGTAGTAGCACAGCCGAGTAGTAGCTCACTCGAGTGGTACTAGTCTTGAGTAGTAGCACAGACGAGTAGTAGCTCACTCGAGTGGTACTAGTCTTGAGTAGTAGCACAGCCGAGTAGTAGAAGCCATGAGTAGTAGCTCAGTCGTGTGGTACTAGTCTTGAGTAGTGGCACAGCCGAGTAGTAGAAGCCTGAGTATTAGTCAGTCGTGTGGTAGTAGTCTTGAGTAGTAGCAAGCATAATAGTTTCTCAGTCATGTGTACTAGTCTTGAGTAGTAGCACAGACGAGTAGTAGCTCACTCATGTGGTACTAGTCTTGAGTAGTACCACAGCTGAGTAGTAGAAGTCATGAGTAGCAGCTCAGTAGTGTGGTAGTAGTCTTCAGTAGTAGAAGCCATGAGTAGTAGCTCACTCGTGTGGTACTAGTCTTGAGTAGTAGCACAGCCGAGTAGTAGCTCACTCGAGTGGTACTAGTCTTGAGTAGTAGCACAGCCGAGTAGTAGAAGCCATGAGTAGTAGCTCAGTCGTGTGGTACTAGTCTTGAGTAGTGGCACAGCCGAGTAGTAGAAGCCATGAGTATTAGATCAGTCGTGTGGTAGTAGTCCTCAGTAGTAGAAGTCATAAATAGTTTCTCAGTCGTGTCGTACTAGTCTTGAGTAGTAGAAGCCATGAGTAGTTGCTCAGTCGTGTGGTAGTAGTCTTCAGAAGTAGCTCAACCGAAAGAAACGGCCGTCAGTTTTTTTTTGCTCAGGCTACTGGTCATATTTAAAGAACACTCATTCATTTAAAGAACATTCATAATAAAGAACACTTTACTCAAAAAGTTTATGTCTTTGTTTTATGCTTTGTAAAACTCTTGACTAAATAAAACTATATATTCTTAATTATTTAAATATTATTCATTTTATCAGATATACATTAAAAGAATAATACTAATACTTCTAATGCCAATATGACATTTCAGCAATACAATAATTGTCTCATGAAAAAAAAAACCAAACTAACAGTTTAAAACTTTTGAAGATTCTCAAACTTTACAATAATTTCAGATCTTTGATGTAATTTTCTATACTAAAAACAAAAAATCGACCCAAAGTTCTTAATTTAATAATACGACCTGACATCAAAAAAATAGAAACACTGGAATAGAATTTGAAGGGTGAAAGAGGTTTATAGCAATAGGATATATAATGGAAATTTGTAGCTTGAATGGATTAGTTAGACAATATGGAGGAAGCATGAATGAATTTTGATCAATGGAATTTTATGAAAGACTAAAACCTCTGCTGAGTTCAATTAAACATATCTAAATCTGCCAGACCTTTTGCCTTATAATGAAATAATATATCCCATCCGAATATTAAAAGTCATAAAAAAGAATACAAACAAGTAAATATTCCAAAGGAACACGAATGTAACGCTTTAACGGAGAAAAAACTGATTATTGGTTGCTTATTTGAAAAATTTAACTGAACTATTGAAAAATTTAATTATAATGTTTGTTTTTTATTTTTTAATCAAAGAAGCAAACATTTTTATGGAAAAACTCTGAAGTTCTAGATCTCAAATTTGTTTTCATCAAAGAACTGAATTTTCTTTTAAAAAATATGGAACATAGAAACAATATAAACATTAGGAGAGAGGGTAGAGTGTAGATAATTTATGGATTATGATATAGGAGGATTAAGTTTTGTTGAAACTGAAAGATCTCAAATAATAGAAAGACTTTTAATTGATCTGCATGTTTAACAAAATATTAAGTTAAATTAGGATGATCTCGATCAAAATGGAATCCATACAGAAATTAACACTTTGTCGAACGTAACACGTAACATATTATTATCATAAGAAAATTATGATAATAATATGTTACTATGATATCAATAATTTGAAGGTATATTTTCGAATGAACAATCAAGTCATTAGGGGATATTAAATGATAGTTTAAAATAAAAAAAAAAGGTAACTTACAGATGGCTTGTTCGTAATATTTATTAATGTTCACGTTTTTATAATCTCCATAAATATTTTTAATGGAGAGAAACAAATAATATTAACTAAGGAAAATGATGCTTGTTAGACATAATATTAAGTTAGATTAAGATGATCTCGATCAATACGGAATCCATACAGAAATTAACACTCTGTGGAAATTGGAAGCATAGATATATCTTCCTAATCAAATGAGATCTACTAAAACCACGACGTTAGGTGGTACGCAGTTTTATTCAAAACAATTTTGAAAGAAAATTTTGAAAAAAAAAATTTCCTTCTGAAGTATGAGTAGGCAGGCAGAGTATATTTTATCTGAAGAGAGATTATGCAAAGAGAATTAATGTCACGACGAAATTTCAAAGAAGCCCTTTTACGCTCATTTCAATATGAGTTCAGAACTTTAGTAAATTGTTCTCATAAATATACTAAATATTAAACAATTAAATGTGAACGATGAATAGTTTTCAACCACAAAAGTTACAATATATTGTCCAATTGTTTGAGAATTAATTAAATTAATAATGAGTTTGATAACGGGTTTGCGTATGTAAAGTTTAGTGCAGATCACTCCAGATTTTTATAATCGTATTCATAGTATATGCATTGGACCCTAATACAAAAAGTTCGATATTAAAGCTAGTGTTGTGTGGTTTCCCCTGTGTAAGGGATTTAATTGTTGACTCTACTCCCAAAGGCTAACTTTCAGTTTTCAAGTAACCTCTTGTGAATAGTTCAACTTGTTTAAGCAAGTCTTGCTGTTTCTTGTTTAGTTGCTTTCAGTGAAGTTAATATTCTTTACCATCAACCGCTTATCTCCTTCAACCTTAATTTAATTAAAACGTATAATATCAAATATTTGCAGTAAAGAAGAAATATGTATGGTTATTAATGCAAAAATTATTCTTCCACTCAAGTAATACTTCTTGTTGTTATACAAATTCTCATATTTGTGTCCCACCGGTTTCGCAAGTTGTGCACCTTCAGGTGGGACTTGTATCTTCAAATTCCACTTGAAGATGAACAACTGCGCAACCAGTTGGACGACCAGAAGGAAATAGTCACTTCCTGTTGTTGCAGCTGTCATTAAAGCTGACTGAGTGATTATTTTCTAAGCCACAAACCCTAGACCCTTGAAATATACTTAAACAATTATATATATATATATAATATATAATGCTGCGAGGGGCAGTGTTGGCGGTTGCCGGGACGGTTACTTGTTGCGCCTACAACATCCTTTTTGCGTCTCCCTTTCTCTTTTCTTCTGAGGACGGATTGCCCGAAAATTTGAGTTTGTAAGTGTGTTTCTTTACTCTGTGTCTGATTCTTCTTTTTTTTGAACTCGCGTATATATATATATATATATTATATATATATTCGTATATTTCGGGAGCAGACCTTCGTTTATGCATGTCTTGTTAAATTGTATGCCTACTTTTAATCTCACAACTTTTCTACTGAATCTCTCGATTTCTCTAATACACTTTCTCCATTTTTGTGGTACAAGATAGATTAGTTGACCAAAGTTTTTATTTACATAGTCCGACATGTTTCGGTCCTCACTGACCATTATCAAGGATTATAGTTGTACAAAATCTTAAATAAACTATACATAACTAAACATAACTTAAAAACATTTATAATTAAATTAACACTACATATTATATTCAACGCCTTAATTTTGTGATAACTAAAAATGGTTAGATGACAAGGAGAGGTTATACACAGGCAATGGTTACCAAGTGTAGAGTTCCTTGTGCAAATCACAGAGGGCAGGCAATCTCATCACATTTCTGGCTTTTCATCTTTCCTTCGTATAATTTTAAAATTCGTCTAAATGCTTCACCTTGCTTGTTCAAGGCAGGTTGTTTCTCCATAATGAATAATGCTTATAATGTTTCATTATGGAGAAACAACCTGCCTTGAACAAGCAAGGTGAAGCATTTAGACGAATTTTAAAATTATACGAAGGAAAGATGAAAAGCCAGAAATGTGATGAGATTGCCTGCCCTCTGTGATTTGCACAAGGAACTCTACACTTGGTAACCATTGCCTGTGTATAACCTCTCCTTGTCATCTAACCATTTTTAGTTATCACAAAATTAAGGCGTTGAATATAATATGTAGTGTTAATTTAATTATAAATGTTTTTAAGTTATGTTTAGTTATGTATAGTTTATTTAAGATTTTGTACAACTATAATCCTTGATAATGGTCAGTGAGGACCGAAACATGTCGGACTATGTAAATAAAAACTTTGGTCAACTAATCTATCTTGTACCACAAAAAATGGAGAAAGTGTATTAGAGAAATCGAGAGATTCAGTAGAAAAGTTGTGAGATTAAAAGTAGGCATACAATTTAACAAGACATATTATATATATATATATATATATATATATATATATAAAGGCTTTTTTGATGAAAATACTTTCCGAAAAGGACAAATAAAATTCAATGTAGATGAATAAAGTCGAAAAATTAAAAACACATACTTACAGTCTCTAATTTTTTGTTAGAACCATCTTCAGTCGAGATAAGAGAGGGAAACCAAGCGCACTTGTAGAAAGAGTCTCCAACTGTCTATGTACCAGTGCGCTTGGTTTCTCTCTCTTATCTTTCCTGAAAACGGCTTTAACCGAAAATAATATACTCTATGTGTGTTTTTTTCAATTTCTCTATGTTTCTTTATCTACATTGAACTTTATATATAAATATATAACGAATTCAATAATATATCAACGGTTTGATAGAATAGGGGTGATTCGGTTAATACTCTATGTTTTAAAAATCGAACTTTTCTTGAAGTCGTTTCGCTTTTATTTTAAAGCCTTTTCCACAGGAAAAGGATAAACAAAAGGATAATAGGAAATTATATCAACATCAAACAAATAAACAATATGACAATGGATTATCACAACTTTAGAATATTGCAAGTAGATTATATAAATTTATAAAAAGGAGTTACCCCTTAATTTTTAATTTTTATTCTTTTCCAGATACCAAAGATACAATATACAAGGTTAGCATATTGGTTTGAGGTATGTGACTCAGTTATATGACTGCGTCAGACAAGTGAAATGAGATTAGAATCCTTATTTCTTCTCCCACCAGAATATTCAGTAGTGTGGTACAATTTAACTTGATTTTCTGTTTTCTGTGTAAAAACAAGAAAAACCCATATCGAATGAAATTGACATTTTAGTGGATCAGTTTGTTTTTCCTGCATTAAAAATACGTAAGTTTCCTTTTTTATTTTTTGAGAAATTCATTTTCTTAAAAAAACACCATTTCAAATACTTTGAAATAATTGTGTCAACTGTTTGGTCTGAAACAATAGCAATAAATAAATAGTAAAATAATCTTAAAATTAATAATTGTAATAATTTTGCAATGAACACAAATTACTCCTTTTAAAAGATCAGAACTATGTTTAAAAAAAAAACATCATGATCAACCAGCTTCGATCAAGAGTTGGTCACCATAAGAGTTATTTATGCAAAGAAACTTCTTTGTAATGTTATTTATATTTTTACATTAAGAATAGAAATACAAAAAAAAGAAATCAAACTAAAAAAAAAAATCAAAATAATTTTTCTTGTAAAACAAGAAAAATTGGTCGCTAGTCACTTTCAGTGACTCTTTCACTTTTTTTAACCTTCTTCAGCAGGAGAAGAAATATTCAGGAAAACTGACTCCAAATTACATAGATATAGTTATTAAATAGGGTCTCGGTCAGTTTTTCAGGTAAAACTGATACCAAACTCCCAAATGCCGACTTTTGATTTTTTTTAAAGGTTTTTTCATAGATAGAAATCAGAATTTATTGAAATCGAAAAACTATGAACTTTTACATTACCTTAGAACTAATTATGTTAACAGTACTAAACCGTTTATTAATATTTCTATTTAAACTTTAATGAAAGGTTTAGGTCTGTTAAGTATATAAAATATCTTACCTTTTCTTATTTGTTGTAGGGTAAAAATCTAATGAAATGGTCTCCACATATAAAAATTTAATGATATAAACAACGCTTTTCGAACACATAGTGTTCTTTCTCAAGCATTAACTAAGGATGAGTGCCTCTGAATAAGAGTCTTATTCAGAGGCACTCATCCTTAGTTAATGCCTGAGGAAGAACACTATGTGTTCGAAAAGCGTTGTTTATATCATTAAATTTTTATATGTGGAGACCATTTCATTAGATTTTTATCCTACAATGAGTAAATACCACATAATAACTGATTGCACTACATCAGAATTTTCTTATTTGAGCAATTTTTACTTGCACGTGTGAAAATTGTTTTAAATAAAACTAAAACGTTGCCATTTGAGAGTTCAACGATACCTGGAAAATACTATTCTATCAGACGGTAAATGCATATATGCAGAAGTGTCACAATGAAAACACTTAACTCTACAAGCAAGGAAATCTGTTTTTCTTTTTTCAAGAAAGGAATTTTTTTTTCCTTTTACTAACTTTAGTGGTGATTTCCCTGAAATATATACATTTTGTTTTGGAAAAGACACTGCACAGAAAAGAGTTGGTTAATAAGAGGAATTCGTTATAACTAGAAATAGGATGGTTTAGGCTTGCTGGAACACTGAAACCTCTTCTAAACGGCTTAACTTCAAGAGAGGGTCAGTCACACTACTAATCCTCAGGTAGTCAGCAAGTTCAACTACCTTTGCGTTTTAGAAAACCCACCACTCGACATAACACAAATGGACAAGAATATAACAAATAGTATTTTCAGTCAGTAACAAAGGTAATTTTGTAGCACATAAACTTTGCCTCCAGATAATAGAAACAATATGCTGAATAAAATAAACTAAAAAGGATAGAAACTTAATGTTGTTTCTTAAAATGATGAACCCATGTGCTAAACATATAACACTATTCACATTACCCATGGATATAACCATGGAAACTTCATGAAATTTTAACCAACTACTCCATTAATAATTTTAGAAATATGATTTTATCATCATAAAGAGAATAGTGGTCCAAAATATCTTATGTGATTCTTTACTTGTGCCATCAGTCCTTCCTACCAAGGTCACCTCCATAGATCAATATCCCAAGAGTGCAAAAATCAGTTTTCATGTCAAGGTTAGGTTAGGTTGCAGTGGCAGTTCCACAAGGGAACACACGTAGGCCGAGCATTGGCCCTTTGTGATACCACACAACGAAGATTGATTCTACAGTGGGAGTACTAAATTTTGCCTAACTCAAATGTATTTAGAGTAGGGATCTTTAACGAGTATCTGACATCGTACAGGCTCTGGACCGAAGGTTTAACGTCCTTCTCCGAGGGACGACGCGCTCAGATTGATTCACCTCCCGCGTGAATATAATCGAGAGCCAGGTGAGGATCGAACCCCGGTCCTATCAGTTCAGAGGCGAGCGCGATGAAATATATTTATCATGAAATATATTTGACATGAAAACCCCCGTTTTTATGTCAAACTATTTTTGTGTGGAAACTTAATTTTTGAAATCCCCTAATCTTATGTAATTTTTGGATCCAGAGTCAAAACTACTTCTGTGAATAAAATGTTCAGGTATTGTCCACTAGTTTACAGTACAGAATACTAACACCTAACATACTGTAATTATACAATATATTCACTACAGTTATAATTATATAGTTTCTTAGCGATAAAACACTTATATTATTAGCTATAAAACACTCTCTAGATGACTTTGCTAAATAACTAACCATACAACTTTCTGACTAAAGAATATGTCTTTGTTAAAAGAACTTTTGAGTACATTTGACCTAACATCCCTCAAATGTTAACAAAAAAATTTAGAAACATGAAAATCAGGCAACTACAAGAAAACAGTTTTTTTATTCTTTACTTACAATGAATTAAACAAAATTAGTAAAAAAGAAATATCTTATTGTCATCTATTGAAAGCGATATTTATTTAATAGGAGCTTGTATTAATTTGAATTAAAATATACCATTTTTGTTTTAAAATTTCATAAACGAAATTTTTGTTTAAATGATTGAATTATATTGTTACGTTGTTTATAAGCTGTAACATTTGATTCCATCAGATATCTAGTGTATTAACTTTACATAAAAAGAGAAATAACATAAGTCAATAGATAATTTATCAAGTATAAATATATGTTGCCATAGCTTATCGACCATTGATTTTAAAGTTCAAAGATGGGTTTTTTTAAACGAAAAATCCTTAAGAAACCCATCTTTGAACTGTATAAATATATGATTATTTTGTTATGTCATTGCACTTAATTATTATATTCAATAATTATATTTAACTCTTAAAACACAAATAAATTCAATTAAATAAATTACGATTTATAGTAACTAAAATTATATTTTATATCTACCAAAGATTATTTACCTGCAGAAGTCTTCTTTTTTTTTTGCATCTTAACTCGACACTAATTTTACACCGTAGGACAGTGTCTCTTTTGTATTTGTAAGTAATTTATTTAACGATTTGTTTGAATCAGCTAACGTTAATGTTGTCTTTTCTGTATCTTTTAAAACTTTTTTCTCCAGAAAAATGCTTTTTTGCTTGCCTAGCAAGCAAAACTGATGAAGACTCTTCACAATGTATATGTAGTACATATACTACCACACAAACAAAACTGCAGAATATTACTGATCTTGAAACAATCAAATTTACTGGAAATCTGATTTAATTTCTTTCACAAAAAAAAAAGCAATCCATTTGTTAGCCAATGTATAAATTAAAAAAAAAAAGAAGAATGTTCTGATGAAAAAAAAAATAATAAAGAATACTAGCCAAATGAAAACAAAAACAATTCAATTTGACATACGAAATATATTAAAACATTCTGTTAGCAGTTATTTTTTTAAAAAAAAAAAAATAAATTAAATGAACGTTTAATGTTGAAAATAAAACTAACTTTTAGATAGAAGAAGAAATAATATTTATTTTTGTAGGGGTGTGTTGAAGAGGGGTGGGGGTTTATGCAAATCAATTAATACAGCTTTCCCGAACTCAGTCGAACAGAACATTGAAATTACTGACACGATAATTAGAAAAAATAATAATAGCTTTTCAGATAAGGTTTTGTGAAATATAAATACGTTTATGTGAAACACTGTAGTCGAATTTAATGGTAAATAGATATTTCAAATAACATAAGATAAGCTTATCAATATTAACTTTAATGAAAACAAATGTAATAATAAAAGCCAAAGAACTACTTTTTAACTTTATGATTGTGTTAAGCATATAGCTTAAAGAGGAAATTTATTAATTTCAGAATAATTGATGCAAGTTAAAGTGTGTTTGTAGAAAATGGAGTATACAACGAAACAACTTTTTACCACGCAATCATAAAAGAAGGGCTAATCTATAGCAAAGGCCATTGTTATCTTTACTTGGGTCAAGTATCACGTTGAAAATGAGGTACTCACCAATTAACGAAAGGTGGTTGTTAACATATAGTCGTGGAAGTGTTCAGGGGAAGCACTGACATCTGAAAGTTAACTAAGAATTCACCCCGATGATTGCAAATTGTCATCTTAATAACAACTTTCTTAACAGGACAAGAGGAATTGATATCTTACATATAATAGCAACAGCAACAAAACATCGTAATATTCTGTGAGATTCCCAAAATTGAAACTAGCAAAAAACAAACTTGTTCAGAATGTAATGACAACTGGGAATGCATGGCTTCTACCAATGAGAACCCTCTGAAGGATTACACATATATATTTATAATAACTAAAAGCTTTTATATATCTTATATGCGTTCAAATGTTTTTAGTTTAAAAAGGAATACCGCATATAACATAATTACTTATTCATTTATGAGTAAACTAATTAAATTTCTATCTATGTATAAACATACAACCTGGAAAGTATAATTATGTAATAATTATATAAAATAATATAAATTATAGACATAAATAGATGTAATAGATATAACATGAGAACAACCAAAAAATTAGGTACTTGAAATTGTTAAATAAATAATTTACATCAAGCAGACATTTATGTATAATACTCTCTTGTAACCTTAGACGAATATTAACAAATTATAAATATATTTTTCGCTGTTTAAATATAGAAAATGAGAAAGATAATTCATTAAATCATTTTAATGTTGATTTCATGTATTAAATATACATGAGATTTAAATAACATATATTTATTTCAGATATCTATGAGTCCATCAACTCATAAAAGAAAATACTTATGATAGTAAGTAACTTTAAAATCTTTTTCACTTTTACTCAAATTTTCAGTCAAATTCTAGTCAAAGTGTTAGTAAAAAGGAAGTCAAATTATAAGTCAAAGTTTGAGTCAAATTTGGTTCAAAGTAATATTAAAGAATTAGTAAAAGCGTAGTCATATAACCATTGAGAATGGTTATGGTGTTAGCTATTGTCTTTTATTGTTTGCGTTATAACTTTATATTTAGTATGGCCGCATGGATGGTGGAAATGTTTATAAGTTTATAGAATAGAAAATTACTCAAGTTGAACAATACAACAATTTAAAAATTATGCATCATTGTGTTAGGAATGAAACAGTATTTCTGCTTTTCCCTGTTATATGACGTTTTTTGGAATTCTTTTATCGCATAAGAGCAGAACCATGTTGTGGTTGGTTACCTGTATTTTCACAGTCCATCAAATACGCTGACAAAGACTCCGAATACAGCCTTTAATGATTTTTTACCACCATCACCTGAAAAAACTAGGACGGTATGAAAATATTAGCATCATACCATAAGGATAAATTTCAACTGTTAACAGCTTTCATAATTTCTATATGCTATTTGTCAGCTTTACAATCGTAATTTTTCCATTTCAATAAGAAATTCTGTTTCAATTGGTACAAACATAACTATCACCTCTACTGACGTATCCACATTTTTTGCAACTTTTCTTTCATTGTCAATAAAACAAATATAATTAACATCTATTATCGCTTCTGTACTAAAATATAGACTATTATTAACTTCAATGAGCAGTGAAATGTCACCTGGTTAGATAGATCGCCTTCAACTTAGAAGCCACCGAGCCCACTAGAGTTGCCAGATGTCCCGATATTTTAGACCTTTACGAAATGTCCCGTCGGGACACGCAGTGTCCCGATATTTTCCAGGTTTCATTATCTGACAGTTTATTTAATGATTCTTATAAGGCCACACTCGGAAATATAAGTCAGAAGTTCTTGGAAGGCAAACTGGAGGTATCAGTTATCCCTCTGATGTTCCAAGAAAAGTTCCTTCTGTATACCAAACAGATGTCTTGAATCTCTACACCCCTTATTTTTTCGTCTCAGTTGCTTGTGATCTTTTCGCTGTGCTACACCTGCTCTGCCTACACCTACCTACACCTACTTACTCTACTGGAATCAATAAGTAAGTATCAACTAAAATGAGAACTCTAGTTTCAAAACCGTGGTGTCAATTTTCAATTTCAAAAGATTCATTAGAGATATTTTATTTATTGAAAGTAAAAATACAAATGGAAAAGAGAATAAGTTCTGTTACAAGAAAAAGTGTTCCTAGAAAAGTACTCATAGTTCTTGGGAAAAGTAATTTATTTATAAAATTGTGAACTGGCAATCCTTAGCTTCATATCTGAGATAAACAGTAGGCAGGTTTCAGTAGGCATTTATTTTAGCTAATCTTTATGTCCAATGTTTGAAACAGAACTTATGGCAAGACTAGGTACTTCCGGGGGGGGGGGGGGGGGGGGGGGTTGTCCCGATCATTCATTGAAAATCCCGATTTTTTGGCACTTTTTACTCATATGTCCCGATATCGGCTTAAAAAAATCTGGTAACCCTAGTGCCCACTATGAGGAGATACAGGAAAAGAAATAAAAAGTATCTGCAAAAGACACGTGTGCAGAATAGGAGAATATAAACTATACTCTCTACTGCCAACATCAGGATTTGTCAAAATAGACCTTTATGATATATAAAAAAAAAAAGACAGTCAAAACTATCAATTCCCATCTTAACTTAAACTTTACTCTTAGTAATATACACTACTTGAAAATATTATTAAGTTTATTTTAAAAAAAATATTACAGATTTCAGAGTTCTAATTAACTGCATAATTCTAAAATGACCCTATACTGTTAGATCATCAAAATTAATTTACTTTTTTATTCGTTTACAACATTATACAAACAAACACACAGAGTATCTAGAACAACAAATAAGTGATGGTGTGAAACTATGATTGTTGATTATCATACCAATAAAAACTTAGTTTTTATTATATTCTTTGGTTTACAAGTCGGTATTAGTCAGTTTACAGAAATTTCTCATCATTAAGAAAATCTTATAAAAATATACGGTAGACTTGGTAAAGCAAGGCTAGTTTGTGGTAAAAATAATATGTTCAAGTGCATTTCGTGTAATAATATTGAGGAAATAAATTTCATTTTGAGTTTTTAAGTCTTTAAGAAGTTGTTCAGGCTTGTGGCTATTCTTCTGGTTTTTTACCATAATCTAAAATTAGGTCCATCTGATGTGAAATATAACCTTTATTCATTAAGACATGAAGGCTATCACAGTTAAATGAAATAAACTTAAACACATCATTTTTAAAATAAAATATGACTAAAAAACAACAGAGTTACCAGTAAAGTAAGAATTTAGCAAAAAAAAAAAAATCGAATTATTGGTTTTGATACCATTGGTTAGCAAAATGATAATCACATAATTTAGTACAATATTATTCTTTTAGAATAGTATTTTTAGTAAAACCATACTTCCATAGCATATATATATATATATAAAGGGAAAAGAATGTTTATGATAATTGAAAGCAGAGGTTGGAAAGGTATGACTAGAGATGTTTGAAATATGTTAAGGAAAGGATTCTTTTGAGTCAGAACAGCCTGCCCGCATGGTAGGACGTTATCAAAGGCACGAGCTTAAGCAAGACAGCAAAGGCAATTGTCCAGGAAAAGAAAGAACCCAATAGGATAAAAAAAAAAAATTGTTCTCAGATAGAGAAGCATGAATAGCAAAGTTCTATTGAATTCCCCATTTCATTTATATTTAAAATAAATCTTTGAAAAGATTGTCAAGACTTTTCTACTATTCTTTTGTTTTTTTTTTATGATTTAAAATAACTGTGCCAATGACTTTATGTAAATCTACGTATTTTTTCATTGAGATATACATACGCCATTCATATGGTATACTTTTTTTTTTGGAAGTCATCAAACTATATTGATAACTATTCACTTTGCTCATTGAAGTGGTTAGACAAACCTTGCCAAACCTGCCAAAGACTCACTTCAACACTTAGACATACTTCGCCATCAAGAGATGAAATTGATTTCTAGAAAGATAAACCAAGACTACACACTGCACTTACCAGCAATCATCTTCATTATGGTTACTGTTCAGTCTAGGCAAAAGGGAGGAATGTAAAGAATGAAGTACATCAATTATTAATGATCAAATATATATATTTTTATATATATAATAATTCTTTTTAAAGAAAATAGGATACATAATTTGAATCTAAAAATAATGTTAAGTATACTTATATATACAAAAAAATTTTAAAAATCACCACTAAAAGTACTTAAAAAAAAGTTCTAACATCCAACGACTAAGTCGTTTTCAAAGAACTCGCCTTTCAAAACAGAATATTACAGAAGTTAACGCTGATTTCCTTCATTAGAGATTTACATATGTTTATTATGACAATTTCTCATATATATATATATATATATAATATATATATCAATATATATATACCATTGATAAACGAAAAACGGTCCGGCAGGATTCAAATCAACAATTAAAATAGAGCAGTGACGACATAAACAGAAGGGGACACAACAAAGACTCACTTTTCAATTAAAAGCTTCTGGAGGAAGCTCCACATTTGGCTCCTGGGGGCACGCTCGAAACCTGGCTTGAATTCTAAATCGTTAGTTGTTTTATTTATTTATTTTTTAACTGTTTTTATTTAAATTGTATTTTTTTTGATTAATTGTTCATATGATATTTTCTTTATTTGATTTCATTTTACTTAACCTTTGATTTACAACCTTGCAACCTCAAAGAACTCACTTTTAGACATATTCCATCAATGAATTGATTTTGAATGCTCCGCACTTCCTAGAATCATCTTCTTTTACTTTCAGTCTCTTTGCGATGAGTCACTGCATTATACCTTAAACTAGATGAGTTTTCATTTGATACTGTTCAGATTAACAACCTCCGTACAATTACAACTTCGTAATCGTCCATGAGGACGACCGCACATTGAACGGCGTAACCATTATTAATATATACGTGATCTATTGATTGACTGTATTTCCTGTCTCATTTATCCACGTGTCAACTGCTTTCATATTAAAATTACCGATTCCTATTAGTACTATTTATATGAATATATATATATATATATATATACAAAACTAAAGTTTATCGGGACTCGGTCCGTTCTTCATCCTGAAGAACTGACCAAGTCCCAATAAACTTTAGTTTTGTTCTATTCCACGGTCGATTCTTTTATATATATATATATATGTAAGTATGAATATATATAAAATCGTGAAAATATCTACGGTGGAATAAAGTATGTTTAAAATATTTATTTATTTAGAGACTTTAGAGACATTAGCACTGACCACAAAACCTAAATTGCATCAGTAATTCAATTCTTAACTAGGTAATTGGAAATAACAATGAAAATTAACAGAGAGTACAGCCCATATTTGCATGAGTATCTCGCATACCTCTGCAAAAATTTTGACAACTCTGGGTTTGCAATCTTACAGTTGCTATTAATCAGCCTCAATACAACACTTTTCCTGTGTCTTCGGTGCAATGAGCACAAACGCTCTACAGTTATAGGGACATGACAATGGTTACAAAGTTACTCTCCTGATGACGGCTCAAACCGAAAATTAGAGATGATAAGTGTGTGTTTTTATTTACCTACTTTACTTTGATTATATTGCAATTTATACATACACATATACATAATAAATCTGTACTACAAACATTTTTCTCTACCAAGCTTATATAAATGAATTAATTATGTTTCAGCTTATTTGGGACACCTATAACTTACATTTAATTATAAAGTAATTTTGCTATGTAAGCGGTGTTTAATATTTATAAGTCATATCGTTTTTAGAAAATAACAAACTCATGCATGCAATGCAGCCATCTCGCAAAAAATTTACGCTAATTTAATTCAAAATATAAATAAGTATTATAGCTTCCAAGGCAAGACTGTTAATACATTTTTAAATTATTATAAAGCTAATGTTTGAAATATTAGCTAGACTAAAGGTTATTAAGAAATAATGACCTTTGATTATATCATTTAAAAATTCCCGTATCTTATTGAAAGTAATACAAACCGAGAATATCCCCTAATTTAACATTATTATTCCAAGAAAATATAAGCTATTTTGAGTTAGTTGTTAGTTGCAGAATCTTTTCTGTTCATGATTTGTTCACATCTAATATAGTTGAAGTAGTTAATAACTGGGTTATCGCGATTAAAAATTACCTCAGTTAATTGTGATTCAATTAAAAATTATAAGAATGATTTTCACTGGATGTAGATAAGTTAATTTGACATTAATTTTTTTTTTTTTTTGTAAGAGCTATTAGAGCCGTATGGTTATAAATTGAGATCATAAATTAATATGGTAAGCATAAAATAATACATTATTATTTTCAAAAGGATATGGTATTATTTTAATGAAAAAGCGAAATTTTAAAATCTGTAGTAGCCTAAACTCAACTTGGTTATGACACATTGGCTATCACCAACCACAATATCATATCCATTGTCAATTAATTTAAATAAGCTTTTTTTCCTATATCTCGTTTTTATTATTATAACAAACACGTAATCCATATTACAGCGCTATGATTAACATAAGTAATATTTGATGATGAACCTTTTTAATATGCGAAATAACCCAATGTATTATAAATGTTTCCAAAAGACTGTATATGTATATATGCATGTCAATTTGTTTTCGTTAATATTTCTAAAATCATTTAGAAACATATTAAGCGAAGGAAGAGTTAGGAATAATAATACAATTTCTTTAAACATTATTTCAATTAGGAAATTTTCTATATTATTTAAAATAAATTGAATATAAAATTAAAATTCTATTACATTTCATTCTAAATAATTAATTGTACAGTAATAATGATCTTTAGTCCATTAACATTTAATAAAGCTACGATTATTTTGAAAAGATAAAATAAATTTCTCATCGATCAAGATTATACTAAAATTTAAGGAAAGCAAATACAAATTGTTTGAGGAGAACTTAATAGTAAATTCAAATTTTGGTAGTGGCCAGAACAATACAATTTTGATATAAATTAGGTTTAAAATGATCTCTTTCTTAAGTTCAATTGTGTTTTTTTCTTTCACACCAAGAATGATGTGTACGTTGAATTTGTTAAATTGTTTTAAACTGTTCGACCTATACTGTGATTAGCAAATTTTTTATTTATACTATACACAAGGCCATTATATTAAAAAAAAATAATATTATATATGGTCTTGTTTTATCAATATTGTAACTTAATGTTCAATAAAAACGAAATAAGAACTGACACTTTCTAACCTGAATGAATCTGCATCCGACGAGAAAAAAAAAATTACAAGCAAGTCGAAATGTACTAGTTGATATTTATGAACTCTTAGAAGAGAATGAGAACGTTGTGTGATAGTAAATTATTTTTCAATTTCAATATAAATGCATTTCGGTTTCGTTAAATGTGTATATGTTTTGTATGTGTGGTTTATACGTGTGTGTAGGAGTGTGTGTGTGGAGTGAGAGTGAGAGAGAGAGAGAGAGAGAGAGAGAGAGAGAGAGAGAGAGAGATGAAAGAGAGAAGAGAGAGGGAGTGAAAGAGAGAAGGAGTGAGAGAGAGGGGAGGGAGTGATTGAAAGGAGGTAGTAAAAATTTCAGTCTATATGTCAACAATTAAACACAATTTCATTAATGCCAAATACCATTTATCACATACCTGTAAATAATAGAGAATTACCAGAGATTTTATTCTGTCTTATATTACCCATAACTGAATTTAGATTAAGATAACTCAAATGATAAAAGTGACTTTCAAGAAGTTGTTTGAAAAGGAAAAAAAAACTTTAATAGAGACATTTTAAATGACAGTCAAGTAAAGCAGAAAAGTACAGGAGAAAAGAAAGTGAGGGAGGCAATATAAAAGTTGGGAGCATCTATTAGCGTCAAGTTGTTTGACTAATACGCCGATTGATCTGCCCAACAGGCAGGCTTTCAACACCGCAGCTTTAATATTCGTCCCCTGTCTTGGCCGACCTATGTGACTCCATTCCATTTTACCAACAGTCTCACAATATGTATATATAAAAAGATTTCACATAAACACGTGAAATAACAATCAATGATCAAACCACAATATGAAATGGGAAAACAAGACTAAGATCTTTCAACCGTAACAAGCGGTCTTCGTCAGAGTCAAAAACCCAACTCCCATTTTCTTATTGTGGTTTGATCATTGACATGTATATACATATCCCCAATGAGAAAAAATATCATTTCATTGTTGAAATTAGCCTTAATTGAAATTAGTTTCAGACTGATGATGTGTATGACAGCCAAAGCTTGTAGTTCTTAAGTTGTTTTGTGTTTCACATCAAGGTTATTGTGCGTGTTCATGTACTTTGATTACCTTATTTGGAAAATACTAGTCTCAGCGCAAAGTGATAAGAAAACTAGAGAATTTCAGTACAAACGTGGTCAATGCAGAAGCTGTTGCTAATTTTAATAACACATGCTTAAGGGAAAGACCTGCTGCCATCGTACACAACTATATATACATATATATATATATATATATATATTAGGAAAACAACAGAAAGATAGATACAGACATAATACACTTATATATTTCGATGGTCGTCGTCTTCTGATGACGAGAGTTATAAAATATAGAAGTTATGACTGTGTCTATCTTTTTTGTTATAATTTTTAACATAAGTCCTATGGACCGTTTCATTTGGTTTATATGGTCATGTTAGTTCGAGAGTGTACTAAATATTAATGTGAAAATATTATGAGAAGATTGACAGTAATATCATTAGCAGGGCTTTAGTTGTCCCTTTGGATATAATTTTAAACAGTAGTGGAATTAGTTACAATGATAAATACTACATAATCGGTTGTGTAGAAGATGAAGTTTTCAACATGAAAACAGGAATAAGACCACATAAACTTGATTGATAAGAAAAGATTAATGGTAAACCCTTAGAGTAAGCCAAGAAAGGTAAGTCAAGAAAACGCTTTGGGGCGTGGAAGTAAACAGAGTGAGGGAATAATTGATTAAAGGGGATAGGGGTTGTTGGAAGGGGTCGTGATGGTATCGGACCAATCGGCCGGTAAGGATAAATCACGCCGAGACGGTGGTTCACGCGTCGCTACCCTCGGACTGCTAGCTATGTTTACCCAGTTGGGTAACCACTCCTCCGTTAATGAGCTCATTTGATCTTCACGCACGCTTCCTGTTCCCACAGAGTACCTTCAGTCAAGCATTGTCTCCTATCCCCAAATAACTGATTCATGTATTTATGTGTTCACAATTTTTAAAAAAAAAAACACCCTTAAATCCACCTCCAGAAGCGTTCCAGTTAACTGGAGATAAAAAACAGTGATAGAACTATCCAAGCATTAGTCGCTTCATTCACAGCGTGTGATATTTCAAACCAATAATTTCCAAACCAGCATTTCTCTAACAACAGCTTTAGGGTCATTTTACACCTCTTTTATAGACTAATCATCTACATTGTAATTTCCTAAAGATACGAACATAGGATAAACCCTATGTTATACATGTTAGTAATGGTAAGTATGACAGCACTGTTGTAACCTCCCCGAGTAAGTTGTTACTATGGTTTTATAAAGCATGTTCATTTATTCAGAAGTGCTTTCTTAATTTCAGCCATTATGATTTTGATAACAATTAATAAACAGTTAGATTATCTCGCCTTCAACTAGCGCTTTTATAAATGATCCCTTAATTGTTCAATATATTTAAATCCCTAATACTGGCATTACCTTTCAAACGCTTATCTCCTACTGAATACGTGTTCACATGTAGTGTTTATTTATTTATTTAATTTAAGCTGCTGTTGCAATATCAACGGTTACAATAGAGTACAAGTTCTTATAATGAAGGACTTTTTCATCAATTATCCAGTATACTAAAAGTGAAGTAATTTTGCACAGGAAATATGCATCAATTTTCAAAAGTTGATCATCCCAAATATTATTTAAAAAAAAGTGATTAGTTTGCAAGGCAGTTTATCCTAAGGATTCTTTTAAAGTATCACGCAGATACTTAAATGAATTACAATATTTGATAATGGATGATCCATAAGAAGATTTATATCAATCAGATTATTATAAAAGTCTTTCACACTTCGTGAACCGTTGTAGATGCCTGACCGTTTTGTACTTAGTGCATCTTTAATTAAAGTTGAAGGTCTCTCTTGAAGACATTTCGTAAAATCAGCAGAGCCTCTAGAACGAAATTTTACAATATATGATCTTTACTAATCTTTATGCTACTAACAACTGCATGTATTTTTATCAATACCTAACCAATAACACATAAATAATTTATTTCGATTCTAAATAATCACTCTATTCCTTCAAAATGAAAGTAAATATTAACCGTTGTATGGTTACAATTATCACAAATTATAACAATTTGTAATAATTTTTACCTGTACTTTCAGGTTCAAGTTCAATTTTCATGTGAAGAAATCATTCTACTAGATAAATGGTCGTAGTATATGATCTAGTTATGTCTACTTCATAATCGTTATTGACATATATTACTAGAAGTGTTATTTATAAGTTTAATATCGAAGTAGATTCGTACTTAGCATTTCATATTAATATATTTTTAATTTTATTGCAGCATTTTCCACACTGTATCACATGCAATAATTATTAGATACAATAATTATTTTTTTTCATTAATATATTAATACAAAATCTATTAACCGTATAACAACAAATAAGGGTTTCAACCTAATAAATCAGTAAATGTTGTCAGAAATTTTCTCTCGTCATTTTCCTCAACAAACCAAAGATCCCTCCTTGTAGGCTAAAGAAAATGTTGAAAATATAGAAACTGAATTTCATTTTAGAAAACGAATGATTCGGGCAGTTAAAGATTGACTACCTTGACTTCGAACATCTGGTAGTAGAGAAATGTGGGGGCGTATAGAAAGAGTTAGAAACAAAAAAAGGCGTCATCTGACAGAAACCAACTGATTCTAAATAAAAAGAAATGTCATTACTAATCGTACAGCACCACTTTCAATAACAATACTTTAAGCTAACTTTCTAAGTTTCATTTCAAGATTCAGTGATACCATTGGTTATCCATACAATCTGACCTAACTCCTTTGGAATTAATATATTCTACTGGGTTATCTGAAAAATCGAACACACCCAGGAACAACCTACGCAAGAGTAGAATGGAACAAAAAGCCGTAGAGAGATTACCCCTAATTCAGTTGATATACCGAACCACGCTCAACGTCGCATGAAAAATCGAGCTCTTGAATGTTATTGTTGAAACAGTGACCACCTCAATATTCGGAATGTAATATTTTAAATCTCAGATAACTAAACTACTGTATATAAGTTATATAATAAATATATTTAGTACTCGATGTAGTTTTCATCATCTTTCAAAATGGATTTGAAATACCACCCATCATTTTTACTTTACTATAAGTAAAGTATAGTGATCGTGAAAAAATTCGATCTCGAGATTTTGACGGAATTACATGTTATGAGGTCCCAGAAGTCGTTTTATGTCGTTTTTGCGATCGTTTTATGATGTCTGTGTGTGTGTGGGTGGGTGGGTGGGTGGGTGGGTGGGTGAGTGTGTTAGCATTGCTTGTTACCACGCTACGGTCCAGAATCTTTGATGGATCAGGTTGATATTTTACACAAAAATGGGCCTCATAAAGACGAAGATCCCTATTGTTTGGGAAGAATTATGCATGATGGGAAAGTCACTTTTTTTGCCAAAAACCGTTTTTTTTAAAAAATTTATTTCTCCTAAACTGATAACCCCAGAGTTTTGAAATTTTGACATTATCTTTGAGGTTACAAATGGAACAAACGAAAAATATATTCAGAATTTTTAATCAACAGGAAATATTTTTTTTTCAATAAAATGTACAAATTTTGACTTATAATTCAATCTCAAACCTTGTGAGAGCGATACAAGCCATACTGTTTGACGGACAAGAATGAAACTATGCCTATAAATAGAACATTATGTGTAGAATGAGTTGAGATATTTTTTTTCAAAATTACATTCGCTAATGGGGCATTACAGTACGATTTCTGTTTTCAGAAAATGTTTTTTTGACGCTAAACGGCTGATTAAAAAATAATGAAAATTTGACCAAAAATGGAACAAAAAATTAGCAATTCATTAAAAAAAAAATCATGAAGTTTCAATTACGGGAAAGAGCAATAACGATATAAAAACTCTTTGTTTACCCTGGATTAAGAGATCACCATTATACTTGTCGAATTTTTTGTATTTTTACTTTACTATAAGTAAAGTATAGTGATCGTGAAAAAATTCGATCTCGAGATTTTGACGGAATTACATGTTTTGAGGTCCCAGAAGTCGTTTTATGACGTTTTTACGATGATGTCTGTGTGTGTGTGGGTGGGTGGGTGGGTGCGTGGGTGGGTGCGTGTGTTAGCATTGCTTGTTACCACGCTACGGTCCAGAATATTTGATGGATCAGGTTGATATTTTACACAAAAATGGGCCTCATAAAGACGAAGATTCCTATTGTTTGGGAAGAATTATGCATGATGGGAAAGTCACTTTTTTTGCCAAAAACCGTTTTTTTTTAAACATTTCTTTCTCCTAAACTGATAACCCTAGAGTTTTGAAATTTTGACATTATATTTGAGGTTACAAATGGAACAAAGGAAAAATATATTCAGAATTTTAAAACAACAGGAAATATTTTTTTTTCAATAAAATGTAAAAATTTTGACTTATAATTCAATCTCAAACCTTGTGAGAGCGATACAAGCCATACTGTTTGACGGACAATAATGAAACTATGCCTATAAATAGAACATTATGTGTAGAATGAGTTGAGATATTTTTTTTCAAAATTACATTCACTAATGGGGCGTTACAGTCCGATAACTGTTTTCAGAAAATGTTTTTTTGACGCTAAACGGCTGATTAAAAAATAATGAAAATTTGACCAAAAATGGAACAAAAAATTAGCAATTCATGAAAAAAAAATCATGAAGTTTCAATTACGGGAAAGAGCAATAACGATATAAAAACTCTTTGTTTACCCTAGACTAAGAGATCACCTGCTATACTGTCGAATTTTTTGTATTTTTTTACATTGTTTACATTGACTTAGAAATTTTTTGAGCGAATCCACTGAGATAAAATTGGTTTTATAAAGGAACAGTTTAAATTGTTTATTGAATTATATGAGATGTAAGAGGAATAATATTGTGCAGGAAAATGATAACACAAACTCAGAAAAAAATCGTATATATGTTATTTGACAAAGGGGAAGGAAAATGATCTTATTAAATACTAAGAAGCTTATTATTATTATTATTTTAAAGATTAAAATTCCCAGTATGATAATTCTATAAAAGACCAAAAATGTAAATGATAATTCATAATCTGAATCTTTCGTTTAGAGATTAATAAATGTAATTATCGTACATCTTTAATTAACAAATCACCTTAAAACAACATTTTCTTCGCAGTTTAAGATATTTTTCAGAGAAAAAAAGGGTATTTTCCTGTTTTAAATTTAAAAATTTTACTTTAATATTCAATGTAGAAGGATGTCAACTAAAGTAAGAAATCTACTGGCTGTTTGAACGAAAGCCATTCTCTTGTAGGAGAATAAATCGTTTCAAGAAATGTTCACTTTGGTTTTTCAAAAATGTTATTACTGCTGTAGTTATACTAATTCAATTATTTGCAAATAATAAATTATTTGTGATGTACAAAATAAGCTTATAAAATGATATGTCCTTCAATCACTATCTGTACTACCTCAGGAATGAAAGGCTAATAATTATATCCCATTTAGATATTTACGTTATGCTTAAATGAGACGTTATGTTTTATATACTCAAGAAATTTGACATTAGGTTACTTATAGTAAAGTAGAGTGTAGGCCACTCCAGATTTTTTTACATTGTTTACATTGACTTAGAAATTTTTTGAGCGAATCCACTGAGATAAAATTGATTTTATAAAGGAACAGTTTAAATTGTTTATTGAATTATATGACATGTAAGAGGAATAATATTGTGCAGGAAAATGATAACACTCACTCAGAAAAAATTCGTATATATGTTATTTGACAAAGGGGAAGGAAAATGATCTTATTAAATACTAAGAAGCTTATTATTACTATTATTTTAAAGATTAAAATTCCCAGTATGATAATTCTTTAAAAGACCAAAAATGTAAATGATAATTCATAATTGGAATCTTTCGTTTAGAGATTAATAAATGTAATTATCGTACATCTTTAATTAACAAATCACCTTTAAACAACATTTTCTTCGCAGTTAAAGATGTTTTTCAGAGAAAAAAATGGTATTTTCCTGTTTTAAATTTAAAAATTTTACTTTAATATTCAATGTAGAAGGATGTCAAGTAAACGATGTAAGAAATCTACTGGCTGTTTGAACGAAAGCCATTCTTTTGTAGGAGAATAAATCGTTTCAAGAAATGTTCACTTTGGTTTTTCAAAAATGTTATTACTGCTGTAGTTATACTAATGCAATTATTTGTAAATAATAAATTATTTGTGATGTACAAAAATAAACTTATAAAATGATATGTCCTTCAATCACTATCTGTACTACCTCAGGAATGATAGGCTAATAATTATAGCCCATTTAGATGTTTACGTTATGATTAAATAAGACGTTATGTTTTATATACTCAACAAATTTGACATTAAGTTACTTATAGTAAAGTAGAGTGTAGGCCACTCCAGATTTTTTGATCTGCCTTTAATTAAACTACTAAATAAAATTACACTAATTTCTAATACTCGTATTTAACTCCCGAAGTAATGACAACACTATTATAACTGACAAAATGTACTTATGGATCCATTAATGCTGCAAACTAGAGATGAATTAAATTCTAATGTTTGAGAGAAATTTCCTCTAAAAACTCATTGAACAAGAATAATATCTCGGTAAAGAACTTGATTTAAGCAGATAAGTCCTTCAGTGGCAAAGAATATTTAAGAGAATTCTCACAAAAGAAGAATATTCTGGAGGAGAGAAATGAATTTGATGAAAATATTTCTGGGACAAACAATAGAGAAAACTCAATAGTGTTTCACGTTCAATCTCCTCTTCACACCTACTTTCTATAGAGAATAGCATCCCCTACTACTCAAAAAATTCTAATATATATTTCTTTTTAAAAAAAACCTAAACTCATATTTTATTCAAATAAGAAAACATATATTATTTCCATTTTTGTATTTCCGACTACCTAATTAAAAACAAAAAAAATTAAAATAAATATACTACCTTTCTTTATTAAGGTTTAGTTCAGCTCCAAAAAATTTTCAAAAGATCATCTTAAACCAATTTTTTTCTCTATATTTCTAGGCATCTTCATTGCTACATCATTACAGAATTAATTACAATTATATGAAAAACAATAAGCTGCAGCATTATTTCGGTAGATTGCCTACCTTGTGTTATTACCTTGGTAGTTTTCATTTTCTGAAAGATTTTACAAACATGTCACTTTAATATATGTCACATAAAAAATACAAAGGCAATAATGCATATCCGTAATTTTTTTTTTATGTTATCGTAATTAATTCTGTATTAACGTAGCCTAGAAGATGTCAAGAAATACATACGAAACGTTAGCTCATGGTGTTTTCTTGAGAATTGTTTCATGTTGGACCTAACACTAACAAATTATCAAGATCAGAAAAGTTGAATATATATATATATATATATATATATATATATATATATATATTAAGATTTCGCAGTATATGTGTGAAAAAAGTTAATGTCAAAAGCACAGTGAGAAAGTCAGAAATGTTTGAGACAGTAAAAATGTAGAGTGAGTTATATCGGGTGCTATCTTTCTGTTGCTCTTGTTATATATATATATATATATATATATATATATATATATATATATATATATATATATATATATATATATATATCAGTTCACAAACGAAGAAAAGCAACACACAGAGAAAGAGACACACTTACAAACTCAAATTTTCGGATGATCCGTCTTCAGGAGAAAAGAGAGAATGGGCGACCAAGCACGCCGGAAACACAACGGCAGGAAACCAAACGGTTTTCCTGCCGTTGTGTTTCCGGCGTGCTTGGTCGCCCATTCTCTCTTTTCTCCTGAAGACGGATCATCCGAAAATTTGAGTTTGTAAGTGTGTCTCTTTCTCTGTGTGTTGCTTTTCTTCGTTTGTGAACTGATTTGCGTCCAGTTTGGATCGTTTTTTCTAATTTTAAGTGGATATATATATACATAATATTATTTACTACAAGAACGAAGAAAAGAAAAAGATGACAGAAATAGGAGTAGGCATCGCACATGTAAATCATCGATAACAAGATTTCACAATAATAAAGACGTGAAGTAACAATCAATGATCTAACCACAACATGAAATGAAAAAAAAAGACTTAAAATCTTTTATAACCATAACAACAGGTCTGCCTCAGAGTCAAAACCAAACTGAACCCAACCAGTTGGGTTGTGACTCTGATGAAGACCGCTTGTTACGTTTGAAATATCATAGCCTTTTTTCCCATTTCATATTTTGGTTTGATTATATACAGTATTTATAGGCATATCTTATGAGAAATGAATACTAATTAACTTTACTACAACTAAAGTATAGTGAACATGAAAACACAAAACTATGTAATTTTGATAGATTTGCATGCTTTGAGGTTCCTGGAGTTCATTTCTAAAGATTTTTGTTCTGCCATTCCATCTCCAGATGACCAGGGATATCAAAATATTAAGTAAGTCTTTTTTTGTGCTTCTGATTTTTTTTTTTTTGCGCCTCACTATCAAAGTGCATTCCATATATTCCTTTAAGTTAGATTAATATACTAAATGAATACTAAAACTTAATAAGTAGAATAAAATCAAATACTTCTTTCAAAAAGTTGTTATTTAATAACTAAAAGAACATTTTATAATTAATTCTCTGAGGTAAAAATCTTGCAAGTAATTTTTTACTACAAAAAGCGAATACATTATTCATTTTTTTAGTTTTAGATATGAGAGAAGGAAGCGGTGAATAAAGGATGCTATATATACCTTGTCACAATAAAACTGGAGTTGATAAAATATCATCATATATTACTGATATCTTACTCCTGGGGCCAATAATAGCTGCTTGTCATCTATGCAAAGCTCTTATAGGAAAAGTTTTGAACTCGACATCCCTAGCGCTATATAACCTGCCGCACACGATAACACTGCTCTCAATCTAAATATATATGAAACGACTTCTGGGTGACGGGGCAACGAGAAAAACATAACCAATACTTCACCAGTCTTACGTGCTTGTGTATGAAACACTGCTCAGTGTTCTACAATTAAATGTACAATGTAATACATGTTTGAGTTCTTTAGTTGACTGTCGTCCCTCTGTCAATTCACTTCTTCTCCTGAGGACGACCGCCATTACGGTCGAAATATTGAAAAGTGAGTCTCTGTTATGCTTCTGTCTATGTGTCACAGTTTATTTTATATATATATATATATACACTTTTTCGATTGAAATACGATCCAAAACGGACAAATATAGTTCAATATAGAAAACGAAACATAGAGAAATCAAAAGAACACACTTCCAGTCTCTAATTTTCGGTTTGAACCGTCTCCAGGAGAGATAAAAGAGGGAAAACAAGTGCACTGGTTCAGAGACTGGGTCTCCAACCGTCTCTGAACCAGTGGTCTTGGTTTTATATCTTCTGAAGACGGTTCAAACCGAAAATTAGAGACTGTAAGTGTGTTCTTTTGATTTCTCTATGTTTCGTTTTCTATATTGAACTATATATATATCAGTTGCCAACTCGCATACCTAACATATCCAGTTGATATGACCTCAGCCATAAGTAAATGACAATGCATTAATAATGATTAATCAACAACTATATAAAATTAAATTCCATTATTCCTAAAAAAAATTGGAAAATTTAAATTAGTTCTGTTAATTTCAAATCATATGAATTTTCTAAATATACTTTTTTAATAATGTAATATAATTCAAATTATCAACCCTCTTATCTTGTAAATTTTCTATTACATTTATAAAGTTTACAAATTGAAGATGGCTTATAATATATCAAATTTTTTGAAACATTTCTCACTGGTTGAATCATTTGAAATGAACTATACTAGAACTGGTGTGTTTTTCTCACATTTTAATAATATACCTGATGAGGGTTCATGCCAGTTAATAGAAAGAATGACTCGATCGTTATTATGGATAATTAGAGGCCGATAAATAATAAAATATTGATAGAGAAGTCTGTGATGGCGACTCGTCGTAAATGTAATGAACTGAAGGGGAGAAGAAAGACTAAATATCTAACCAGTTACTCAAGAATGCCATTCAGCGAGATTATATATTTAGTATTCCAAACTGCTTGTGGATTGTTAATAACATTCTTGGCCTTCTATCATTGATTTGCACTTCCCTCTGGAATCATTCAATACCTTCTAGAAATCTATTTGTATCTTGACAAGTAAAGGACAGAAGACTTTGCAAAGCCTTTTACAAGTTCATTGATATTAAAGACACGACCTGCTAGCTCACTTAGCAACAGTTTATCTCTGTTACTGGATACGTGATCCAGGTACGAAAAAGAAGCACATTAATCCAATCTATTCCTGCGGATCAAAATCATTTCTCAACAAAATAGGGAAACATTTTTCTTTTTTACGAAAAGGATAAACAACACTTACCTGACTTCTATTTACCAAATTATTAAAGGACTATGAACTAAAGAAATTAAATGCGTTTAATAAAACAAACCTAAGGCAATTATAATGGTTAAGTACATTGGACTTGCAGGCATTACCACTGCCCACTACTATAATGAAGTAAACACCTATAGTGGTATAACATTATATACAAACAGACGACATAGTTATAACAGCTTATTCGTAGTACATGACAAAATAAGGAATGAAATAATAAACAGAAAAACAAAAATACAAAATTTTTTGACTACAGTGTGTCCACTAAAATGTAAGTGGGCAGGATATGTCATGAAGATCAAGAACGACAGTTAGAGCAAAAATAATTATTGAATGGTCCTAGAGAAGATAGAAGAAAATTGAGATGGCAAGGAAAAAGATGTCAAGATGAATTAAAAGAAATTGCGGGACCAATGTGGTTCAGCTACCTAAAAGGAGAAAATGTATAGAGTTGGAAGAGGCGTATTCCCAGAAGGAGGCCCAGTTTCACAATTGGAAAAAACCTATTGCTACATTTATATACATAAGTTTTATTTAAAAAAAAAAAAAAAGAAATATGTTTTTTTATTAACAAGTATAATTATTTTTTGAGAAATAAAAATGGCTATTATTGTTCATATTATTATATTTGGAGAAATTCAAGTTTTTTTTTTAAGAAATTAAAAACAAACCTTTAAAGTTTCTTGGTGACAGCACTAGAGCTAGGTCAGGCGATGCACCCTCATTTCTCCCTAGATCTTTGTTGTAATGAGCATTCCACCATGATATGGTCTACTCTTAAAGAGATCTGTCCATGGTCACAAAGCAGTCAAGCCTTTGACTGCTCTGTAAGTAGGACATGAGTTAAGCTGGCATGGCCGATTCCCCATAGTGTTTGGGCACCACTGCAGCAAATAACTGATGTAGAAATCTGGGAAGGTGAGTAGTGCTACTTGTTCAATCGGAAACACTCTCTTACCTGTTTTGATCGCTTCAGGCCATAACACCTAAAGATCAAATCAGGCCGACGATTTAACGTGTTGCCCTTTTGTCAACTCCAAGTTTAGCCACCCAAACTTGGGGTGTCCGAGGTGGACCTCGCGGAGGCGGCACCACGATTCTACGTCGCGCATTAGACCAATATTATCTAACTAATTCACGCAATTATACCAGGGAGCGAAAAGCAACAAAACGACAGTTAAACCCCCGGTACAAATCTCTTACCGCACTCTTCGCATTACTACCCTACGACACTCTTCTAGCCTGATGATATTTCTTAGTCGACATTTCCTGCAACTGCTTTTACATCTCTGTTAGCTAGCTCATTACCTTCGATCCCCACAAGGCAAATTGGATTCAATTGCTATGGTGACATTTCAATTAAGCATAGAAGAGGTCAATTATTTTATAACAATCCGGAGCATACACTAATAGCAGTTAGCGTAATACCAGAAGTATATCAAACGTGCTGGGTTCGAAGCAAATAATGGCCTTAATTAATCTCTAATCTCTTACTGATTAGGTAAAGCTGTCTCGAGCATTCCAAACCTTAACAATTTCAGAAAACCTAAGATCTCCACTCAAATATGCTTAAGTAAAGCAAAGTTAGATCTTACTATGTTGAATAAATCCAGTCATATGCTTTTATGTGTCGCATTATGCCCTATGATTGTTTTTAAGGACAATATCCTTAACCTTTATAAACATAGTGCTCGATATTAATAACAAGTTTATCTTAAAGCAAATATTTCATCTGAATATCACGTTTCAGACCTTGTCCAACTTCCGGAGTACAATAACTATTTAGTATTAGAAAATCTTACATTTATACATAGATGACTTATTTAAAACAGTAATAAACACATGTAATCAGTAAAAATTCAATAAGATGCCCATGAAACGACAGAGGAGAAATATTAATAAAACATTTATTATTTTACAAGTAATAAAAAAAAAATAAAGGAAAAACATAAGCTACAAGTACTTGGTAATTGTCACATTTAAGCACGTATAAGTTGTAGGAAATAAACTGTCATTTCATGGGAGGCGTTAAGTAAGACATAATACCTAACGATTGGAGTTCAAAGTAAAAAAAAATGAGCAAAACTCTCCTTAAGAATATTAAGTCTTTTATAAAAAGAAAAAAAATAAATGAAACAAAAATTTCATCCAGATTTCCCCTAAACCAGGGGTTCTCAGCCTTGTTTAGCCCATTCACCCCCTCGCCATTCCCCACAATGCCATTCCCCCCCTATTCTTCCCAAGGTAGTATATACACTTTTACAACTTTACACTGATTATGATTATAACAGAATTTTACAAATAAAATGCTAATTATAATTATTGATGGATATTATAAATATTAATTCCATCAATTTTTTTTTTAAAATTATAATTAAGAGGTCAAAACCTATAATAGCTTTCCTCACTCTGTAAACCTACTGTGGTCACAATTCACCCCCTGAAGATCCAAAATTCACCCCTGGGGGTGAATTTCACCCCCTTTGAGAACCCTGCCCTAAACGATATATGCTTTCAAACCAAAAGATATACTCGTAAGATGGTCTTGATCTTATAAAATGTGAAATAATGATTCTAAGTCAACATAAAAATTCTTGAGTGATATTTAATTTGATTAAGGAAAATAAAAAACAAATATTAGATTCATGTTATAACATCACACACAGAAACTAATGAGCCACAACGATGAATTAAGACTCTTTGCACAATAAGTAAAGAAAGTGGAAAATTTGTTTTTAAACATTAATTATTAAAAATACCTTTCATTAATTGACAGCTATCATAATAGTTTAAAACAAATGCTGCACAAGTTTTTCTTTATTGTTAATACAACTACAATACTTATGTAACCACTAATTAGATTAATCACCGCATTCCAGTTAGATTAGCTTAAAACTTGCATATTTTGAGAAAAGTGTCACTCCTAATAAAAGTCTAACCCAGACTAAAACATAATGTCAAAAATTTAGCATATTATTTTAAAATATTCACCCTCTTATCAACTTTATTACAGATGCTGTTAAAATGCTTAGTTCTGGCTTTTATCGGAGTTTATAATTCAGATAACATTCTATCGAGTTCATTCATTTAAAAAAAAAATACATCTTTGATAAATAAGTGAACATTTTTAGTGTTTTAAGATATAATTGAAAGTAGACTGAAATAGTCTGATAAGAAATAAAAAATATAACATAGGGAAAAGAAGAGAGAAACTGACGAACAAAACTTACATGGATACAATGGTATCCATCATTATAGGGAAAGTAAGTGCTCCAAGAGTAGTATGTAGCTAGTATACAAAACTTATATGGATATAGTGACATCCATCGTTATAGGGAAAGTAAGTGCTCCAAGAGTAGTATGTAGCGAGTATACAAAACTCGGCCAAATTAAAATTCAATAGTTCATACAAGGGTGCTGAAAGGCAGTCAGGGGTCTGCTTACAGCCTAAGGGGGTTGTTAACAAAAGGTATTGCCAATACAGAAAGAATATGACTAAATTAGCAGAAGTTTAATTTTTTAAAAAATAATTTTTTAACTTCTCTTGTTTTTCATCTGTGGGAAAAATTAATGATAAAAGAGGATTAGGTTTTTGAGATCTGCAAGGTGTACGACAAATTTATGGTAGAACAACAATTCTGGAAGAGGATAGATCTAATTTTATATTTATTAGATCAGAACATAGAATCGAATATAATTCGATGGATGTCATCCATCCATCGAATTATATTCCCATTCACCTATTTAATTAACACATATTTAATGGAAATTAAATGTTCCATTGCCTACGAAACATATTTAAAAAATAAAATACTTAATACACCCAAAATATTTTTTTTAAAATAATCTACTATATTAATGTGATAACTGTCAACAATAGTTGCAAGTGATCTGAACAATCTATGCGTATGGAGTACTGCCAATGGGTGTTTTCTCCACTTTTTTATCTCTCTTTTATGTATCATGGATCAGTATTACTTATTACTCCTCTAAGGGGTAATATAATAAAACAACACAAAAAAACTATATTAATGTTCTTCTACTTACCACCTAATTTTACAATACAGAATTGAAGAGGGAATCTTTTGTTGTATTCCATTCTCTTACCTGTAACAAAAAACATTGAACGCATTAGATAACTTCAAAAAACATAAGAATATATTAGTGTTTAATGCAAGTGCATGTATATATATAATAATTATAATAATAAAATAACTGGAAAAATACTATACATAATATATTTATTTATATAATTTGACAACATTTCGTTGTCAGAGAATATCTTATAAGATAGTATACAATATTTCTATGCTTCATTAAATTTTTAAAAACTTAAATATAAACATAAACACTTTCTTTAAACTTCTGAAAGTGTTTGTGTCAGTTCTACCGACTGAAGTTCAACGCCTAAAAGAAAAAAAAAACAATAAAACTGGACAGATATGTTCATTTCTGACAACGTGATAATTAGTGGACCTCCACCTTTCCTGAAGAGCATATTTAACTGAAGAGGAAAATTCGTTTTTTCACACTATGCAGACAGTAAGCATTATTTTTTCAATAAAACTTGTGCATGCGAATATTTTCATTATAATTTCTACGAGTAAATACGAAGATAGTTCAGTGTTAATCAACCCTTAACGTACTGAGTTATTAGATCCATGAATGTATAAACTATGACATATGTTCTGAAAGGAATTATTTGTAGAACAGGTAGAAATGATCCTGCCACAGTTTCTCTTCCAGGAAGTCGAACTGGGACACATTTCCGCCCAAATGACCACTAAATAAGTGCCCTCTTTACTCTTCAAACCTTTGCATTTCTCCATGAAAACATTTTTTCTAATACGTTTTTCTTTTCGCAATTACATCTAATGAAGGGAAGTGAATTCATAAAAAGTACTTAAAAAACCACAATTACTAAAGAGATGGTTAAAAGTATAGAAGGAGCATGAAAAAATTGAAAGTTGTCTAATTTATTAAACAACTCCTATTTAACTTCTGTTTTTCGTCTTTGGGAAACATTAATGATAAAATAAGTGTTAGTTTATCATGCGTCGAACAGTGCCACTCAAGCTGAGTACTCCATCTATGTTTACTCTACTTACTTCATTCCAAGATACCAAAATAATATAGACTTTAAAATGATAAACATTCTTATTAGTATATGTATAAAAATGGCGGTCATCAGAGGGATCAGTGGACTCTCACGAAGGCCAATTGTTTTGGGTCATAGACCTCAGTCATTTTTCTCGTTTAAACGTTGACCATATTTTTATAATATATACTATATAATATATATATATATATAAGTATATATCATATAACTAAATAATATATATATATAATATATATAGAATATGGAGATAAAACATATGTTATAAATTTTCAAAACAATGTTAACAATGCAGGATCTTCGTCTAGAGATTGGGAACTGACCACAAAAAGTCTGCCGAAGATCGGGTCTTAAAGTTACGGTGAAAGTTGAAATCTTAGTCTTGTTTTCCCATTTCTTATTGTGGTTTGATTATTGATATGATATATATATATATATATATATATATATATATATATATATATATATATCAATAATCAAACCACAATATGAAATGGGAAAACAAGACTAAGACATTTCAACCGCAACAAGCGCTCTTCGTCAGAGTCAAAAAACCAACTGCAAAATCCAAGTTGGAGACCAACCGTCTCTGTACCAATATAATCTGAACTGTATTTGTCCATTTCGGATCGTATTTTCATCGAAAAAGTGTATATATATATACAAATATGTATATGTCTTCTGGGTGGTAAATCTGGTAATAAAATTCATTTAGTAAACTAAAAATGTTATAACTAATAGTAGAGGGACACATTTTGTGGTATTACTGAAAAATTTTTATATTAAATTAAAAAAAAATATTTTAAATTTATTATTATCAATTACTTTTTTTATTCATATTAAAATTATAGAAATAGCTTGATAGAATTAATAATATGAAATAAAACAATGTTGACTATATTTTACATTGCGTGTATTTTTCATTGTTTGGTAGGAGGTTTTATTCATACTGGAAGCAAGTGAACAAAAGCCAACGTTCAGGTGACACAACAGTAAGCAGATAAAATCTGTTTGCGCTTCCACTCGAGGGAAATCTGTAAATTTTGACAGCAATGGGAAAAGCCACGATGTATGTTCTTCGAACGAAACCCAATCATTTAGATAACCACTTGAAACGCAAATGCTATGGCTTATCCAAAAGGAATATTGAACTGAATCATTTGTGCAAATTTCAAACTAATTTATTTAAAAGAAAAGCAAATTTTAAAGTTTAATGACAAATTATATTTTTAAATTCAGAAGTTTACTATATTATACTAGTTTTGTCTACTAGAATTATATAAATTTATAAAAAAAAAATAACATGAATAATTTGTAAAAAGTAATTGGTTTAAATAGTAGAGTCGTGCAATTGGAACAAAATATTTAAATTGAATTTTAAGAGATATAAAACCCGAGAGAGGAATAGAGATGGGAACATTTGCAAATTATAAGGGATAAAATAAAATTCAAAGAAAAAACGCTAAAGGAAATTACATTAAATATCCCGTATGCGCCGGTGTTGCGGTCAGAAACTTGTGTAACACCACCATATAACAGACTTTAAGCCAGCATATATAAGATAAGTAAGAAACAAAATCAGGTTTACTGCAATGTATTCATTTTTTACGAGTAATAACACATCATTAATGATTTTAATTTTTTAGTGTAATGGTCCGAATAAACTGTATCCTTTACATTTTCATTTCAACCTTCTTCTCTCACTCTCTCTCACTCACTCTCCTTCAATTACTCTCTTTCTCGTTTTATACCTACTCACTCCCACTATATGTTAGCACCTCCCCATACATTCAACCTCTCTCGCACAGTTACAATTACTTTCCTACTACTATATGCCTCTCACTCTCTTCCACTGTCTTCTGCCTCTACCCACCGATATAACTTAAAAATCGAAGAAGAGAAACAGAGTAAAGAAACACATTTAATAACTGAAATTTTCGGAAAATCCGTCTTCAGAATTAACGAGAGAGGGGGACTAATCACAACTAATCACGGTTGGAGACGCAACAGCTAACCGTCTCCGGTTGGCTGGTTGTCCGGGGTTCGATACCAACCTGCTCCTTGATTTATTCACGCTGGACTTGAATAAATCTGAGTACGTCGTTCCTTGGAAAGGACGTTAAGCTATTGGTCCTGAGTCTGTGCAATGTCAGGTACTCGATAAAGATCCCTACTCGATATGCACTAGAGTTAGGCAAAATTTATGACTCCCAATGTAGAATCTGTAGAATTGCCGATCAAACAAAAAGCCAGTAAACTGCTGATGTTATCACTCGCTCGGTTTAAACATTAAAAAAAAGTCTCCAGTTATATACATTGTAATCGGATATATATATGTAGACCTTTTTTCCAATGCTTGGTTAGAAGTTGGCAAATCACCACTTATTTATATCATTACTTCCGTAGCTTTCCTAATTTTATCTTCCATTTACTAGAATAAATGTATTCATTCTCATCAAAATGTTTACATAAATTCTGAATTAAATAATAGATAATATAACATAATATAAAATATATCAATAAAGTTTTGGAAAAAAATAAAAAAATGCCTGACAAAGGTGGAAAAATAATGACATTTCATATGTTTTCCAGGAGTCAAAGCACTGGATGCCGTCTGACTGACGCCAAAATAATGTTATGTGCAAGTATCTAAAGGAATTCTGAATGACTGTCAAAAAGAAAGTCAGTTTTTTTTTTTTCAAATTGACAAATCAATTTTTCTTTGAATTTTAAGTTTTATTTGAAGCATACGACAAATGAATTCTTTATTTGAGTTGGAATAATTTAAACTGTGATTTATAAGGCATTATGAGTGATTAGGAGCATGATGGTAATTAGGGGATGATAATAAACAAACTGAAGGGCCGAGTGAATTAGGAGGTCGGTGAAATGTGTTCCGACTTTGGGGGATTTTCTGCTTACCTTTAGAACACCTTCCCGTCTCCTCACATCAAGGTAAACATACATTTCAAATAATCCACCTTTAAAACTTGCATAGCAAAAACTAATCAATCTGTGATGAGAAAAGGGTATTTAAAAAACAATTCATAGCATCTTTATTTAAACAAATTATTTTGTAAAATTAAATTTTAGAAAAAAAACGAAACCTACTTATTAGAATTGAAGAAGAGTCAGAAAGGTCACAAAATTTTCGACTGTTGACTACTATTATCACAGTAATAGAAACTCTTTTGTAAGACCACCAACACAAGTGTTCGGCTAAAAATTTTGATTACTTAAATGATAACAACCAATTAAAACATGATTCTCATATTAATTGTGTTACAGATACAAATATTTAATTATTGGGTTCAACCATTGAAGATTAAACAATATAAGTTATTGAAAAGCTATGTATTTCGAAAGTTTATTGAAACATTCAGTAAAAGTCAAAATCATAAACAAGAGCACTTCTCTAAACATTTCAAAAAGTATTTTGCTTCCATATAAATCATTCCTATGCACCACGGAGTACTTGATTCCACAACATTTGAATGGAAATTGAATTGATTTAAAAACTAATTAGAAAATACTTCATCGCATTAGGATTTTAATAAAAACTTTATTCAAAATTAAGAAAACCTTATGGAAACATTTCTTTAATAAATACGTTTAAGTGAATGAAACATTCATTATTCTTCAATTTTGTACTGCTTTGTTCAATTTAATAATCTCTTTATACACTCATAACACATATTTCGGATGAATACCTTCAGAAGGGAAATTAATTTTAGAATGAAAATTAAATGGAAAATATTTTGGACATTATTCTCAATTTGGGAGTTAATGAAATTTCACTGGAATTAATGCTGAAGTTGTTAATAAATCCTGAAAAATAGAATTACGCGTATTAGTACATACTTCAATAATATGATGGTGGAGGTCGAAGGAAAATGGTTATATTTGAATTCTTTCCGTGGGAAATTAAAATTCATTTATCAATAAAGATTTTCTGTTGTCATAATAAAAGAGCGAACGGAAACAGAAGGTGATTTTCCTACTAGGTAATCGAAGTTAAGCTACATTGGGCTGGTTGCTACAGTCAGTGACAATAGGTTAATGGAAGCCGAACCGCTAATGGGGGTACCTACTAATTGGGTACCATGTAAGACGTAAGTATATAATGTTGGTATTAGATAAAAAAAGGGTATAAATCCATAAAGTCGATATTTGTTTATATGATTAAATAAAACTTTGTTCAGAATCAGTAATAATTGAACTTTCTGTAAAAAAAACGGCTAACCAGGCAGTATCACAGAATTGCAGCAAAATACATTTTAAAATAATAATAATATTACTTTAAGTTTCAGTGTAAGTTTAAACTCAAACGAAGAGGTCTACTCTTTCTACAATTGGAAGTTGCTTTACTTTTAACGATGTATGTACTAATACAAAAAAAAAAACCGATGGAAAACTATGTTTTATATAAGAACACATTTCGTACAAAAAGTATCCATGGCGGAGTAACAATTCACAGTATTTACACTGTTTTGAGTAGCCACACTTGGGCTGGAGACCATAAATATGTAATTAGTCTGTAACAATTATTAACAATAAAAACGAAAGTTGGTTTTCTTCAATTTTTAAAGGTTTTTCCCTGCATCTCTCATTTATGAAATTAGTAGGTATGTCATTTTATTAAAGATTACAGATTTTACTCTATTAAAAATCAATTATAATTCATTATAATTACATATTAGTTAGTTGTATGTCATCTGAATGAGCCTGCTAAGAGTTTGAAACGAGTTGCACTGTTTTTTCATTAAACATATTTGCAGAGACAATTCTTTTATTTTTCTCTTATGATTTAATACTTGTAACTATTATGTCTTTTTAATTTTATGGCTATACTTTTTTTTCTTGATTACGGAGTTTGGAATTCTTTCCTAAAGTCCCGGTCTTGAGTTGTTATCGGTTCGATTTCCCGGGCGTTGGAGCAAAAGGTTTGCCGACTACTGAATTGGACAATAAGTCACTTGTCTCCCTCGGCCACAAGGATCCTCTAATCGAATCATTTAACCCTTGTCTCGTGTGAGTTGGGTCAGGTATTATAGTTCTGCGTTTTATGTCACTAGGTTATAAAAAAAAATATCAAGTAATAGATAAGATTTTAGAGAACATAAAACAAAAGATAACACTGGACATACTTTATTACTGCTAAAAAATGCAATATCGAATAAGTGAAAACACGCAACTGTGTTACCTCATAGAAATATTTCATTAAAACCAGATTTCAGTTGTTAGTTCCAATGTCATTTGTTTTATTAATAAGTTAAATTTTTCTTAATGTTTATTTCGATGATGGGTTTAGTAGGATGTTATACGATTTCTAACATAAAACTCCATTGAGTGGCTGCAAAGAGTCGGAGATTTCTATCATAATATACTTTGAAGCATGATTTATCTAAGCTATTAACCTAATTGTGGCTGCCACAACAAGCGAATTACAGCTCAGCTTGTACTTCCTTTTGAATATTTATCACCAAAATAAAATTTATTTGTTGTGACTGTATTAGCACAAACGAATTTAGTACTAATACTAACTCATTAGCAATGCAATCGTATATTGTGGTGTTCACTCATAAAAAAAAAACGAGTCAATCAGCTAACTGGAAAACAACTCAAGAATGTCGAAATAACGTAGAGAGTCTTTTTTGTGTGTTTTTATTTGTTTTTCTCTTTTCTGTGTCAACTATATATATATATATATAATATAATTCACTACACTATATAAATATTCAGGTAACTCAAATTAGAAAATAGTGCTCTAAGCGTTTTATCGTAATTATATATAAAATAAATTCAAAACGAAGGAAAAACACAGAAAGACACAGACATAACTCACATCGATATTTCGGCCATCGTCGTCATCAGGAGGTGTGAAGAGCGAAGAGTCCCGCAGGAAGGCTGGGCGGTGAGTCACCTTCCTGCGGTTGAAAGATCTTAGTCTTTTTTTTTTTCATTTCATATTGTGGTTTGATAATATATGTATTATTGATCTCCTTTCTACGGTGAACAAGATCCAAAAGACGTTAAGTGAAGAAGAAAATTGATTGGTATGAGATCCATAATAATTTTAACCTAACTACCAGCCTCTCCTACTATAACAATAATCATGCTCTATGTCTTTGGATAAATATGTTGGTTTAGTACATTTGGTATTGATATTTACTATAAAAAAAATTGCAGGATATTATAAATATTTCACACTAAATATATATTATTTCATCTTCAAAAAAAAAATCCGATGACGAACTAAAGAGGTGAGATAAATTTAGCAATTTAAGGTACAAGCCTGGCAGTGGGACGGGATGTGAAGAGGGTCCAGGCAGATAGCATCTCGGATAACTGGCTTCGACAAGTCCCTTCTAGGGACTTGATGAAAAGAAAGATTTACCAAGTCACCAACCTCAACCAACAAATCAAAGATTTAATTTCCTTTTCCCTCAGAAAGTAGGCCTCTTATCATTTCTGGTTCAATTCCACCATTCCTCAGACCCATCTTTACCTACCCATATTCGCCATTCAATATCTATCCGATGTAAACAACTAATTTCCTGATTTATAAATTCTATATTTTTTTTTGCAATAAATAACTCACTTTTAAACATCTTTGGATCAAATAAGCTCACAATTATAGATAAATAGTAATATGGAAGAACATTAACATATTTCATAGGCAAACATAACCATAATTCACAACTTTTAGAAAAACTACAGTTATTGAATACATGTGTGACACATATAAACGTTTCAGTGTAAACTTAGGGACACAGTAAATAGACAACACACTATTACCTATTGTTCAGTGTTATTATATATATATATATATATATATATATATATATCATATAATCATATATATATTAATTTATATTATATATAATATTATGTAAATTTTTGTTTGACTAATATCAAATTATGTAATTTATATATATTTAAATTAATTCCCCACAATAACCATATTGAAATGCGATTAATCTAATTTATTCAGTTTTGCATTGATTTTGTTGTGATTTCGTTGATTTTAGAGTCACGAGTGATTATTAGTCTTATATATATACTTTTTCGATGAAAATACTATCCGACACGGACGGATAGTATTTCATCGGACGGATATTAGTAGTTCATGTACATAAAGAAACATAGAAAAGTTAAATAAACACACTTACAGTCTCTATCACTGTAAGTGTGTTTTTTTTCATTTCTCAATTTTTTTATGTACATTGAACTATATATAAATATATATTATATAAATCTATATATCATTGAGAAGATGCAATGTTATTACTTTTAGTGACGACTATATGAAATCCTAAAATCCGTTAATATTAAAAATCAATCTTTTTTTTTTATTGTTTGTTTTACTTATTGCAAAGCAAAAGCGATATCGGACTGAAAAAGGCCTGATTTAATATGCAATGAAAAGGACATGAATGGTGAAAATGAGGAGGATTGCATGTGATGGACAGATGAGATTGCTCAGCAGTCGAGTGGTTGACCACTTCGCCAGGAATGCTGATTGATCCTCCATAATTGAACTTGGTGTTCGATTGCTTTGTGACAAATCCTAAATTTCCAATTCAACCTTTACGGCCAATTGTCAATAAATTGATTCATACTAGAGTATATCTACAAATACATATTATATTGCCTACCTTGAATAAAAAAGAAAAAAACAAAAACAAAAAATTACAATCACATAAATTTTAATGAACCTTACATCAACTTTACTCATCTCCCAAAAGCAGGAAAAAAATTCAAATAAAGTATTTATTATAAGTTTGGCAATGGTTGTCAGAACCTGAAGAACTGACAGAGTACAGATAATCTTTTATTTTTTCCCTTCACCGTCGATACTTTCACTAATATCTAGATATATATATATAATAAATTCAAAACGAAGGAAACACAGAAAGACACAGACATAACTCACATCGATATTTCGACCATCGTCGTCATCAGGAGGTGTGAAGAGCGATGAGCGAAGAGTCCCGCAGGAAGGCAGGGCGTCGACCTGCCTTCACATCTTCAACTTCACATCGAAATATCGATGTGAGTTATGTCTGTGTCTTTCTGTGTGTTTCCTTCGTTTTGAATTTATTTTATTTAAAAAAGTCCGCTGGACCGTTTCTTTTATTGTATATATATATTAAAATTTCACATAAACACGTGAAATAACAATCAATGATCAAACCACAATAAGAAATGGGAAAACAAAACTATCTTTCAACCGTAACAAGGCATAGTTTAAAAAACTATGCCAACTTAATCAAATTTTAAACATGGTGAATATAGATAAATATTAATACTGTACTACACCACTGCTAAAACCAACACTTAATAAACATTATAACGTACCATTTATTATAAGTTCCTAAAAGCATTTTGAGTTAGAAGCTGTGAGTCAGTCGGTATATGATATATTCTCATCATTGGAACGAAGCCTGCAGAAACTATTTATATTAAGAGAACAACTCTCTTCAAACACAGTGTGCTCTGATGGCAATTGCTCTGTTGTCATTGTGGTTATTTTGTTGTTGTTAGTCATTATATATTTAAGCTGTATTTGCATAGCATGATGGAGATTGTTGTGTAGCATTGAAGATTTTGATGCGTGTGGTGCTTCGGGTGGAGCATGCTGTTCTCTAACAAAAAAAAAAAAAAAAAAAAAAAGAAAACAGTAATCTGCGTCAAGTTAATATTCTTCTCATTAGACCTCATTCATTCCTCTTTTAATCATTTTAACTACAAACAAGTAATTTGAACAAGAACCAAATTTGTTCAATTCATTTATAAATTCGAAATATATATATATTTATATCAAAATAAAAGTTGGTCAGAACTCGGTCAGTTCTTCGGTTTTAAATTAAACTCTCTTTGCCAAAGTTTACTAATGGTTGTCAGAACCTGAACAACTGACAGAGTACTAATAATCTTTTACTTTTTTCCCTTCACCGTCGATACTTTCATCAATATCTAGACATATATATATATATATATATATATGCGGTCTTCGTCAGAGTCAAAAACCCATCTGAACACTAGATGCAGAAGTGTTCTCACCAGATGTTTTCTGCATCTAGTGTTCAGTTGGGTTTTTGACTCTGACGAAGACCGCTTGTTATGGTTGAAACATCTTAGTCTTGTTTTCCCATTTCTTATTGTGGTTTGATAATGTATATATATATATATATATATATATATATATATTATAATTAAAATATAGGGTGAGGATGTCAGATCTACCCCAACAAATATTCATCAACATCTAGAGGAAGAAAGGATGAAATTCTTTAGAGACCTTGAAAACCTAATTAAAATAATATTAGCAAAAATGGTCTTTTTATTCAATGGAATATGTTTCAATGAAGGACTTCTACGAAATTCTACAAACATATATATATATATATATATATATATATACATATATCATAGAGTAGAGCAAAGCAGTGACTAAGTTCGAATTTCCAAAAAGCAGTTCCTTGTCAGGAGAAGATCAAAAGAGAATAATAGGCAGAAGAGAAGCTATCAGAATGGAAGCTGCACGCTTCCCTGCTTCCTTATCTATATTTCCATATCATTTAATGATGAATGCAAGAAATTAAATAATTTTGAACACAGTTCTAGATATATAATATATATAGAAGATTTTAGTCTTGATTTTTATTTAAAGATTCGTACTTATATTTATAAAATGACTAATTCATATCGAAAAAAGTTTCTAGCTACTAAATAGAAAAAAATTTCTCACAAGGTTTTTTTTCCAAAAAAGAGTTTATGTAACACAGTCTTTTATAAACCAGTTAAACGTATAAATAGTTAAACAGGAAAAAACACCCCAAAAGGATCTATTTTTATTTCCAATCTGTCTCAAATGGATACAAATGGCCTATTAAAGTGGAGGGACATTTAAGTTATATCAACTGACTCAACAAGAGCCAAGACTCTATTTAAAGCAGTGATTTTTAGCATGTTTGGATGTCGGAAAGACATTTTTCTTAAAAAAAAAACTCATATCCTCTCTCGACCTCTCTTTCTCTGTTAGCATATAATAGCATATGGGGAAGTTGTAAGTATATCCAACATCAAATTAAATTGTAAATACCAACATTTTAATTATTATTCAAAATTTTTTTTAACATCCCAACTAACAGAGTTGAAAAAAAATTTATCATACATAAAAACACATGTTTTTATCGTGATTGATCATGATGTAAGTACAGAGAAAAACTTACAAAAGAAGAAATACAGAAACTTAAAAAATATTTGACATACTTTTACCTGTTATATTATTTTATTACGTAGTTATAATTACTACCAATGATGAAAAAATGTTTTACAAAACGTGGTGTTACGAACGAAAGTTTGTATGTTATTTTCATAAGTCGCCAACGTTGATGTAACGCGAGTTCAAATCTGCGTGCCCAAAATGAATTGTTTGCATAAAACATTTGTACGTAGAGGCTTTTTGCAAAACTTTTAGAATTTATTTAGATTTCTTATTTTTGGACTAGAACTAGACTAGGCAGAGATAAGAAATGGATCATCTAAGGCCTTAAACATATTAATATTTGCAATATCACGGGAATTTCGTTGTTGTTGTTTTAAACTGATTCCCTAGTGGGTGATAACTTCAGCAGTTTACCGGTTTTTTTGTTTGATTGGTGATTCCACAATTTATACATTGGGAGTTCAGATTTTGCCTAAATCAAGTCAGGAATCTTTAACGAGTACCTGACATCGTACAGGCTCGGAACCGACGGTTTAACGTCCACTCCAAGGACGGTGCACTCAGATTTATTGACCTTCAGCGTAAACAAATCGAGGGCGAGGGGGGATCGAACCCCGGACTATCACAGGGATTAGTGCCATCACAGGGAATAGTGTCATTACAGGGATTAGTGCCATCACAGGGATTAGTGCCATCACAGGGATTAGTGCCATCACAGAGATTAGTGCCATTTGAATTAACAAAGGATGACACTGCTATACTTTGAATACTGCTGTGGGTATCCAAAGTCTGATATTTTCAGTTTAATAGACATCTCTTCTCTCCTCCTCCTGATATTGCCATTTTGAAAGGATTATTTCATTTATTCAATAATATATGAATTGAAAGAAGATAATTAGAATGCATTGTTTATTGTAAGTAGTATTTGTATTAACTATTGGAATAAATATGGTTGAAAGTTAATGGGAGTGTATGGCGATACAGGTAACATGTTGGCGAGGTCCCATGTGGAATGCACTAATTTGAATTCACGCAGTCCCCTCAACCAATTGAGATTCACACTGGTCTACCGCCGTATGAGGGAATTAGATCTTATCTTACTATCCACTCCAAGATACTCTTGTATATAAATGTATCATTTCCTTCTCAATACGTTCCACTGGTATCCATCTCATCCCGTTTGCCGTATGTAATCTTGTAAACCAATTGTTTAGCATTCATTGAATTCTCCTCAAAATCTACTATAATGAAATTCATCATTAGTATTACCAATATTTCATAATTATTTCTAGTAATAAACAATTTATTTTCTTCTTACATAAGTATTATTAATTACCTTCAAGAAAATTAATTTTACCCTCATAAATGTTTAGAAATAATTAGATTATTTCTAATAATCTAAATAATAACTAGCAGAAAATTAACTATTAACAGAATATGATGGTAAGTAATAATTTTAATTAATATATTTTATCTCTTGAGATTATAATTTTTTTTATCTATTAAATAATTGATATCAAAAGACATCAAAAAGGAGTAAAAAAAGTCGAGTGAATATAGTAATATGTATTAGCATGTATACAACTGATATGGTTCCACTGTCTTCAGATAAACTTGGAAAAGTACATACAGAGGAGCTTTTATTGGATAAATAATCTGACGAAATTCAGGTGCTACTGAAGTAGAAAACTGACTGACATTAAAAGAAAAAGGTCATGACCTGTGCTATTCAAACTATTCCCTTGTCTTGTGCTGTCCTAGATTAAGTTTATTCTTAACCTAGTTTTCCTAGGAACTTTAATACTAAATTAGTTTTTAATATAACTTGGATTAGTTTTAGTTTAACCTCGGCGGAATATCATTGTACTCAGGGGACTCTCAGTCATGAGATATCTTCTCAATTTATTATTTAGTGTAAGTTCTAATCGCAGTTAGGAGGTTTCTTTCCACAGGGAATATTGAGTACCTCTGGGACCATGCATGACCTGAGTTCGTGGGAGCTTGCCTCCGCAAGGTCCGATTAAGTCCCAGAACTTGATTGGTCCTAGCTTGGGCTAGAGATTGCTGATTTTAGAACACAGTAAAAGAGGATGGGCCTATAAAGACATCGGTATGGTTTGTAATAATGTGCGGTATCGTCGAAAATTCACTATGCAAAACAGATATTCAGACTGTTTATTATAATGTAAATGTATGTACTTTGGCATTCTCGTTAACGTTGGTTTAATAATATAACTAATCCATAAAACATATATAAATAAGTTTATAATCTTCAGCAGAGTTTGCTATTAATTAAACTAACATAATAATTCCTGAGATTTTGTTAAAAAAAGGTCCACAATTTAAGCAAGTGTTTTTCTCAAAGTAAGATTAAATTGCTCAATATTTGCTCCCTTTTTTCAACAAATTTCACTTAGATAGGGTGATTTTCTTTTAAAAGGACTCTCCCATCATAATATTTATGGAGGTAATATATAAAAGTGAAAGTGATTTGGGAAGGAAGACAATGACTTAAAACATGTTGAGTAAAGGAAGACAGGTTGAAACTTGAAACAGCTAAACGCCAGATAAAGTTAAAGCAAAATGTCAACCGATTTATAAGAAGCCAAGTCATTTGCAGTTTATGCGTAAGCACGAACCCTATTAACTTCTTCTTCTTCATCTTGAAACCAAAATTCAAAATAAATCAAGGCTAATTCACTCAGTTGCTCTTTAACATTTATCAAGGGAAGCAGAAAATTTAAAAGTCTAAATAACAGCGCTAACAAAAAAATCGATACTACTTTATCACTATATTTAGAGAAACAAATTTGTCTTTTCATCTTCTTTAATATATTTTAATACAAGAGGAAAAAATGAGAAATTAAAAAGGGTGAATATTATCCATAAAATATCTTCCATTAGAAGTTTTTATTAAACAGAGTCATAGAAACTATTGTCAGATCATATCTGTGGGTGGTTAACTGCCTAGAAAACTTTATATAATTATTATTTTTTTTAAAAAATATATATTAAATATTAAATAAAACTTTAGAAGTATTTTAAAAATAAGAATATGGTAAATTCCTGGCATGAAGATATAAAGAAATATGAATGAAAACAAAACATGATAACTCAGTTTCAATATTTCGAACCGGTTCATGGTTGTTATCAGAAGAGGAAGATGACACGACAGTGTATATGTACCAATCACAAAGAGAAAACACTCAAGAACACAAAACAAGAAACCATGGTATCAGGGAAGGAGATATGATCTATCCGACCAACGAACAATTATTTTTATCATATATATACCAATAAATGAAACGATTCCACGAACTAAATAAACTATATTGACCCAAAAAATACTCAGAAATGAAACAGAAAATGAGTCGTTGTCTGCCTGCGGTGCGACTCGTTTCTATCTTCCTGATGATGAGGACATCGAAATATAGTAGTGAGTTTCTGTTTAGTTTCTGAGTGTTCTTTGTATCAATATAGTTTATAATATATATACTTCACAATACGAAAATACGATCTCAACAGGCTTGTTAAAAATTATAATTTAAATCAGAAGACTATCAGAAAAAAAATTGCTTAGACAATATTTCGAACGGTTCTTCATTGTCGAGACAAGAAAGAAATAGAAAGAAAAGAGTAAGGCAGAGTGAGACAAGTCCTCAAGTACTATCTTTTTAAATTAATAAACAAATGAATACCATGAATTAAAAATAAATAAATCATTTTTTTAAAATGAATAAATCTACCACACAAGGAACAGATGTATCTTCTAAGAGAAATATAAATATTCGTTCTGAAGCTCTCTATGTGAGATGGTGTTAGGATGAAGAATCTGCCTAGGGACTTATACACGGAAACAGTCATTGACACTGGGTGCGTGATAATAGGCATGAATGGCAAAGGGAAGGTCATTGCCCTTGGCAACGGAAGACCTGTGGTCATTCATACGCAAGCTTAGCTTGGTGGAAGGCAAGTCCACATAAAAGGTGTCAACTTCGGTCCAGCCTTATCAATAAACCCAGTTACCAGGCGTGCAACAGGTCTCGTAAGAAATAGGGAAGGTGCGTTCACTGGAAAAGGAGATAAAGGATAAGATGACAGCAGAAGTTAGACAGTCCGGATTGAACATACATCCATCAGTATTGAGAGATTTTGTAGAAGAGATATTCTTTTTGTTTTGAAAGATAAGTATGTTTGCGATAAGAGATGGAAGGCGCGCCTCCCTAAAAATAGAACAAGTACAAGAGGAATAAGAAAGTATACGAATAAACTCCTTGATATATATGTGCTCAATCTATGAGCACCTGAAAAATAAGTAAGGATGAAAAAGTAATATCAGCGCGATCCCTCCTAGGGTAGATCTATGATTTGCATCTGCAGGGACTACAGGCTATTAGTAAAGTTAAGAGAAAACCCATGCCCAGAAAAGTTTCAATTTTATCTGGTCAATTTAGAAACTAAGATCATTTAAATTGTTACACAATTGATGAAGGTGTAAGAATCTGGATTTGGGAATACCCTTCTTCAAATACGAGTGATGGTAACTATTAAACTGAAGGTACTGCTGGGTACGATTTATGTACGATAATATCAAGTATCATAGGTACCAATGGCATTAATGTCCTTAAAAAGGAAATGAAGGCATTGATATTGAAGACAGACCTGAGGATATATGGTAGGAGACAGCAGGCGCCTCCAAGAAGATAGAAGAAGTACAGGAGGGAGAAGGAGTATCTAGAATTGGGAGGGGCTGACTTAGCGGCAAAGAGCCTCGCATGTTCAAGAAACCCATACAGTTGTTTATACTATTAGCAGTAATAATAAATAATAACAGAATAACAATAATAAATCATCCTTAAAAGGATACTTTAATATGTTTAATATATCTACTTGATTTAATGTATACTTTCGAATCATTATAAAGAATAATGACTAGCATGTTTCTTTATTATACTATTAATGACTCCATGACTTGTGAATTTTCATACAAGCACCCTACACAAGATTAATTCGCAAACAAGTTCGTAATTTTCTATTTAATTACTAAATACACATAGTATGTGTTTTATCTGGAAAATCTGACAAAATAACAAATTAGTTTGTAAGGAGAATGAGGAGGTGATGTGGCGATGCAATGATAATATGTTTGATTATACGCACCAGTATTTTTCGATGTATTCTTGATTCATACATTCTTTGATCATTTCATAATCATCATTAATTTCTAGTTCGTTAGAAAATCATTAATAGTTCGAAATAATTCAATATTAGTTTTATTTGTTTACTTTGTATTACTAGAATCATTAACGTAATGACTCCATTACGATATGAGGTCTGTCCTCATTTTTTATTTGATCAATTCAAGTTACTCACAAAGTTCTAAATTTATATGTTCGTTATAAATAATCAAACATTTTGTTTTTTTTTTATACAATATAATCATTTCCACAGTTTTTGAATTTGGAGGTCAATTATTTACAAATTATTATTGCTTTTTCAATCATGTATAATCTTTCAATAACTGAAAAGATATCTATTATGTAGTTGAGTATTCACCTCTGGATAGAATATAGTTGATTTCAGAATGGGATTTCCAGTTAGAGTTAACTTTTTTTTTTTTTGTTTTTAGACTGTTCTGTTAAACAAAGAAGTTCTTTTTTATGCTCTTTTTGGTTGACATAAATATACATTTGCTTGTACAAAGTCATTGTCACGAGAAATAGAAAAAAATTAGACTTAAACTAAAGTTAGCTGTTTGTGAAACAGTAAATTAGAGCTAAAAGTTGTAGGTTAAATTAGAAGGCAATGGAGGGGGCCGAGAGGCTGCTGGACCAGCCTATAATTTCGCTTCTTCCCCCTCCGGGGGGCCCATTACCTCCCCCTCCCATCCGACAACAACTGCCTACAACAGGTATGGAAATTAAGACTATCCACTCATTAAGTACCGGTTTCTTGGGGGCAGTTAAAGATTTTTTTTTTGTTGCTTCTTCAAAACTACACTAAGGCGTCCATCTTGGTTTGGAAACAAGAAACCTCGTCTGCCTCTCCCTCTCAGAAAGCCGAGTCACTGCTTGCAACGCTCTCTCCTCAACGATATTACATTGCGGTTGCCATTCTGTCCTTCTACCCACTTTCATCTTAATTGCTTTGAATTTAATTATTAGTTTAACCTTCATTAATACATTTCTTTGAATAAATTAAACCCTTAAGGAAATTAACTTGTTTTTATATTTTCTTTAGTCCTTTCAGTACATAAAGATATCATATTATCTACAATACTTTTACTCACCTCTTGACAGAACACAGTTTAGAATAACTGAATACAAATTATCCGCATGCTTGTAGTAGTACATCCACATTCACACATTCACACACACACACATACTCTCTCACTCTCTCTCTCTCTCGTCTCTTAGAGAATAATAAATATCATCATTTAATTGCTACAAATTCATGGTGAACTTATTGTTTACCTTTATAAAAAGGATGTCGCAGAAGTAACCATCAATGTATAACATAACATATTGACAACATCTTTAAGAATCATTAGTTGTGCAATCCGTAATTGTGTGGTATTTACTCATTCTGAGGTAAAATGGACAAAACCAACAAAAGTCTCCACAAACTTCATTTGTGTGGAGACTTTTGCTGGTTTATCCATTTTACCTCAGAATGAATCTTTAAGAATATTGATTACATCCCTCAATCATTTCAAATATATGACTACATTGAAACATAATATGAATGATTAAAGAAAAAATGATGAATGAATCGGTAGGAAATTGCAATCAATTGTCTACATCACCGATACGAGTAAATTCTGTTTCAGAAGAAATGGAAGCAGTTGGAAACAGTTGTGGAATATTTTACATGTTCTTGCAGATCGATCTTGTAGTCGTCGCAAATCTTCTCTTTTAGCAGTGATTTTAATGATTGAAAACAGTTAGTATATCATAAATACTGGTAAGTGTATAACAGTATGCTAAAAGTGGAACAAATTTACCTAGTGAACAATGCCATAACAGCCACAAATACTTCCAATAAAAAAAAGTACATGATTTATAAACAAAGAAACAGCCATGAAGACAACTAGTCAGACTAAACGGAATGAACAAGCACAACTCATTTCAATATTTCGAATCTCGACTTATGCCTGGGCAGGACAAATGGCCTGCCAGTAAGTGGGAGACTTCAAGTGAGCAGGTTAATTCTTCCTAGATGACGGGAGTTGAAATGCAAAAGTCAACCATCCTGTGAACTACCTCGATAGGACTTTTGAATTGTTCATGTTACTTTTATCAGCAAGTTTATTCCTTAAATATACTGAGTTCATTTGATACAAAGAATTCAGTTCATACATGAAAACGAAGTAGGAATACTTTTAAGTGAAAAAGACTCGCCACAGGAAACGAAGAATTATACGTATATAAATACATATGGCAGGAACAATATCAAATAAAAATTCTGACATCTCGTAAATTAACAAGCCCTTTGCATATGATACACCATATTGCAATAAGAGGGCCAGGTTAGCTTATTGGTTAACATATTCGCCTGTGGGCTGGTAGTCCGGTGTTCGATCCCCCACCTGGCCCTCGATTTAATCACGCATTTGACGAATAAATCTGAGTACGTCGTCCCTCGTAGAGGACGTTAAACCGTCGGTCCCGAGCCTGTACGATGTGAGGTGCTCGTTAAATATCCCTACTCGAAATGCTCTTGAGTTAGGCCAAATTTAGGACTACCAATATAGAATCTGTAGAAACACCGATCAAACGAAAAGCCGGTAAACGGCTGACGTTATCACCCGCTAGGGGATCGGTTATACATAAAAAGAAATATTGCAATAAACTTTCCAAAAAAAAAAATTGTGGCCAGGGTTCCCGAGTGCCTTGCGTGCACGCAATCAGGAGTGCAATCAAGACTCGTGTATCCTAGGGTTTGAGTTTCACTCTGGCGTCGATTTCTTCAAGCGAGAGGTGTACAAATCAGGTACTCATTAAGTTCTCTATTATAAATATAATTGAGTTAGCGAAAATTTGTAATATCAATGTAAACTGTAAAATCAAACAGGTTATGTGGCTCACCCATTACTGGAATGGGTACCAAATAATAAATGGGATACACTAATCTCCCCTAAAGCAATAACCTATATGTGTGATCACTGAAAAAAAAAGACGTCTCAAAAGGTTTGCATCTAATCTCTGGATACATCCCATGTGATGTATTGGATTATAAAGTGAGTTAATAGCACCTTAGTTTACTTAACGTTATTTATTCAATCTACACTACGAAAAATAAAAATAAAAAATATTTAAAAATACAATATTAGTTCCAATCAAAAATGGCCAAACAAAATTTTTTTTTCTGAGTCCAAATAGCCCACTTCATGTAAAACTTCTTTTTCATTACATTTTATTTAGTTAATTAAGTGTAATTTTTTTCCCTTTAAAAATAAAAATACCTTATTTTTTTAATATTAAAAAATAAGGAATAAATATGTTTCATAATGTTTTTATTTAAAACAGAAAAAAAAAACATGAAGTTTATTGAACATGGAGATTATCAGAGACAAAGAGAATCGTTCAGTGGGTTTATCCAGCCTCAAATAACAAAACAACTTTAATCACAAATACCTACCTATACATTAATAAAAAAAAAAACACTCATCAAAGATTTTAATATTTCTGAAATTCAAAACGAACTTTCAAAGGGGATTCACCAGCTTAACAGGAATTAACTTTCAATTCCACAGATATTCGGCACAGCAGAAAAAAAAAACAAACTTAAATTACAATTCCATTGATAATTTAATTTACCTCTTTTCTGTTTGTCTAAAACATTTATAACATAATTCTAAATGTATTGATCATTAGTAGTCAAAATGAATATGATACAGAAGAGATTTGTCAAACACATCTATTATAGAAAATGAAATGTTCCAATCTGCTGTCGATTTGATTCTATTCATTGATTGGTGCTATTCTGCCTACATTTTTAATGTTAATAACTCACAGAATTCATTTCAAATGTATTGTACTAATTCATTTTTTTTTTACTTTACTAATTTCCTTATTTCAAAAATTTCATTTTTATTTTTTTATATGAATTAATAACAAATAGCTAGCCTTTTTATAGTTCCTATTACTTATCTATTAGTAAAATATAATATAACAATTTACTACAAGAGTACCTGAAAATTAAAAAAATATTAAGTTTTCGGTTGAAATTTAATAACTAATCGAAGAAAATGAAATCCTTAAACTGAACCACTTCAAAAGACAGCATGCATCTTCCATTTTTTAATATTATTATGGTTTTTTTTTGTTATATATAAATATAGTCCATGTACATTCGATCAACCAATAAATGACAGCAATAAGAATATCTGTATGAAAATACTTAAGCTCAATGTCTAGCATACAGGACGAGTTATTTGTAAGTTAGAATGTTTTTACGAGGAACCTCTGAAAGCAACTGGTTACTGGAATGTTGATTAACCATTTAAAGTCTGAACAGGAAGCTACCTGAGTCCCTTTCTACCTGGAGGTTATTAACTTACTGGTGAGATTAAAAATTCTTTCTATCAATCCAACTTTTAACTGCTACAAAACACACACATACACACACAAGGGCGAACACACATACATGCACACACACAGACACACATATATATATATAACACTTTTTCTTTTTCTCGGAGTTTGGTCAGGGTAAATATATGGAATCACCTTTTTGCCAACGTTTTGTCTTTATTTCAAGACATCCTCAGGGCTATAAAGGCTCAGTACATTTATAGCCCTGAGGATGTCTTGAAATAAAGACGAAACGTTGGCAAAAAGGTGATTCCATATATTTACCCTGACCAAACTCCGAGAAAAAGAAAAAGTGTTTGTTAATATTTTGTGGTCAAGAAAACAGTACCGTATTATATATATATATATATATATATATATATATATATATATATATATTTATGAGTTCAAAATTCAAGAAGGGTAACACGCAGAGTAAGAAAACACACTTACAGACTCAAATTTTCGGGTAATCTGTCTTCAAGAGAAAAGAGAAAGGGAGACCAACCACGTTGAAGACGCAACGACAAGTAACCAACATATATATATATATATATATATAATATATATATATATATATACTTAAACTTAAAAGGACAAAACCTTCGACTAGACTATTCATTTTCTTAGTTTAAAAAAACTCTTACTTCTGCCTATGAAAAAGGTTTTAAAATAAAACCGAAACGCCGGCAATGAGAGTTTGATTTTTGAACCTAGAAAATTTGACCGAATCCCGATTCATATGTAGAACTATATATATGAAGAATAACATGACCTACAGTCCCAAATATTTGGTGTCACCCGTCTTCAGCAAAGCAACGATTGTTGAAAACCAACCAACAAAGTTTCTTATATAGTAATAACAACAACCAGAAATTCCATCATTTTAATGTACATTGGCCACTGAACCATTAATTATGAATAAAATGTATATTTGTTTTGAATAATTGCTGAACTTTTGGAAAGTAATGATGAATGATGCTGTTCATGAAGACTATGCTTCATCAACGAAAGATAACTGATAAAATTAGCAATGATTTATATCTATGATTTAGCTATTTTAATTACCTATCACAAATTCAGACAAGAAACCATAATTAATAAATTATGATGGTAACACTGACTGAAATATATATTAATCATATCATTATATCTAATGGAAGAGAAGGTGATATCATCTAATGGGTTATCAATTAAGAGCAGTAGAGTTTATGCACTTAATTATACTATGAATTCCATTTAGTTATTATTCAAAAGAGATTATATTAACTAACTGCAAGTACTATAAATAATTATTTCATCCGATTTTTACTTGTTATAAAACTTTCATATTAAATTGTGAGAATATTTACGTAATTTGTTTTTTTTGCTTATTAAAAAAGCATGATTTTAATTGCTAATTAATTATTAATGAAAATCCTGTTTATAAAAAAAGAAATATTTTTGACAATTTATATATTTTTAATGACATCTTAGTATGCTTATTATAATACATCCAATAAGAACTAAAATTACAGATTAATTTTGGTTTTTTTTTATAACATAGACTCTCGTATAATCCATAACTCACCTCATTTTTCTGTTTAATTTTATGATTTAAACCTAACAGAATACAAAATGTATAGATTTTAAAATCAGTAGGGCTTTTAATAATATATATTATATATTATACAGCACTTTTGCAAAGAAGCAATACAGTACTATTGTTGCCAAAGAAAGGACCATAACTCTGTCAAATTTTGCAACATGATTACAAAATTTGTTAAACGCATTCAGAGAACATCAAAAACAATACGATTGGAACTTGAAGAACATCAGAGAGTCTTGAAGCCTGTAAATCAAGTTAATCAAGTAAATCAGTTAAAATTCCCTGATTTTTGTTTAAAATATGGTAATGCAAAAAATTACCTGTATGTAGTACATCCATTGCAATGGATGATAATTCCAACAGATACTGAAAGTAATTTATAGAATAAATGGAGTGAAACAGACGATCGGAATAAAACGTAAAAGTGAGCTTTTAAAGTCAGTAGTTCTCTATAGGCCCTCAAAGTAAACAGAGCGACAATTTCCATATGGGTCTCTAGGGAGTTGTTGGATGTTGCCGAATGTTTAATCCCACCCGTATCTTTTACCAATAGGTGAAAAACAGTGAAAGTTCTCAAGTGGCCCTCTATTCAACGATTTTGCTTCCATTAATAACAAAAAAAAAGCATAAAAAAGTTAAATACGTAGGCTGTAAGTTGAGGAAGGAATATTGATTTCATTTTTATTTTTTCTACTAGATATAATTTTTTTATTATATTTATATTTTTTTTTCAAAGATATTTTTTCTACTATAATATATAATTTCTATAAAATACTACTATATATATACAGATATTGTATGTGGTAGGTTTTGTTTTTGAGGGCTAGATCATATTACAGCCCTCAAAGGTCATACATACAGCTCAAAAACAAAACCTACCACATACAATAGAATAGAAGAGGTCAAGAACAATTTTTTGAGAATATATATATATATATATATAAACTAGAATTTAAAAAAGAACACATAGAAAGGAAACCACTGAACTCACTACTATATTTCGTTTATTGTATATATATATAGTTTTGATGACGAGGCTATCAAAATATAGTAGTGAGTTTCTGTTTCATTTATGTGTGCTATTTTGGTCAATGTATTATATATATATATATATATATATATAGTTTCTCAATATTCTCCCTATGTTGAGAAACCCTGCCTTAGATATAATATGATACCTAGTAAAAAATCTTATTTTATTAATCAATATAAATATAATTGATATTTATATAAATAACAAATATAAATATAAAAATTGGCAATTCACACATATGGCGTGCTGTCACTTTATAAGTGATGTTTTCACATGTATACTGAGATATGAGTATATTTGATAACTGCATTTCTAAAAAGTTTTGCCATGATTATTATTATTAGTAGGAAGTGATCTCCAGGCGACCATAGGTAAGCTAAAACTAACAGTATAGAGCTTATGGCCCAGGTCGCAGTTTTTACAAACTGTACGAGAATGGTCAGAATAAGGAAACATAACAACCTAAACTTTTTTCAAACTGATCTTCTTGTAGTGTAATTTAAAAAAAATTGATATTCAGACATTATCTCTCCATTGGCACATGAACATCATTACAAAAATATGAAAACTACTATTTTGGAAGCATCAACTTATTAAAAGCGTGAAAAACTTCTAAACTGTCATTTTCATGCTAAACGTGCGGTAATAATATATGTCGCGATTAGCTAATAAACAATGGGTTCAAAATTTCAACTAACTATAAAGATTTCTTGTTTTTTTTTGTTTGTCAATTTTTTTTTATTTAAAATATTCAATCAATGTTTTGCTGAATTAATACTATTTGTGATCGCCAAACAGATTGATTTAGAAACAGAGTGAATAAAGAAAATGCCCCTTTTCTTGAAGAATCGAGCTTGTCTTGTGGAGCATTGGGATTTTTTTTTTTTTTTGTATAGGTAATCAATTGATTTGGCATCCTGTCAACGGTGCAATCATTGATAGATGAGGATCCTCTGGAGATACCATTAGCTTGGGCTGATTTCAACGCTTCAAGTAGTCAATCTTCCTAGCTGTCGTCATTTAAGACCAATCTAAGACTACAAATAAATTTTGATGAAGAAATTTCTTCAGATTAATTTAAACAACTCGATCAAACTGCTGCTAATTTTTCAATTGAAAACAAATATATTTATCATTTATGTATTATTGGCTGGGGAACAGGCTGAATTTTTAGTTTCAACTAAATTATGTTGAATTATTATATAAAATAAACAAATATTTCACAAAAAAGATTAAAAAGTTCTAACAAAATTGATGGTCGAAAAATCTCGGTCCTACTTATTGTGTTTTAAACGTTGCTTTATTCTCATATGTTTAAAAGAAGCACATGTCCTAATATAATAATAAAATCACCACAATGTGCTAAATGAAGAACGAATCTTTCAAGGCATTTCAATCAAGTATAATTAATGATTTGTGTAAATCTAAACTATGAAATATACATTATAAGAAGAATAATAAAGTTAGTTTATGTGTTTAACATTAATTAAGGCAATAAACGTTTTTAAAGGAGTGAAATAAATACAACTACAGTGAATAGTTTTGTAGGAGTTAAGTTTGTCACATCCACAATTCTTAGCAGGTGATATTTGGCATTTCCTAACGGCTCATTCCTATAGAATACGTATGCTTCTCTCGCAGAAAATTATCCAGTCAATTTTTTTTTTAATTTAAGGTTGAACTATCTTTAGTTAGCTTATCAAGGATTTAAAACAAGTTACATTTTTATGTAAGCGTTTCTGTTCATTATTATCTGAGACTTAAAAAACTTTTTAAGGCTGTTAAAAACGATTCAAACTTCAAATTATGGCATAATTACGAATATTTTTACTTACATAACAAATAAACCAATACAAAAAATTTTAATAATTTCCCTATTGCGTAATATGCCATTATTATATGCTTCGTAGGGAACAAAGTTATGCTTTGTTATAACATTTAACAACTTTTGAATCGAATAATGCACCTTCAGCAATTATTTTTAACATTATTTTTTTGCTGGTTTGATAAAATGTGTTCCCCAACTAAAATAATACAGAAGGTTGTCCTGCATGTTAATTAATTAACGTAATTCCAGTTTTTTTTAAAAAAAAACAAAAACATAAACACACTGATGTAACACAAATTATTCAAAAAACAAATGTTATTAAATATCTTCAACAGTATATAAAAATAAATAATTACTTTATTAAAACATAAATCCCATTAAATTCCCTATATCTCTATAATCAACTATTTTTAATACATATTTTTTTGTTGTTTATAGAATGTATAGAAAGCTTGATCACTACTTCGCGGGAATAGATTTTTGAAATTTTTTTTCAAATCGATGAATGATCTTGAAATCGTTGATTCTGGAATGGGAACTTTTGAGACTAAGTTCAAAAATAGGACTAATATCTTTCGATAATACAATTTTTATGGAAATATATATGTACGTTAAGTTCCTTTAGATCCATTAAGCACTTCTAAAAGTGATCAAGAGGGGATTTTAGAAACAAGATTCTAGACACAATGCTATACAAATCTAAATAGGGCACAGACCCTTAAACTAACTAGATTGAAGAAGGAGTGAATAATCTGGTTTCCACCAGGTTTAACTGGTCATATTGCAAAACAATAATGGAAATTATAAACAAATAGGAACATAATAGTTCCAAGATCTGTAACTTCATTTATAGTTTTTAATGGATGTATTAGCTGCAGAAAATTACGCAGGCAGTGATACCTAAATTATTATGCTTAAGTAAATTTACATGGGGCCAATTATATATAATAACTTATATTACATTTATATTATATTTACTTATAACATATATATATATATATATATATATATGTGTTATATATAATAATAACATACATTAGATTATTATGAGACATTATTCGTTTTGAATTTAATAAAGATTATTTTTTTTTATTATACAGAATTTTTTATTAACAGCGATATAAGATTGTATTAATATTTAAACAAAAGATTATTAAATGGTCTTGGGTAGAAGGGTAATATGTCATATATAGAAGGGAATAAATGCAGAGTCATGGTAGAGGAAGAAAAACAAGTGGTACGTGACAAGAGGAGAAATGAAAACGGCCGGTGACCTAATTTTAGAGGGAGACCTCTTAAAGTGTCTCAGTGTTTTTACGTAGATCTTGTCGTCCAACACGTCTGCAGAAGTCAAGATAAATAATAAAATCAACATCTCATGCTTCTTCAATTAATATTCAACGAAACGTTTTCCTTTTATTATTTCCCTTTTGATAGCATAAACGTTTCAATGATGGCGAAATTCACTTAATATTAAACCCACAATTATGAAGATAAAAACACATGTCAACAGTCTATATTAAATGAGTGTAACATCAGATCATTAACGAAACGAATCAATGGACATTGAATATTTAACGTTTCTGCAATCTTGATATGCCATTATTTTTAAAACTCAATACAAATGAAAGCTATTTGAGGAATATTTCCAAGAATAATTAAAATTTAATTCACTGCCTTGGAGTAAAGGAATTTTAGGTTCAATTGTTCATGATTTTTCTAACTGATTTAAAAAGGATATTTAAATTGAAAAGTAATTTTTTTGTATTATTTAAAAATGCTTAGAAAGTTTTTATGGAACATAATTATTTTTAGCGAATTAAAAATGGAGTCAAATTGACAGGACCTGCGTGGGTGGATACTTATCGACATAGAACGGTTGGTGCTGAGTTAGTCCAGCATCACACAATTATTGGAGATCTCAGATGATGGCAGTATTTCTAGGAAGTAACTTAAGATCTTTGGAGCTTCAGACATGGCGAGTTTTTATGAATGCGTTAAAAGATTTGTACATTGGATACTCGCAAGCTATTTAGCGGACTCAGGGGCCATGTTGAAAGCACTAGATAGAACTCAAACTGGTTCAAAGCTGGTGCTTCTCTTTTGGGAAGAGCTAACTGACTTGGCTCGTCAGAATAATGTGTTAATAAGTTCCCTGGCCATAAAGGAATCGAAGGAAACGAGGAGGCTGATAACTTTGCTAAAAAAGCAGCCATCACCCGTTTTATTGGACCAAAGCCTGCGCTACCCATACCCTATGGTAGGATTAAAAGTGAAGTGGCAGACTGGATCAGAGATGAACAGTGGAACAACTGGAGATCATACAGTGGTGGTTCCCGTTGTAAATGGTTGCTACCAGATAAGAATCTACGACTCACATGTATCTTACTGAGACTCCCAAGGAGTCAGATGAGGTTAGTGGAAGATCTACTGACAGGACACGGGTAATTCAGAAGTCACTTCAAAAAAGCCGGCCTCTTAAGAGGATCGACAGAGTGTAGACTATAGAGGAGGGATAAGAAACTACAATCTACATAGAGACTGTACTGCGCTAGAAGGCCGCAAACAGTTACGTCAGAACTTAGACCCCGCTGCATATCATAAAAATTTGGTTAAGGAACTCGGGTAATAGTTCTAGACACTAATCTACGTAGTTGTACCTGAAAATCCGATCAAACAAAGACCCTAGGGGATAAAGTTTTTAACCAAGAAGGAGATGGGTTTCTTTTCTATCTATCTATAAGGGTTCTCATTCTGTGGGGAGGCAGGCCCCTCATTCCCATGTGCCTATCCACCAGAGTTTTCACTAGACACTCAAAGGTTTTTGTGTCCACCTGCAGCCAACGCAGGCTCACTAGAACCTAGGTTCACAGTTCTACCCGAGAACTATTAAAATATTGTCCGTACTACGGAAGACGGATAAGCTATTGCGAAATTTCGTCGGATTTCTATACACCCCGTCGTTTGTGTTTGACTCGTGTTGAGTAGTTCCTTACCAAGAAAGCAACACTTTGGAAGTTGCTGTCTGTGAAACAGTATTTTCTCGATAGGTTGCCTCCAAAGTAACAAGTGGAAGCTAGAAAAGACTCGACTCTTACGATTGGGTAAGGTTGGCAGGTCGACTTGAAAACTGGTATACTAACTTAGATGAAGACTTGCTTCGGGTTAATAGGCATTACCTTTGGAGGAACGACAAAATCCTAATGGGACAATGGTAGGAATGTTTGAATCTCAAATGCAGTGAGTAGAGTTTGACCTGGCTAGGATAGATATACACAAGATTCATTCGATATATTTTTCTACACTGATCCATAAACTTGGGTAATATGTTTTTAAAATAACCATATCAGCATTTAAGGTTATCAACGGATTCCAATAGGGTTAAAGGAATTGAACTGACCTTTTTGGCCGGTGCAAGAAACTTAAGAACCAACTGATCAAGGTTGGCTATTATATTCAAATTTAATGAAAAAGAGAAAAATAGTTGCGGTTTAGTCAGTTTGCTGTTGAAATAAATTTAAATTTTTATTTGATAATTTATTACTACTTAATTTCACTAAAGGATAAACAAAAAGATAACAAGAAAATAACAATCAAAAATAGATTCGGAATTCATTCAAATGAGTTTTGAATTATGTTCTCTATTGTCAATTTCAGTACTGTTATACTTAAACAATGGGCTCACTGAATAATTCAATTTGTATTAAGTTAGGTTGGAGAGTAATGCTCAAAGTTCTAATGGATCAGATAAGTATTGCAGACTTGAGGACTTGCTTGCTTACAAAGCAATTGAACAACACAAAGGTGAGGTTACAGAGCCATTAAGAAATGGCAATTGGAGACATTGAAAGAAGGCCATAGTAAGGACCTTGACCTAAGCGTGGCATATGTATACATACTGACATTTCACAGACTGCTTTGAATCAATTCCCTTTCTTAAAGCGAGTAAAAACAAGGTCAATTTAAGAGGCTTGCCTATTGACAAAACAAAGTGTTTGGCTACACAGTCAATGCTATTCATTGGCAATTCTTCGCGAATCCCCGGCTTTCTTAAATCTATTACTTTTGAAAATAGTGACGTTAGAAGCCATGAGTCCCTTCATTTATTACATTACAAATGTTCAATATTATTACCACCTGCTTATTATTAACCAGAACTTTTGCTTTCTACCTACTAGTTTTACCAATTCAAATAAAAATTAATATTTAAAATCTATAATTCACTATCTTCTTATTAATAATTGCAAAATTTAGAGACATTAAAATTAACTGATCCCTATGAATTTTCTATTTTTTTTTCCTAAAAAATAATGTCTTCACGGATTTCATTCTATATATATTAAATACCAACCAACCCGCAGCTTTTAACAAGACAAGGAAAGAAAGAAACATGTGAAAAGTTTTCTACCGAATTGCAAAAAATGTTATTTCTTTTCAAACAAAGTGCCCTCTAAAAGTGCAGTATCTGCTCTTCTATCAATGGGCTAAAAATAATTTACAAATTATATCGATGATTAATAACGATCTCTTTGGATATTTGAGTTACTCTGATTACATACACAATCACACAGTAACATACATTTTATTGGACAACAAGAACCTCACAGTGAATAACTTTTTCAGTTCTTGAATATAGAGTCGATTCTATATTTAAAAGCTTTGTATCGTGAAGTGGATGACGAATAATAATCTTCGATGACGACTGATTATGTCTTCAGAGCAACTCACTTCTTTATCTCTGCCAAATATAGTAGATCAAAACTTAGTACTGAGTTTCTGTCATTTCTTTTATGTGTGTTCTCAGTTTGAGTATATATATATATATATATATATATATATTATTGTATGACACTTTGAAATAGATGTGTACTCAACAACTCTGATCATAAAATAACCTTTTGTATGTATCTGTTGGTCTCAAAAATTTGTGTTAGTTCTCTATGTGAGTTGTAAATTGTTTTGGTAAATGTATTATAGTTCTTACTCTGATTTTAGCCCTGAAGATGATGTAAAAATACATCGAAACGTCGGCCTAGGAAGGAGTTTATTTTCTTTTATTTGACCTAGCCCTCAATAACAAAACATTGAATATATATATATATATATATATATATATATATAAAAAAATTTAACTTTGTTTTTTGATTAATTGTTATTCTTTATTGTAAAAATAATAATTCTGAAGATGGTATAAGAAGCACCGGAAGATGTAAAATACAAATTCAAAAGAGTGTGGTGATCTAATCTTTAATTTAAACAACCTTGAAGAGAAGAAAAGGTTTCGAAGTTTGGAGAAATATTCAACGGAGTTAACTAAGGTGAAATCAGACATAATGTTTTTTAAATATATATATATATATAACAAATTCAATAATATATCAACCGTTGGATAGAATAGGTGTCTAATGTAATCGGGATTCGGTCAATTTTCCAGGATCAAAATCAAACTCTCAATGCCGACGTTTCGGTTTTATTTAAAACCTTTTTCATTGGCAGAAGTCAGAATTTTTGAATTAGAAAAATGATGAAATTTACATTATATAAGATGAAGTAACAATAGATAGTGAACTAACATCTTGACTGGTCAAAAACTTGGACCACAGTGTCTGGTTATATATAGATATATATAATGTTCAAAGCATATTAAAAAAACAGAGACAAATTAAAAACATTCACTTACAGTCTATGTGGTTTGAACCATCTTCAGGAGATGGAGAAGTTTGGGAAACCAAGAGCACTAGTACAGAGACGGTCGGAGACCGATATAGATATGTATATATTAACTTTTTCACTTGTCAATGTCTTTTTCATATTATCATTATACACTTAATTTACTTTCTTGCTTGTGCATTGTATTATGTTTAATATGTTTTCTCTTATCGCCTATAAATACCTAAAGAGATAAGGCTATCGAAGTGGAATTTATATTTTTGTTGCTATGCTCAGTTCAAAACATACAATATACTTTGTTAACATGAAAAATAACTGTATCTGTTTTCTAAAGAAAAAAGATTACGATAATGCTAACTCATAATGATAACATACCTACCTTAGCTGAAATAACCAGTGACATTATGTCCTAACGATGGCTGATATTCAACTATTATCCGTTGATATTGATAGTAAATGTATTTATAGTGTTAACATGCAGAGTTGATATTCTATATTTTATTAATAATATTGAGTTAAAAATAAACCCAAAACACTCTATATTCTTGGTAATATTTCTTATCTCGTCATATATTTTTAAGAAATATTTACCAGTAATTACGTTACAGCCTTTTTTTGTATTTTTTTCTAATAATGTACAGCATGAATGATTTCTTGATGATTCAATTCATTATTTAATTATTCTGTGGCAATAATTCCAATTTGTATCTTTAGTTATAATATAAGCTATTTTCTAAATAAATAATCATTATATCATTCAATTAAAATTAATTATATTAAAATAAGGACGCTGGGTATTTTATGATTTAAGGGTAACTGAGTTCAGTAGTAATATTTAGGTGTGCCTGACACAGACATGGGGCTCTCAGGAAGGGCAATGTATTCATTTCTATTAAAAGCATGTAAAATGCCTGCAAAATTAATAACTGGCGTCCTCTTTTATTAATCGTTCGAGTTTGATCTCCATGATTTCTGAGTCATTCATGCATTCCAATCATTTATATTTACCAAGTTCATTTTTACAGCACTCACCAAAATTTCATACAAAGATATCAATGTCATTACAGATATTTCATGATCTAATTTAACACAGTTAATCTAATATTAAATTGAAATGAAGAGAAAATCGTAGACACATAACTAAAATTATATTTCATACAAAATTTTAATTAGATTCAAAGCTTAAAACGGATTCTCCGTAAAATATCTATTAATTTGAAAATATAATCAATAACACATTTTGAATGTTCATGGTAAGAGCTAATCAATAAAAGGTGAGAGAAGAGAGAGAGAGAGAGAGAGAGAGAGAGAGAACTGAGATATGCTCCGTCTTGTTCCCACACTAAGCCTTCACAATGCTCCCAACACAAAATGCCTCAAAGCGTTGAGCTTACTTAAGGAACTTACTAACATTCTCTTAACAATTTGGGAAAGAGAAATGTTTAACAAACCTATATGCTTTCAAGTTATTAATATTTTGGTAGCAACAACAAAATAATATGCTTCATTAAATGTTCATAAGACTATAATTAGTTGGAAATAATTTACAAACATGTTATTAAGTTTATTGATACCTCTTCATTTGTAAAATCTATCCTCTGAGATATAGATTCATATTAGAATAAAATAAAAATGAAGGTGTCTAGATTCAAAACATAGTCCAAAATTACTGGTTTTCGAAAAATTATTTCCTAAAATAGCCTCTACATTTCACCACTATCTAATAAATCGGCTCCAAAAATATTGTTACCAGGCCTTTGTAGTAACAGTTTGGGATAACACACTGTCATCATAAGAAGAGCAAAAAATGACCTTCTTTTTAATTACATTAAAATTAAAATTAAAAAATCATTAAATCGTTTTAATAATTAAAGCTAAATCACGTTTAGCAAGCTAAATTTGAAGCTTTAAAGAACTTCAATTTTTTTCAATTGAACCAATTTTTTTTTTAATTTTTCCAAGGCCAGTTTTCCTAAAGAAAAATTGCTGACAGCAAAGAAGATCATAGAATCAGTGATATGAGATCATATAACTTTGTAAAATTATCAATGGTTTTCACATCTCATGTTGAATTATTTTTTTTTCTTTTTCGACAAAAGTATATATATTTAATATGCAGTCATAATATGCTGTTTTAGTCTTCCAGGCACTGTGGAATCATAGTTTTTTGTAATTCTTAATATTATTGCAGTGATGTTTGCAACAATTCAAGTTTTGTTTTCATTTTTTCTAAAAAGAAAATAATGGGGAGAAAAATTGTTCTTTTTTTTATAATTTAATATTAATGAATCTTTGCAATATTATTTCGAAGATATTTCTTTGAAGATATTTCGAAATTTAAAACTTTTTTCAATGGTTCAATACTGCTAAAAAACCATATATGTCTATACATAAAAAGATTTCATATAAACACGTGAAATAACAATCAATGATCAAACCACAATAAGAAATGGGAAAACAAGACTAAGATCTTTCAACCGTAACAAGCGGTCTTCGTCAGAGTCAAAAACCCAATTGTTTTGACTCAGTTGGGTTTTTGACTCTGACGAAGACCGCTTGTTACGGTTGAAAGATTTTAGTCTTGTTTTCCCATTTTCTTATTGTGGTTTGATCATTGAATGTCTATACATATAGAACTACCTCTGTATCAAATTACAAAGTTGTCAATCTTTGTGTCCTACCAAAAACATTCATTTTCCATACCCATCCATTTAAATATGGATTTAAAGAACCATTATTATTATTATTATTTGTAATTATTATGTTATCGATACAAAGCACATATATATATTTACGTTTTAGTAAAATCAACTTTTTATAATATTTATGCAATATATAATTTATTTTCTTAATGTTTATGGTTACAAATTAAATGACCAATGGAATTCACTCCATTGTTAAATGGAGTCAGCTAAATTAAAACTCATTTTACCCATCTTTGAAAAATTAAAGAATAAAGGTTTTCTCATATTCGAAAACAGTTTAAGCAAAGTTATGAGTAAAACAATAAGGATTTGTTTTCCTTAGTGAAAGATGTAGGGGAAGAAAAGTTCTACTCGAGCACAAAAGAAAACTTGAAGAGTCGCCTTTTCATGCCATCTTGAAATAATCTAAGAAATGGTTAGTTACTCGACACGCGCCAAAAAGACTTTCACCTCTTCTATTTCATTAAGTCTTACTTCAGATGAAGTTAAAACTTGCTTAATTAGGTCACCTATTTCTTTTTTTTTTTTATCAAGAATGACAATTAAAGAAATATAACAAAATTAAAACAAATTTTATTATGTTTCGCTTTTTGAAAATATTTTCTAGAGAAACATGCATTGTTTTCTTAAATATGTTTATATGATAACCGATTGGAAATATTTATAATGCCTTCATTTTATATTGTGTAACTACAATATACAAAGCAGATATGCTAGCACGTATCAAACCAAATCGAGATATAATACGGCTTACACTTGACATGAACGATAACGAAACGTTTTAGAACTGCTAGTTGTTCAACCAGAAAATGAATATAGAGACAACGCGACCAATATTTGATGTATGAGCTGGCCACTCAAAGCTTAGAGCTACTATTTGTTCTGTTATAGTACCAATGCGACCGGTATTTCACCGGAGAACTACTGGAATGTTTCAAAGCTACTAGTTTCTCTGTTCGATGACAAATACAGATCAGATAAGTGCTGTATTTGTTATGAGAGCGACTCAAATAAATCAAAGGTCTTAGTTGACACGAATCAAAAAAAAATACATCCAGATTTTGACATCCAGATTTTGAATAGTACTCAGATATTTCACAGTATATTCGTCCTTCCTTTTTTCTCCTTTCTCCTTAAGAAGTCAAACCGAAATGAACGAGAACCATGAGTATTTATTCTTTTCTGTTTTTCAATAATAAATTTAATTATACATATACTTCAATATAGACAAAGAAACATAGAGAAATCAAAAGAACACACTTACAGTCTCTAATTTTCAGTTCGAACCGTCTTCAGGAGAGATAAGAGAGGGAAACCAAGCGCACTGGTTCAGAGACGGTTGGAGACCCTTCTCCAACGAAAAATTATATATATATATATATATATATATATATATATATTCACTTAATAAACGGAAAAACGATCCAAACTGAACACAATAACCGTTCAAAATTTAGAATAGATAGCACACAAAGTAAAGAAACCAGTTACAAACTCGAATTTTCGGGCAATCCTTCTTCAGGAGGAAAGAGAAAGGGAGACCAAGCACGTTAATAGCCGTCTACAATGTACTTGATTTCCTTTTCTCTTCTCTCCTGAAGACGGATTACCGAAAATTTGAGTTTGTAAGTGTGTTTCTTTACTTTGTGTGCTACCTACCCTCAATTTTGAACTGTTTTATATATATATATATATATATATTGAAAATGGTCAAAACCAACACATCCTACCCCTTGTGAATATTAAAAATAAATCGTTAGGAGAATTGGCTTATATGTCACCAGAGAGGTGGAAAACTCGTGTAAGAGAATTAGAGAAAGTAAATAGGAACATACAAGATTAAAAATAAGCAAGTCATTTAATGAAATCGTTTGAAAGAAGGTCTGCACCCAAAGTACACTAATATATATAAAGATACGTGGCTTATGTTCCAACTGGACCAATCATAAAATATATATAAAACTTCATAAAGAAAAAAATAAAAAAGTCATAATTGGATTTTCGAAAAAAAATTCGCCATCAGGGGAATTTAAAATGAAAGACACGTTCTCGGCTTTGATAGATCAGTCTCAGAACATCTCTTCTGCTTCGAACTCCTTTGAAATATTGATCTGATTATAAACTATTGTTCGAAATAGCAATCGTATAAGGGCAGAATCGTCATAACTTATGTAAACTAAATTGTACTTATAAAATCATACTAGGCTGTTTTATGTGAATAAGTTTTTTTCGATCTATAATCAACGGTGAGCTGAAATATAATTGAATAAGGAATCTAACAAAAATACCAACACATTACATATAATTTCGTATGAGACAGGAGTTTGAATCAAATAATTTTTTAGTTTTTGAATACAAACGTATTTTTGGTAACGAATAAATATAAAATAGTCACGGTAATGCAAAACAATCATATGGTAGAGGATATTATCAAGACAAGGTAGTAAAAAATAAGTCAAACTTGGAAAACATGGCTACCAAAGAAATGCAGAAACAACATTGTTTTGTAAACAGGTTTGTTTTTGCTTAGCTGTAAATGGGGTCGAAATGCGAGGGACTCAGTGATTTGTAAGCAGTAGGTAGTTGTGTCACGTTTGAAAAGCCTATGTTTTTCGGTTTAGCTGTCGGATGTGTTTTGTTTTTTCAGAGAATATTGGAAGATAAAGCTAGGACACGTAGAGCACAGAGTTTTGTTTATTTGGGATGTTAGATTTGCATTTTGCTGGGAGGCATCAAATAAGGGGAGGGTGGGTTGTGGGTTTTTTTTTTCGCATAGTGAGAGGACTGAGAGGCTAGACAGTGTGGGATGCATTGTAATGGACGTATATTGGCAGATTAACGAAGGAGATACCTGGAAAAGGATGGAAGAAGGTGGAATTAGTATTGGGGGGGGGGGGATTCAGTAGCACACAGGCACTCTATATCAAATCTGCCAGATACGGAGCTGATAGCGGTATCACTGCTTCATTCAAACGCACCATACTGCTATACTTTAATGAGAATTGAATATTCAACCTATTCTTAATACACAAATTGAGCAAAATATTACACATAGCTTCCAATTAACCACGTAAATAAAAATCGTCATTCAAGCATACTGTTAGTACCACTGAGATTAGTATGATTAATATTAGAAACAGAACATACTGTCCTACCACGTGTAGTGCTGCTGGATTGCCCGACCGGTAACGCCTGAAACCGGACGACTCCAAGGACATTATACGAGGTTTGACGATTTGTTCTGTTTCTAATATTAAAAATCACCATGTTCAACTACTACTGTTCACAAATACTCGGAATATATTTTTATATTTACACAATAACAGAAGGTTACAATAAAAATGTTATGTTTCCTAACAAAATGAAAAGAAATAGGAGGCTGAAAAGACAAACAAAAATTACCAGTTGTGTTTAATTATTACACATGGTATTCAAATAGCTTATGGAGCTTTCTGAGTTGAGTTAGAAATATAAGTATAACTGTACATTGAAGAAGAGTTTATGGCAAGTAGATACGTAACACAGAGATTTGCGATCTTTTGAAGGGGTGGGAGAAAGTCTAGTATATTGTATATTCGTTTCTATGAGTTGTCTGAGGAAAGATATATGATTCGTTTGTATAGTGGCCAATAGGAGAGTAGAGCATTTTGCTATTGGCTGAATAGAAGAAGCTTTGCTGGGTATTGGTTAACTGGGGCTTCCTAACAGCCGGGCTCTTGGACCTGCAAAATACTCTACTTTCGTATAGGTCACCATGCAAACGAATCATTATATAGTATATATATATATATATATATATATAAAGATTTCACATAAACACGTGAAACAACAATCAATGATGAAACCACAATAAGAAATGGTAAAACAAGACTAAGAATTTTCCAACCGTAACAAGCGGTCTTCGTCAGAGTCAAAAACCCAACTGATATATATATATATATATATATATATATATATATATACAGTTTCTAAATTATTGCACATAAACTATTATTTGCAACGTCTTTGTTATGTTCGCTCATCCACATACATATAAATATAAAACAATGTTAAAATGCATTCAGCACGCCTTAAATCAACAGGAGACCGTGGAGAATGTCTAACTCTGGTAATCGATCTTTTCAAGAATGCATGACCTAACGTAAAGATCAAATATGTTAACATGAATTAATGAAAATGAATTGTGAATTGTTAGAAGTCAGATTTTATGAAACGAGAGTTAACAAAGAAAAAGACGACACATATTGATAAACTATACATGAATTTACAGATAACTATTGTAATGTTATGAGAAATATAATTAAACAATGCCAATTTTCTTTCTTAGTCGGCCTATTTTTGAAACTAACAAATCACTGGAAGCAAACTTCTCTGAATGTATTTTCAAATATTTGGAAAATATACCTCTTTAGAAACTTTTCCAGAAAGAAAAATCCACTAAAGTGAGATTGCTAAAAATTAATACACCTTTTAAGTATATACAATCTAGTCTATGCATTGAAAATAATAGAGAAGAAAAAATATAAGTAATGACATATAACGTTATTTCTTTCAGCAACTATTTTTAAACGTTTAACATTGGTATTACGTTTATATGATTCAAAATGAGTCAAAATGAATACACCCATTTTTTCAGGTCGTGATTTCTTTTATAGTTAACCAATTTTATTACTCATTTACTTTTGATTTCTAATATTTAAGCCTCCTATTCCAACTTGATGTATTTAATAAGCTTGTGAAACGTTTCACAGCTGTTATTCTAATTGCTATACAATATTCTTTTTTTTTTATACAAAGATAATTAAATGAGGGTCCATCGGTTACTTCCATGAAACCTAACAGGTGACTGGGCCGACAATGCCTTAGAGATGTCCATCTAATTACACTTCTATTTACGTAAATAATATTGATTTGCTCAGAGTGTTTTTACTAAGAGGCTTCTTATCTTCTTATTCATATTCCACCACATTTATTCCAAATATTTTCAACCTTTTATTTAAGTCTTTTATTACGTTTTATTTTATAAATATGTATATATACATAGATAGAAGTATCACAATAAAATATGTGAATCTTAACCAATTAAATCAGCAATAATAGTACATCTCCGACGTCTTTTCCTCTCCACCTCCCTCCCAGTCTTGCCCCCAGCATTACTAGTTCTTTTGAGAAACTGGTATCACTCGACGAGTTTAAAAACTCTACCCACTTCTTGTACTACTTTCAATGATGATATCGTTGATATACATAAACTTATGATTCTAAATTTTTGGTTTAAACATTTATATATAAATATATATATCAATGATCAAACCACAATAAGAAATGGGAAAACAAGACTAAGATCTTTCAACCGTACCAAGCTGTCTTCGTCAGAGTCAAAAACCCAACTGACTCAGTTGGGTTTTTGACTCTGACGAAGACCGCTTGGTACGGTTGAAAGATCTTAGTCTTGTTTCAGTTGGGTTTTTGACTCTGACGAAGACCGCTTGGTACGGTTGAAAGATCTTAGTCTTGTTTTCCCATTTCTTATTGTGGTTTGATCATTGATTGTTATTTCACGTGTTTTATGTGAAATCTTATATATATATATATATATATATATATATATTCCGAAGTTTAAAATAACAATGTTTGTTAATGCTGTGGGCTGAGTGGCCTCACTGAAATCTTGTGAACTGAATATTTACTATATCATAATATTTTTTTGATCAAAGTAAACAATTAAATTACAATAAAGTACTAGTTATAAGTAAATAACATCCAGTAACCATCTAAATTAAAGCTATTAAATATTCCTAATTTAAGAAAATCGTGTATTTTACCACATTTAACTAAAATATAGTTAGGCAATTGGAAAAAAAAAAGTAATGCATAAAGAACGAGAACACCTATTGGATCAATATTTCGAACCGAAGTTCGTCATCACGAAGAGAGTAGAAGGGATGAAGAGGTACATGCGTTTAAACCATTGGGTGGAAGGCAACTCATAGAGTTAGAAAAAAAAAAAAAATAATTTGAATACCACATTTTACAAACATAATCAAATGCTTAAAAAAACGGAAGTCCAGAGCTTACTTAGAGAATTTACAACAAATCAATGAACTTTAGTGCAACAGCCTAGTGGAATAGTTTCTTGCATAACAACTAAGTTTAGGCCCAGTTTGTATTTCGACTAACAAATTTCTTAAGAACTCACTTACTTACAGTAATTACAGTTCGAAAAAATTTCATAAAAAGCTACTTCAAGAAACTTATTTTTCAATTGTGCAACAAGCAATATTATAAAAAGCCTTAATCATTCTTATCGTTTTTTTCATCAGTTGACAGCGCAAGCTTAAAAACTTTTCTTTTTTTTTAATTTATTCTTACCTCAAATTAACTCGCTCAATTAAATGGTTGATTAAACGTTTTTAATTACAGACCAGGAATAAATACTTTTTTCCCTGCACTCGGGCAAAAACGAATACATTATTATACAATGAAGTTCTTTTGTAAAAGTTTATAAACTTAAAATATAAGTATAATTCTTTCTAGTTATCAACCGGGTCAAAAATACAGGAATAAATAATACCTACTACTACAGAATTAGTGTGCTACAACATTTTATAATTACCCCTTTCTTAAAAATTAATTTTTACACACACACACACACACACACACGCTCGTGTTCACGCATACGCACGCACACACACACACTCTAATTCAGAATGTATAGTCAGATGGTCAGCACACATTATTTTTTGCTACATAAACTATTTTCATTCAGGGTAGTTAAATTGTTATTTGAAAAAATAAAACTACTTGAAATTATATAATATTTAGATATTTGATAGTACTATCAATTATGCTAATATGGAACGTAATGATAATTTTGTAAGGGTTAAAGAAAAACAACTCATGTTTCTATAGAAAGATTTAACGAGCGATCCATTTTTTCGAATAATCCAAGTATAACAAGGATAATTTTTTCTATTGTTAGATTTGGGTAGTTCGAATAAGGTAATGTTCTTTTATAAGAAAAGGTAAACAATGAGAAAATACTTTAGGTTCAATTGGGATCGAGAAGACTGAATTATTAATTAATATTAATAATTATTAATAGCAGAAACAGATTTTATTGAATTATTAAACAATATTCACGTTCAGTTGTTATCATATATTAAAGTTAATAATTAATTTCGCTTGGTTCTTATAGTCAAATTACTTGTTCTACATAAAACTGTATAAATGTTATATTTTGATTAAAAGAACATATTCTGTTATGCTTTTTGGCATTAGAGTATAAAATTTGAGAAGTTAGTGTGAAGGGGAGACAACAGGTGGTTATAGAAGGTGAGAGGCGACCAAGGCCCTTGGCCACATGGCCAAGGCACTACACACCCCCACTTATATATATGTATAAAGAAAATGTTACCTGCCCGAGTATAGCTGTTGCCCAGGTACCTACCCCCTTAATGGCGTCTCTTTGTTACCTCCTCTTTCCAAACCTACAGCATCCCTTACAATAGCCGAACCTCAGAAACCTACCCTCTTACATTACAACCAAATTCTTTCTCCATTTCAACCTATCCCTATGAATTCAACTGATAAATTCAACGAAATATAAACTCTCCTAAATATTTTTATTCTATATTTTATGCCACTGAAAACAATAGAATTTATACCATAAAAAAAAAACTTCCAACTTTCTTCAAAGAGCAATTTGAAATCACTTTTACGTTTCCTTTCGGTGAATTTAGTTTATTTAATTCGTGCAATTGTTTTATGCACTTATACATACTTATACATAACAAAATTTTTATAGTGAACAAATATAATAAAATCAACGTTTCAACCAAAGTAAGACGTTGGTTAAATTCAGAAATGGGAATAAAGTCTAACAAAACAAAACAGTGGTCTTCGTCAGAGTCACATTCAAATTGACGTTAAAAAAGTCCTTGTGGCTCTCATTATATACAACGAAGAAATTAGTACTTTTTATCACGTTGTTAAGAAACAGTTATTCTCTAGGGGAGCTAGTCCTTTTTTTTTTCACTTTCCTCTATGATTGATCACTTTAACTACAGAGTCACGCCAGCTGTTGTGGGAGGAATTTATATAGTTATATTACAAAAGTCAAGTATATTAGAAATTAAGTCGCTTGAATAATAGTTTTAATATTTAATGCAGATGTCGCAATAGGCTTTGGGATGTTACCAACTAATGACTTAAGATAAATGACTGTAGTTCGCTATTTGAAGCACTTTGGCATAATTTATGCGAGCTGAAGCAAGTTGAAGCTACTACTTTAGGGATGAATTGAGTGGGACAGGTGTAATTGAAGTTCGACTCAATTTGACCAGTCAATAATTTAGTAATTAGTCTTTGAAATCCTTTCTTATTTTAATGATTGATAGTAATGGCATGGTTGATATAATTTTGAAATAAGTATTGACAAATAAACTATTATAGTTTATTGGATGGCAACAAAATTGTAAAAAGATGTCAAATAAATAGTGATATGATTAGAGTGTCAAATAAAGAGAAGAATGAAAACACATATATTATATTAATGATCAAACCACAATAAGAAATGGGAAAACAAGACTAAGATCTTTCAACCGTAACAAGCAGTCTTCGTCAGAGTCGAAAACCCAACTGAGTTGAGTTGGGTTTTTGACTCTGACGAAGACCGCTTGTTACGGTTGAAAGATCTTAGTCTTGTTTTCCCATTCGTTATTGTGGTTTGATCATTGATTGTTATTTCACGTGTTTATGTGAAATCTTTTTATATATTATATTTAAATTCTTGAGTTCAAAATGCTTTACTTTGTATATGTTTTTTTATTTGAAAACTTTTTTTTTGTTCACATTACAAATAAATGTGAGATAGTAGCTGATTTCACAATTATAAAAGTAATATTTTTTGGTCGCACGTGGGCTAGTGGTTGAATTTGTGAAGTTCTTGTTCAATTTGAATGGAATATTAAGGTAGCATCTTAGAAGAATAATCATTTTTATGAGGTTCTTAATAATAAAAAACTTAAAAATGGCAAGTTTTGGATCCTGCTGTTCGGGGTTGATATAACCTCACCAGATAGTGAGTACAGTCAGTTCTGAAGATGAAAAGCATGCAAAACTATTCATCGACAACAGCAATGAACAAGCAAAACTGTTTTGAATAATTGTTATTCAGGTTATGATATATATATGGTGTAAAAAATTATAAAACAAATAAAAAAAAACGCATTTCCAGCATGTAATCAACTTTTCCAGATCCAATCTTCCTACAAGGAAAGGTAAAGCAAGAAAAAAAAAAGCATTAATTTATCCACGTTCTACTCATTAAAGCAAAGGAAGAATGAATAATTATTCGATAAACGTTACCGTTCATATATTATTTTTTATCAACGAACACGTTTCATGCACTATAGGCCAGTATGAACAAAGGCTAAACAGTAAAACCTCGCAGTGCGAGTTAATTCGTTCCCAAAATGAGCTCGTATTGATATTTACTCGTAATACGAAGCAGTTTTTGGTATCGAAATTATTATGAAATAAATACTTTGTTCTATCCCAAAAATGCCTGCTTTTAAGTTTATTTTTCAAACAGAAAAGGGGCAATTAGAAAAAACAAACAATACTGTACATGCAATATGAATGTCGTGATGAAGACGGTCACTCATACTAAGAATTTTTACTCGTCGTACGAGAGAAAAGTTCTTACGAATGGCTGCTCGTAAAGCGGATTATTTGTACAATGATGAACTCGTACTACGAGGTTCTACTGTATAATTGTAAATTACAATAATGCATTTTACCAGTTTTTTCGTCAGGGTTAAAAATGAAATAAAAAAGTACTAAAGTAAGACATGTCAGATATATTCTCTTTTCAGGTCATACAACGCCGAAATTTCCATAGATTTAGGTGTTCAGATAGAGGTGTATTTTTGAATTAATGGTTTTTCTCAAATATTCAGACATACTACATTTGAATCTACAATTTGACCAACTGGTGATAACCATTCTTGCAAAATTCTTACTTATTCAACTATATGACAACAATATGACGAACAATATTTTTAACTGCCTTAAAACTTGAATGAATTAAGAATATTTTAGCACCTTCATGCTTGAGAGATAACTGATACGTTTAATTGATAATTACTTAAGACTAAAGAGTTATGTTTTAAGCGGGTGTGGAAGTCAGAGAGCCGTGACTGAATACTGCACAGGTCTTTTGTCGACTTAGCGGTCCATAGCAAACAGTTGTTTATGCTAATCGACCATAAATCACGTTATTATACAACCAATGTTAATGAGCAAAGACGGTCTTGCACAAACTTCTTGAAGCGTGATATGTTTTTTTTTAAATTCTATTTACTAATAACATACTACTTCAAATACAGTAGTTGGATTTTCATAGTAATAAAGTTACACCTGGTTCATTCAGTTTATTTGAATTCATTTATTTAACTCCAACGAGATGGAAAACCATGCACCACACACGCTTCGTCGACCACACTAAATCGAATTACATCTCTGGTAGAATTAACGTCTTTATTTGTAGATAGAATACAAAATGAGTTCTGACTTAATTGTTTCATTACTAACTGTGATCCCAGGAGAAAACAAATATAAACAAGATTAACAATTTTAATCATCAAAGTATTAATTAAAAATGTCTACTCTTCAGCTTAAACTATAAGGCCACTTACAGGCGTGTGTTTGAATCCCTTAATCCATGGCTCTTTCTGAGGTCATGATTCTCGTTTGAATCCCTTAATCCATGGTTCTTTCTGAGGTCATGATTCTCGTTTGAATCCCTTAATCCATGGTTCTTTCTGAGGTCATGGTTCTCGTTTGAATCCCTTAATCCATGGTTCTTTCTGAGGTCATGATTCTCGTTTGAATCCCTTAATCCATGGTTCTTTCTGAGGCCATGATTCTCATGTCTGATAACTTGGGATGAGATTAACAAGCGTAGATGTTGATATAAACATTATAATTCAGACTTCGTCTCAACCAATATTATTAGTTTAAAGAAAAAATTAACATTATAAATAATCAATATAAATACAAATTAAGATTACTATTATTATACTAATAAGATTATAATTATTTTAAAAAACGGAAATAAACAAACTGTTTGTAAGAAATGTAAACGTAATTTATATCATGATGGTGGCAAGATATAAACCACGCACCACCAAGACGCAGGAGGAAATGATTAGAAAGATGCTTGAATTCGGTTAAAATCATTCCTTTTTCCTTTAGATTAAAATGTTTTCTTTTTCTGAAACGAAAAACGTTTACATTTTCTACAAGTTAGGGTACCAGTGAAATAGTTAAATATCATGTAATATTTTTAACTATTTCAAAACTGCTGAAGATATGTCAAAAAAAAAGTGTTAGAAATTTTGCATATTTGCAATAACAAAATCATAACAAAGAACACTAGTAACATTTTACAGCCATATGCCAGATACGTTATATTATATATTTTTAATTCAAAACGAAGGAAACACACAGAAAGACACAGACATAACTCACATCGATATTTCGACCATCGTCGTCATCAGGAGATGTGAAGAGCGAAGAGTCCCACAGGAAGGCAGGGCGGTGACTGAGTCACCATATGGTCGAAATATCGATGTGAGTTATGTCTGTGTCTTTCTGTGTGTTTCCTTCGTTTTGAATTTATTTTATTTAAAAAGTCCGCTGGACCGTTTCTTTTAATTGTGATATTATATATTTTGAAATACAGTTTTAAAAGCTTATTGGTAAAATATAAATATATTTTCAATACAGAGATATTTTAATGAGAAGTAACTGGTTTCGAACTCTCAGTCTTTTTCAGTTGGATTAGTTTCTCGGGAGAGTGACAGAGCTGCCAGGTGGTTTCGGGTCGAAAACAGTACTTTCAGAGTGTATTCTATTTAGAAACTTTTTTTTTTATAGCTGTTTGTATTCACAAATATATTCCAAGATTTATGATATCAATAGTACATTGAAATAAAAATATAACCAAAATCATGTTTTCGTTTTCAGGATGTGCAAAATTACAATATTTAACAAATGCGTACCATTTGTTGTTCCACTATTTATTCTGAAATGCACATAAGGTTTCCAAACTACTTGACAGGCTATTGATATATACAGAAAGAAGAACTCCACCTACGCTGGAATATTCGAAAGCTTGACACAACAGGATGTAAAGCTCGGTTAGCCTGAAGCAAGTTCACGACTTGACACGTCAGCGGTTAGCCTGTTCTTGGAAGAAGCAAAAGCAAGCACTACGAGGAATTGTCCCTGACCTCTGGAGTCTAGCTAGTTTCACCACAGTCGACCCAGAGCCTTTACAACCTGTCACCTGTCTCCTACACATTCATATTTTACGCATTTCTTTTTTACGCCTCTTCCATATGCCGTTACCTTCAACACTTTTCTTTCCCCTCACTCCAGTTTATTTTCCATTTCAGCCTACTTCTCCAGTATCAACTACTCCGTCCCCTTTACACATTTCTTAGCACTCACAGATCACTCGCAACTAACACATTCTTATAGGATCAATAAATTAAATGCTTTTTGTAGCAGAACTATGCTACATTTTCCCCCACGGTTTTTTTTAGCGGGCAAAAGCAAACCAATCCAAGCAAATTTACACATCAAGATGATTCCCAACATTGTGAAGCAATTAACCAAGTGTGTTTTATAAATGTTATCAATGATTGTACTCTTTGCATCAATGTAAATTGGATTAAACTACCAAGTCATCAAATGGATGAAATCAGAGCTTATTTAATCCCTGTGCCAGTAAACTTCTATTCGAGAGTGTAACATATTTTTTTTTAGGCAACAATACTATTATATTTAATAAAAAATTTTCATGAAAACGTCACAAAACTATTTAGAAACTCGTAATAACAATATTTCACATGAACACATGAAATAACAATCAATAATCAGACCATAAAATGAAATGGGAAAGAAAAGACTAAGATCTTTCAACCACAATTTTCAACCACTTAGTCTTCGTCAGAGTCCAAAAACTTGTGGTTTGATCAAAAGTACATATGTGGAGCTGAATGTATAGCTCTTTGATTATTTGATTCCCATTAATGTCAAATTATTAAGTCATTGAATAAACAAAATTGAGTTTTTTTGTGTTTTCTAACTTGAATCTACTCGAGTACCTAGCATAGTGATCTCTAATTAGCCCCTGACATTATACAGGGTTAGGATGGCATTGAATTTAAGACTTGAATACAATCTGCCTACCACATTTTCTTTCTATCAAGTAACAAGTATAACATATGTTCCCTTCATCGCAAACACGCATTTGCTTGTAACGCAGCAACTCCTTTATCTGAAAACACATTATACATATATGCATAAACATGCACACAGTGGAGAAAATAAAACTAATTATCGATTTTGGAAATGTTTGAGAAAAAAAAGCACTTATATTACGCATATTTTATACAGAGCTAATAAGCTCGTAAAAGCCATTCAGAATTGTAAGATATACTGCAATAATATTCCCACTATAAGGAATAAAGGAATATTCCAGGAATAATAATTCCTAGCTGAGACAACGGAGTCTCAAACAGGAAGTGTCCAAGGTCAAACGTTCTGACTCTCCCTTTTCGCTGAAAGATACCATTAAAACAAGTTGTTAGGTGTTCATTATATATGTAGGTTAAGTTATGTTGGGCTGTAGTGGCAATCCCACAAGGGAACACCCATAGGCCGAACATTGGCCTCTTGAAGTACCACACAATGAACATTGGGAATAGTAAATTTGCCTAATTCAAGTATATTTAGAGTAGGGATCTTTAACTTTGTAACTGACATCGTACACAGGCTCGAGACCGACAGCTTAACATCCTCTTCGAGAGACGAGATGCTAAGATTTATTCGCCTCTCATGTGAATAAATCGAGAGCCAGAGTGGGTATTGAATCCCAGAGGCGAGCACGTTGCCACTTGGCTAACCAGGCTCCCTATTATAACTTAGCATAACAAAGTTACTGGAATGAGAAACATTTGAAGAAAAGAAGACTTTTGATTATGACCACTAGTGCCACTGTCGGTTAATGACACGTACAAAGAGTGCTGGAGGTGGTAAACAAGACATCAGGACTGTTTAATATTTCATTAGGGGGAACTCCAGCTGACTGTGTATAGAGTATCCGGAGTCAAGCCATATACGCCAGGTCGATTACAATATATTAACTACAAAGGGCTCTCCGACAAGTTGGCACTTTTTTTTACCAGTGAGTAAAAAAAATTGCAAACAGTACTGTTTTAACGGGCATATTTTAGGAATTTATTTGTCCACCTCTTTCATAATCTATTACCTTATACACTTTCCTTTTATCTCACTACAATTCATTTTCTATTTCAGCCTGCTTCTCTAATTTGAGATACTCTGTTCCCATTACTTTTCTTAGCACTATGAACTATAACAGATTCCTATCGGAGAATAAATGCAAGACGTTTCTTTCATTTATGGTAACGTCTTTCGTATTTTCCTTATTTCCATAGTATATGTTTTTATCTTAAAGTAGCATAATAGACATAAATTAACACACCCAGAAACACTAACAATCGGTCGTAGCGGACCACCATTCCATAACTATCTCCACTGGGAGCAAAACAAAAAATACTCTAAGGAATCCAAAAAAACTTGCTTCTTTATCTTTCCGATAAGCCTGTAGCATAAAGAGGAATACTAGGTGTTTAAAACGCGTTGGGGTATTCTGATAAAACTTATTTGTATGAAGACTAATCCATAAAAGTTCCTATTCCGAGAATAAAGTAACTTTTGATAAGACAAATAAGTTTTTCTTTTATTTTGTCATGGAGTTTATAACTTTTGAAGGAATATTAATATTTCTAGGATCTAAAAAGATAATAATTTCATACCTATTAAGAGAGTCTAAATGATTTGTAAGAAAGGCCAAGGTACACAAAAAAAAAAGGAAAAAAAGACAACCAAACAACTACAAACGGTTGTCGACGAAAAGAAAAAGACTGATTTGTTTAAAATTATTTCTTAAATTTGGTTAATTAGATCTGTCAAAATTCGTCAAAATAATAATAAAATATAACACACAAAAGAAATGAGAAACAAATAGGACACAAATGTACAAAGTTTGACTTTTGCAAATCCTTCCGGGTCTAGGTAGGCATACTCGCATTCTAGATAATTATTACTAATTATTGATTTTAGGAAGCATTGTTAGTGCTTGAGGAAACGCATAAAAATTTAGTTAAAAATGATCAAAGAAAACAACCTTTAATGAATGTAGTGGCAAATATTGGCAAGCTTATTCAGCTATGATGTCAAGGAAGTGTCAGACACAGGAATGCTATTACGTCAAATGAAGCCGCTCCATTCAACTAAACCGAACAATGTGCTCAATTATTGGACAATCAATGATTAGAAAACAATTAATAGCTTGGCTGAAATACTAATCAAGCTTTTCTGTAGCATCATTTAGGAAGTCCAGCATCAATCACAATTGAAGCAAGTAAATAGATAAAGACAAAGGTTACAAGTACTGTAAACAAAATACGCTGCAAATTATGACATAAATACAAAAGCACAGACAATCACAAACATGGCTCACTACAATACTTGCATATCAATCGAAGTATGCTGCGCTCTGGTGTGTGGTATCAGCATACTCAACAACTGTCTTTTCTTACCAGATGCCACTCGAGATCAGAAGACGAAGTAAGTAGAAATATCGAAGTGAATCAAAGATTGTAACTATATGTGTTTCTGCCTTTCTCTTACTCTGTTTATAGCAGATTGAGACTATTATATATATATATATATAAACAAACAGTCTAGTCGAAGGTTTTGTCCGGTTAACATTGCTGTTCCTTTAAATAATGTAAATTTCATTTTCTTAGTTAAAAAATTCTTACTTCTGCCTATGAAAAAGGTTTTAAATAAAACCGAACGTTGGCAACGAGAGTTTCCGAACCCCGATTAGAAAACACACCTATTCTATCAAACGGTCGATATATTATTGAATCTGTTATATATATATATATATATACTTGGGGAGCAGATCTTCTTTCAAACAATTTCATTAAATTGTTTGCTTTATTTTATTTTCTCGTATTTCCAAGATACCTTTTTTCAATTTTCTAATTAAGGCCTTCCACTGGCAGGGAAAAGAATAAACCACCTCACCAAGCGATTTGCTTCCATAATACATAATTTCTTTGATACCTATACTCTAGAAAATAGGTATTCCCTATTCTCTCTTCTTACATGAAGGTATTGTTCCAATATGCGATCGCAATTATTTACCTCAAGGTAACATGTACAAACAGATTGATGGAGTTGCAATGGGGTCCCCACTAGGGGTCTTGTTTGCTAACTTCTACATGGGATGTGTAGAGAAAGAAGTATTCATGAGGGTAAAAAAGCCTACCATCTACGCGAGATATATCGACGACATCTTTATTTTGGCCAATAGTGACGAGGAGATTGTATAGCTACACTCTCAAATAGAAAAGGTCTCAGGGCTCAAGTTAACAATGGAAAGTAGTGTAGGAGGACAGATGCCGTTTTTAGATGTCCTCATCCAACAAAACCCTCAGCATTTCAACACTAAAGTCTTTAGAAAGCCGTCGAACCCTGGACTTTGCCTGAACGGAAGAAGTGAATGCCCGGAAAAATATAGGAAGTCTACTATCAATGCTTATATAAAAAGGGCATTCACCCACTGCAGTGATTGGACCCTAGTACACCAAGAGATCGAAAACTCAACGCAGGTACTAATTAACAATGGATACTCCAACGCTGAAGTAATGAAGGCAATAAAGTCGTTCCTGGATAAATGGTATACCAGTAATGTAGAGCCTCCAGCCCCTGGTGAGTCACTTACCCTCTACTACCGTGCATATATGCACAATGAATACAAACAAGATGAAAGAGCCCTCCACAAGTTAATAAAGGATAACGTAAAGCCAACCAATGAAATAGATAGATTACAGTTAAGAATATATTATAAGAATAAGAAGACCAGTGACCTTGTGCTTTCAAATAAACCGAAAGTCGACACCCCGGAGCATCAACGCAGTCACCTTGTATACCAGTACGCTTGTTCAACAGGGGAGTGTGCAACCCTGAATTCGAGGTATATTGGGATGACGGCTACGAAGCTCTCAAGGCGTCTGACCATGCATCTCTCAACAGGAGCCCCCAAAAAACATGCAGAGGATGCCCATGGGATTAAACTCACCAGGGGTATGTTAGTGGATGGAACTTCGGTACTTCATTATAATAACGACAAAGATAGATTAACTATCCTGGAAGCCCTTTATATCAAAGATGTCAACCCCAACCTCAACATTCAAAATTATGACCTCAATGTGATCCCAAGTAGCACTACTTTCGATAATAGCTTTAAATTTGTTAGAGAGTTAGAGCCCAGTAGGGTTGACAGCAATTGAGGGGCAAACCTGTATGTTGTTGCAACCCTGCTGGAACCTGCTCTTTGTTTTCCTCTCACCCGCTGTATCGTTTGTTTTATATCTGTTAAAATTGTTATGTTTAATTTTAAAGATTACTTTTCAGTTAATTATATTAACATTCATTAATTAAATAGTAGTGTAACCTGAAGATGACCAAGGTGTGGTCGAAAGCTTGTTTCCACCCAGTGTTTTTGTGTTTCATTAAAGTTGTTTGATATTGGTTTTCTCAATGTCTCTGGCCCAGCATATATGGAAGTTGCCTCAGCATCACCGAATGATAGTGAGAAAAATCGAGGCCATCAGCAAAAAGGTCGTCAATGCAGAAGCTGCTGCATACTTTAATTCCATTTGTCTTCAAGAAGATTTGCTGCCCACTTATACTAATATATATATATACAGAGTCAGGGTTTTTGACTCTGACGAAGACCGCTTGTTACGGTTGAAAGATCTTAGTCTTGTTTTCCCATTCTTATTGTGGTTTAATCATTGATTGTTGTTTCACGTGTTTATGTGAAATCTTTTTATCGATATATATATATATATATATATATATAATCCTTGATAAAATATCAAAAACATATATTATACATGTAAATACAGTTTGCACCTTTAAAAATCATTACTGAATAATGGCATTAATTGAAACTTTAATATTGGTTTCCTTAGTTAGGTGAGTACACCATAGTCATTGTAACAATGAGAACACAAGAGAACGAAGTGAAAATTATTATCAAGGGAGAAGTGATAAAAAACAGGAGGCTGGGTATTCAATGCTCTCCGATTAACAAGCTTTGCAAAACATTATCAAATATATAGTGTTAGCATATATAACTTTCCACGGATACTACTTGAAATAATATTAATGTTTATAATGCAAATTATGACTGTCCTAGAATTACAGATAGTAATAGCAACAGTTTGACCTGACCTAGGCAAAAACAACCAAGAATTTGAGAAACTACCAGTCACACAATTTTGGAAGTTCTTTATGTGGATTAAGTTATTAAATTAATAACTTAATATTTATAATTAAAATTAAAAATTAATTAAAAAATATAAAATTAGCTGGTATAAAGTGCGAAGTAAAAATTTCAAAGGTATATGTTAGATTATAATTATAAACTGCACTTTGGATATGCTGTTTATGATGTTTTTGAATTTAGGCTTAAGATTCAGCCAAAATAGAGAACGGGGTGTGAATTATTATTAAACATACTGAAACATTTCAGTTTGCATGTTTTTTGCCTCTGCTAATGTATTATCCTCTAAATGTTTTTGGTACTCCTTGAAAGGGTGAGAGGGAGGGACAAAAAGAATATATTTTCAGTGTCATGATGATTCTCCCTTCTGTTTCAGAAACTTTTCAAACTGGTTCAGACTTATTTATGTCACTTTTTCAGTTTTTTTTTTTTTTTTTTTTTTTTTAAAATGCTAACCACAAATTGTACGGAAAAAGGAGTTTAAGGAAAAACAACTAGTGAAGGTCGAAACAATGAAGAATAGCTGAGAGAGAATGAGAGAGATTTAAAGAGAGCCAAGTGGCAACACTGCTATCATGTAGTGTTTTTAAAATCAGGGTGACCACGCTGTGTTCACCCTGATTTATTATCCACTCGAGTCATATTTATCAATTTATTAGTCCAATGCTTCACTCTACTATACATTACTTAGTGCAATTCTTTTTTTTTTTAAAAAAAAATAGGAGCTTTCTTTTCATAGCATATCGGACAACGAAAACTCTGAAAATTACGACTTAGATGTATCGTCTAATTAATTGAAAACATATTTTATAACTAACTTTTTGAGATAAAACATTTCTATTTTTGTTTAATGTAAGACAGTAAATAAACAAAACGTTTGCCTACCTGATAACGTTTAATAAAAAAATAACAATTAATAATAATAGAACGCAATATTTGTGCTCACTTTTTCACTTTCCATTCAGTTTTTCTTATATTTCCTTGTTCCTATTTATATACCTTTATTACAATGGATATAGTAGTATTTCTGTCATTCTGATATTCAAATTGGGAAATAGGAACACAGTAAGAACTTATTTCTAACAACTTTCTTACATAGAACCTAGAACAGAAAGAATTTCTCATTTTTCAAGTTCTATTTTAGTCTTGTAACAATTAATGACAAATTTAAAATAGTCTAGTCCTAATTAATAACAAACTTAAGAAATATTGACTTGATATATATATATATATATAAATATATATATATATATATATATATATATAAATTCACCCAAGGGGTTCTTGAGGATTTTGGTCATAAAACATACAACTGCTGATTATAAGCCGACGTTTCGCCAAAAGTTGTTTGGCATTTTCAAGGCTTGATTTAGAAGAAACACCATTTACCGGTCCATGCTTATGTCTGATTGCATCATAACAGATACATCCATACGTCCATACATGCGGTCAGGCATAAGCATGGACCGGTAAATGGTGTTTCTTCTAAATCAAGCCTTGAAAATGCCAAACAACTTTTGGCGAAACGTCGGCTTATAATCACCAGTTGTATGTTTTATGACCAAAATCCTCAAGAACCCATTGTGTGAATTTGAAATATCAGTTGTCGAGAAGCTATATCAATATATATATATATATATTCACTGATAAAACGAAATACGATCCAAACTGGACACAATACGAGTTCGAGATTAACAAAAAGCAACACACAAAGTAGGGAAACACACTTACAGACTCAAATTTTCGGGTAATCCGTCTTCAGGAGAAAAGAGAATGGGAGACAATTTCCCTTAATTTTTTTTATTCTTTTTTCTGATTTCTGACTGTGGTTTTGACATTAATATACAAGTCCAGACAGAGACTGACTGTAGTGGTATAGTATCTCTCCTGACGCTCTATTTTCCTGGAGCTCACAGGTTAGGTAAAATTATGAAATATCTTTACTCTATCCTTTCCTCCTACTAAATTACTTCCTCAATGTTTAATAAATTATTCTGCATCTCTCACAGAAGACCTCCCAACCGTGGCAACTTACTCTTCTATAGAATTTCTACATCTTTTCTCACGGATGTGAAATGTGAATTTATGATGCGATATGTACGGTCCGCTTATCTTCTTTGTCTCATCTTTGACTCGGCTATATTTCTCATTCATCTTTTAATCTGTACAGTTATCGTGATGCGTTCTATGTAGGTTTAGTAACGTGTATATTGCCTCGAATGGATAACTATAGATCCTTAACCAGTCGATGCCACACCCTTTTCGTCGCTATTCACGCATACTCCCACAGTATCAGCTTTAATGCATCTTTTACGACACAAAATTCTAAAAAAGTTACCTTGTTACATTAAATATGTCACGTTAGAAGCTCCTAAAGAAGCCCACATTTGGCTATTAAGAGAACGCTCACACTCTGATATTAACCTCAACCGTTAATTTATTTCATCCCATTTTAAACAATTATATGTAATAAGGAGAAGCATAGTTATATAATAAGGAGAGGGCATAGGCAGAGAGGTCATTTGCCACCTCTCTCTGTGGTTTATACCAAGCTAATAGTTCAAAAGACATTTCAATAGTGTCCAATTGGAGAAATTGTTCATACAAAGTTAGAATACGTAAAAATCCAAAAAGTGGCAGAATTTTCTACTATTATGATAGCATTGGTATAAAACTTGTAAAAATGAAAGCATCATTTCCACTGATAATCTTTCCACTAGTGTTTGAAATGATATTGGTTGAACAGCTCACGAGTCACGGTAAAATTTTAAGAGTCAAAGTAGTCCATGAGTAAAAAAAGAAGAATAGAACTACTGGAATAGACAAGCAGCTCACTTTGTAGAAGAGCGTATATGGGTGGAATAAATTCTTATCCGCCATGAATAATGTAGAATCACCTGTTGAGTTAGAACCAATGGTCTGAGTTCAGCCATGTTTCCCAATAACACACATGGAGTCGATCCGATAAGAGAAATGAAATAGATTTTTTTGTAAATTATACATTTACAACTATAGATTCTGCAAGTTTAAAAACTTGTGAAAGCAAAATATTGTTTTCATTGCTTCTTAATACACGGCCATCGCTATCTAAAAAATTTTAACAGAAAGACAGAAATACCTACTTGTAGAGTTGATTGAAAATTAGTCTTAGTTCATTACTTTTTTATGACTGTTTAGGTTTTTCCCAAATTTTCTATATGAAATATGTAGAAATGATTATATTCTATTCGAATCTAAATTGTAAAATCCACATTTCAACAAAAATACAATTTTTTTTTAAAAACTGCGGAAAATCGCACTTTTTACACTTTTTTTTTTAAAAGTACTTTTGTAAGAAAGTAGAAATTCTTTGTTCTGCTAAAAATCTGACCAGACGATTTTCATTAAAATCACTGTGATTCTACCTTTTTGGTTGTCATTTAGACATCTAAAAACTGTTTTCTAAAACTGATTCACAAACTCTTAATAGATTTTAGTTTCATTGATACCGATATTAATATTTACATATTAATAAGATATTATAAGTAATAAGTTATTTTATCTAGTTATAAACAGAAGAAACAGAACGAGAAAGAAAGAAGAAGAAGAACAAGAAGAAGAAGAAGAAGATGAAGAAGAAGAAGAGAAGAGAGAGAGAGAGAGAGAGAGAGAGAGAGATAAAGAGAAAGAGAGAGCAATCAGAAAAAAATATTTGAAAAATAATAAGTACTAAGAACAAATTGCAATATTTCTTGAACGTAAAATGATGAAATTCAAATTTTCTTAAATTAGATATCAAGCACTTAAAATGTTTAAATCTGTATATTGGAAAAAACTTTATAAGGAAATTTAATAAAAACTTAGTCCAGTTTGCAAACAATAAATAAATTAAAATATATCATTTAAATGTTAAAAAACTGACAGAAAATATACGTGCATAACAGATGTTTTATATGATAAAATACTTTCAAACATGTAGGATCCTTCAATTTATATCAATAATATAGATTATAAAAAAAAAAGGGAAAATGGAACATAGATATAATTGGGCAGTATGTATTGGAAAAAGGCAGATTTATTTATCTGTAGGAGGGAGAAATGGGTCAAATCTGTTCCAGACAGGCAGTTATGAGTATAGTTATTCGCATTCCTGCTGAAGTTTTTTTTTATAATTTAAATTTAGATTAAACCTGATAGAGCACAGTGCGTTTAAAACGTATTGTTTCAAAAAAATGATTTTATATGTACACTTTTGTTTAAATTTACCAAAATAAATACCTAAACCTTCGTCTTTAATATAACTTAAGTATAGCATCTGCTTTTGCTAATCTATACGATTATATAAAAGAGAATGTCGTCTTGTACGTTATCTGCACGTCTGTCTGTACGACTTAATTGCTACCTACCAATGAGTTATATCATGATAATGGGGAATATTCAATAGCTTAATATAGGGGTTACTGTATTACGAACGGAGCCTCAAGGGTACCAGGCGACCCCCTTGAGTAAATAGCCTTACTCCTGTATGCAGTCCTTTGCCGGAGCGGACAGAGTACCACCTATAGAGCTTCAGGAATCTTCCTCTGTATGATACTAAGGAGAAGGAAGTCTGGAGACCATCCTCCGGAAGCGCAGAGGATCCAAAAACGCTAACTAGTGGGAGGCAACCTCCCACAAGTGCACCAAAGGACCCGAAGAAGGAGAAAGGAAGTCATTTTCTCCCGAAACGTAGGTAGCCTGAATGGGCATTATCAGTAATGGTTACTGCAGATTCTGCAAAGATGAGGAAACACCGTTGCACCTGCTGGCTGACTGCCAGGTAACTTTGCTGCACAGAATCAGTTGCTTCGGGGCACTCAAACAAAATTATAGAAGAACTTTTATCAAAGGAAAAGTGCTGAGCTTCTTGGAGGAGTGAAGCTAACTGTTGGGGTACTTGAGTACAGAAGGGAGGAAGTACAGTTTTTTTTTTTTTTTTGAGACGCAGTGCTATAATCTATAAGCTATTGCCTGGCACTACAAATATTTAAAAATCTGTAGATGCAGATCAGAATAAAAATTTTGCAATGGGACAAGATTAGTGACAAAGAACCTTAGTCTCTTAAGTCACATTTAGTGTGTTAAAGAATACAGTATCTTACCACATGTATCATACTAACTGGATATGGCAAAGGAGAATATGTCTTTATACCAAAAAATGTCCATAATTCCTACAGACATGACCTTTCAATTTAAACCAGAGCAGTTCCTAATTTGTTTAAGTTTTGCGATGTCTATAAATAAGTTACAAGGACAAACGTTGAAAGCAGCCGGGCTTTACTTGAAAAATCTTACTTTTGACATGGACAACTTTATGTTGGTTGTTCTAGAATTAGTAGATGTAAGAATCTGTCCATCTTATACTCATAAAGAAAAACAAAAACTATTACCTACAAAGAAGCTTTGCCATAAACGAAAAAAAATTTTTTGTCTTTAGAATAGTTTGGTTTATGATTGAAATAAACAGGTTTTATTTAATTGAATTATCGGAAATTCTTATTTAAAAAAAGAAATATTTCCCAAATACACCATTCCTTTCTTATTCCAGAGAAACACCTGGTATTTCGGATAGTATTTTATAGTTTTGTAATAAAACAATAAAACTTTCCAATGCAATCAAATAATTGAGCATGATTCAACAGTTATACCTAAGAAAACATTGAAAATTCGTGTTCTGAGATTGTGATTTAAAATTTGCAACTTACAGAATTTCAAAGTCTCAAATAGTAAGCACTGCCGTGATTAAATTGCGTTATTTATGTACAAGTCTTTAACTGGAGCAGTGTTTCCTGCCGTGAGTTTCCAATGTTTTTGGTAACAGTTTTTGTAATTCAAAAGAGTCCACACCACAGTAAGACGTTACAACAATATTTCGATGAAACGAGAGGGACAAATTAACAAAAATGAAGGCAATGCAAAATTTATATTTTAAGAATTCCTACTATATAAAATATCGGGATGGGTTTCTTTGACTCGCCTGCAAGAATAGACAATATAACAAAAGACACATTATTAACGACATCATATTGAAAAGAAATTGACATTTTTACAAATTTTTGTTATAAATTCTCTGTTTTATTTTTTAAATATTTTTATTTACTTAATCAAATATTCGCAATAAATGTGACTTCACTTGGATTTGATTTTGCAAATATCAGTTAACGATATTGACAGATTTTTCTATATGTTTCTTAAAGTGAAGAGAAATAGTTTATAATGTCATGCCACAGTGCCATTAACGGTTTTCCTAAATAATGTGAACACGTTTAAATACATCATAGAGTCATCAAACAGAAAAGAAAAAAAAGTAAACTATTGTTTACTTGAAAAGAGAGAAAATGTCTCTACAGAGCTATGTATCTAGCTAATGGACATTCACTGGTAGTGCTGCATTTAAATAGACCAATTAGAATTAAACTTGATGCAACGAAACCCTTTCAAGAGGTGAAATGTAGTACTCTGAACATTACAAGCGAAGAGGATTGAGGTGCTTTTAAGGTATTCATTAATAATCAACTGACAGGAGCTATTAACTAACCAAGAAAAACGGTGAAACCCCATTACATTATCAAGTTAGATGGTAGTAGAAGAATACACAGCTATACACCAAATATGAAAATGGAAAAGGAGGGAAAACTTGAAAACAATAACGATTTCGCAAGGCAGATTATTATTAATATTGTTTTTCCCACAAGGGTGCTTAGAATCACACAAATAACCTTGTAATTTACGAGGTAAATTAAAAGCAATTTTAAACATACGAGTATACGATAACTTAATATATATTTATATAAGTTCAGTTATAAAACTATGAATAATTTATGGCAAAAGCAACAAGAATTTTAAATAAAATTTAAGCTTTAATGCACAGATGATTACTTTTAGAATTTCAATATTACATTCAATATATTGTATTTACTTACAATATGCAGTAAGGCACTATTAGTGCCATGTACTTACACTCCTTGGTGAAATCGTGTAATAATGGGAACATAGGTGACCCTAATAATGATTATTTAAAAAGTTTTTGCCCTATCGTAGTTTAATATTTTGTTAAACAGACAAATGTAAAAAATTGATTGTTACAACAAGTGGAGGCAGTTTTTGTTGAGATAAATATACTGGCGTGAAAAAGATGTTTTGTGATACAAAGGCAGTCTCAATTACTGTCTCTTATCACGCTATAGCCGGTGACCCCGACGTGATCAGAAGCATTTTGTCAAACAGGAAGTCATATTTCAGAGCCTTAGCTCCGACATTCCAAAAGTCCTTTCTCCACACAGATCTACCGAAAGTCGTTACACTTTCTCCAGTACATCCAAAAATAATTATGTAAAATATTTTTAAACGTTCATAGTTTAATTTTGCATTTAACAGTTAAAAGAGTAAGAATTGAAGATTACAAGTGGAGTTAGTGTGTTGAGATAAATATGCTATTGTTAAAAAAAAAATTTTCTGATATAAAAGAGAGTTTATTTATTGTCTCCAAACACGCTATAATAGGCATTCGCCCAAAACATGCTTTATTGTCAGTGTTCTGGAAATAATCACATGATATAGCCTTTCCAGTGTAAAGGAAGCTGTTTCTCGACCTGGAGTGGCTAATTCTCAACTAGTCCAATACCATTGCATGTCTACGCTGGATCAAAATCACGGCATCACCAAATTCCCTACAATGTGGTCAGCAACAGTGTTCTCTTTTTTTCTTTGTGGTCAAGATATTAGGCGTTTTCGGTTCTACAGTTAGAATTATTTCTGGAATAAATATTTTGAGTAAATAATTAAAAACGTTAGATGTTTTTTAGACTTGCAAAGATAATGAGATCGATTCAGAATTATACTAAAATCTTAACTCCAGAAGTAAACTGCAGTCGATTTAGTAATTTTGAGACTTTGATTAATACAAGCATGTATAAATCAAAACAAAATATTATTCTTTTATCCAATGGCTCATGACCCTTAAAAGGGTCTACACCAGTGTAAGACGAGACAACGATATTTCGATGAAACGAGAGGGGCAAATTAAAAAAAATGAAGAGAATGAACAATTTATATTTTAAGAACTCCTACTATGGATTTCTTTGACTCGCCCGTAAGAATAGACAATATAACAGAAGACACATAATTAACGAAATCACACTGAAAAAAATTGAAATTTGTACAGATTTTTGTAATAAATTCTCTGTTTTTTTTAAAAAAAAATATTTTTATTTACTTAATAAAATATTCGCAATATATGTGAATATGGCATGTCCTTCTTTAATTTAAGGCAGTCTTTTTTTATTATTAAATAGTGTCACACTGTTGAGGCAGTTCTTTTTGGAAACCACATGCTCTGTCAGAAACTCAACAAATCCATTACACTATCCAACAGTTTTCTAGCACCGCATGCGACTGCAGTCATTGTTTTGTTGAATAGTCATTATCCAAAGGGTATATGACCACATTCAGTGTCATTATTACTTTAACCATCAAGCCAATAAGTACAAATCAATACAAAATATCGTTCACAAATTAATAGTCACATCTTCAGTTTATCAATAATTTAGAACATTAAAATGCAGATCTCGTTTAATGTACAGTAATAAATATTAAATTTCATTATTAGAAAACCACTTAATTTAAAGGTAAAACTGGGCTTGATAATGGACTTGACAATAAACTGAATAAATGCAAATATTGTCAATTCATTTGGAAGAAATGTTTGCGGAACCAGCAACTGATAACACTCTAATGACCATGCCTCTGAGAAGTACAACTTTTCACTCTCTCGCTCTCACGTCAAGTTTAAAATATCCTGTCTCAACTATGAATATTAAAATCAAATACTTGTCTGTATGTTCATCCACAGTATAAAATTGACCAAATGATATTCAATTTCAAGAAAAGGTATCTCATTTACTAGTGAATCTTGATAGTCAAGCTTCACATATAAAATAAAATATCACACTATTAGTCAACATAACATTTTTGAAAGTAATCATGGATACAAATTTGCGATTTTGGCATTTTGTTTGATCACTTGCACAGTTTGTACTTCCTCTATACAGTAAACCCTCACCGATTCTTTGTACTCGCAGATTTTACTCTTAAAGTTTTTTTTTATAATCTCCCCCATTTCTTAAATTTTTAGACCATTTATGTAGCAAACAGAAAACGGTTAAATTTACTGTAACTAGTAAATACTTTTAAAATAGCAAGCCATTTAATATCAAAAAAGAAATAAGAACCAGAGTTCATACATGTAGCTGGTGTTTTAAAATAACGATGTTTTATTTAACATTAATATGTACATATACTATACTATTACTGTATTAATGAATACACCTCCCTTTAGTATTTGTTTGGTAAGAATATTTCAGTATATATAAACTATACCAATAACTCGGATTTCAACCAGGAACCCAGTCTAGCGAATAGGAGGTGTACTGTATACTCTACTAATGAACTGGAAAAATAATTAGCAAGAAAATATAATAAATTAATCATTAATAATAATGGTATTTTAATAATAAGATAATCACTGATCACTAATCAACCATTACTAACATCCCAATGAGAGCTACATAGACGAGTTATCAGATCGTACCTCAGTATAAGTAACAACCTGAAAAAAAAGTCCAACATCAACATGTTTTACAAACTGATGAAATTAGATTGCTTACAACTTGTCTTCAAAACATCTTCTAAAATCTTAAAATCCTGAAAAAATATTAAAATTATTTTTTCCCAAGCCAGCACACCTAAATGTCTAACATGCAAGTTTATCCAAACTTGATCAGGAGAACTCTAGTATTGAATCATATTTTCAAAGATTCTTCAACATAAACTTATGTTTTGTTAACCCGTGAACTAACACTGACGTATCCAACAATCATACAATATTCTGCATATTCTAAAGCCTTTAAGTTGCAACTCATCCAACACCCTGATATAAATAATACTCTGAAAAGAGATGGGTTGGTTTAAAATATAGCAAATATTTTTCTCGAGTTTCTTCATGGATTGAACCGGTTATTCAACTTGTCCTCAACATTAAGCTCTTCAGTACGGCCGAGTTCTCAAACAGGTTTTAGAGCCTACATACTAGGTAGGACGCCATTTAACCCCGGTGTTTTTCTAACTCCTTTATAATTATCTGCATTTTTTTTAAATAAAATATGTTTAATGTTTAAACTATTAAGCAAATAACATAAATCGAAATAACTTTTTTTTTTAATAAAAAGCACTGTGAAAGCAAAAAATACTTGCACCTACATTTTGTGAAAAAAAATCAATAAAAAAATTAATTAAAAATCAGTTAATTAAATCAAATGATAATATTATATGGAAGTAACGTAGTTGTTTCATTTTCAGTAGAAGGTATATCGGTTTGAATTATTTTATTTTTACACCGGTTCCAGGAAGAGTACTCCGAACATGATAAATAAATATATTTATTCAATTGTTGATCCTTTCTCAGAGAAATACTTTTCTTTTTTTAATTATTTATAATTTTTTGTTATTATGTGAAATTATTATGAGTGAATATGACTTTCCTCTTTAAAAAAAATATATATTTTATTTAATTTTGCTGTAAATTCAAATTTAATTTACAATTTTGTTTATACATAATGAGTATTTTGGGAAAGAATTTAATCGTTTTACAGTATTCGTATGCCTTTTTGGAGCCATGAACATCCAAAGAGGCAAACGAATTTCACTTTGTAGATATAAAATTATAGCAAAAATTGAGGTAGAAAAGCAATTGATTAATGTATGTTATGAAGAACTAATATAAAATGTCGGTTCACTGACAAGAGAGGTCAAAAGTAGTGATTGGGACGATACCAACATTTTTAACGATTCAGATACCAGTCCCGATGGCACATCAAACTTTTGATTCCGATACGAGTCCCGATAGTACATTAAACTTTCGATTCCGATACGAGTCCCGAAAGTACATTAAACTTTCGATTCCGATACGAGTCCCGATGCTACATTAAACTTTTGATTCCGATACGAGTCCCGATGCCACATTAAACTTTTGATTCCGATACGAGTCCCGATAGTACATTAAACTTTCGATTCCGATACGAGTCCCGATGCCACATTAAACTTTTGATTCCGATACGAGTCCCGATGCTACATTAAACTTTCGATTCCGATACGAGTCCCGATGCCACATTAAACTTTTGATTCCGATACGAGTCCCGATGCCACATTAAACTTTTGATTCCGATACGAGTCCCGATGCTACATTAAACTTTCGATTCCGATACGAGTCCCGATGCCACATTAAACTTTTGATTCCGATACGAGTCCCGATGCTACATTAAACTTTCGATTCCGATACGAGTCCCGATGCCACATTAAACTTTTGATTCCGATACGAGTCCCGATGCTACATTAAACTTTCGATTCCGATACGAGTCCCGATGCCACATTAAACTTTTGATTCCGATACGAGTCCCGATGCCACATTAAACTTTCGATTCCGATACGAGTCCCGATGCTACATTAAACTTTTGATTCCGATACGAGTCCCGATGCCACATTAAACTTTCGATTCCGATACGAGTCCCGATGTCACATTAAACTTTCGATTCCTATACGAGTCCCGATAGTACATTAAACTTTCGATTCCGATACGAGCCCCGATAGTACATTAAACTTTCGATTCCGATACGAGTCCCGATGCCACATTAAACTTTCGATTCCGATACGAGTCCCGATGCCACATTAAACTTTCGATTCCTATACGAGTCCCGATAGTACATTAAACTTTCGATTCCGATACGAGCCCCGATAGTACATTAAACTTTCGATTCCGATACGAGTCCCGATAGTACATTAAACTTTCGATTCCGATACGAGTCCCAATAGTACATTAAACTTGTCAGTCCGATACGAGTCCCGATGGGATTAGCATGAGGAAAATAATGAAGCTCACTAATGTAATAATCAATGAAATATATGCATCTCATTTCGCATGGTTAAACCTATGTATGTTTGCAAATGATTACTTTAATCCTAATTATTCAATCATTTTAATAAAAATGACATTTCGCTAAAGAATTGTCAGGTTTCATATAACAGGCAAATGTGCAACAATAATTTAATTCACTACCATTGTTTCATAAGTTTATATCTGTAAGTTAATTATATCTGTAATATGTTACAGAAACTTCAGTGATTTTCCGCGCAAACTTAATAAAATATATCTTAAAAGACATTATAGAAACTTCCTCAAAAACTAATTAAAATTAATAATGGTGGTGAAGTGGACCTTATCCACCAATTGAAATCTAATATCTTTTATTCCGATGATTTCAGATTACAATTGAATTTAATAAGATGGAGAAACTATTAACGTCCTATTTTTCTGTTATCAGTTTCTGAACTGTTCATCATACTGAACAGACAGAATGCTAGTTTTAGCATAACATTATTTGTATTAGCTCAATGTAATTTATATTAATAATTATAAAAAGCTTAGCTTTATAGAATCGGTAAATGACAGAAAACTGGCATGGATGAAAAGAAAAATATAATAATATTTTCTCTGGCTGATTAAAAAGAATCCTGTTACGCTAATCTCTGAAAGAAGATTAAAATACGAATGGCCACCCTTGGCTGGGAGGTTGCAGGCAGCAACAGAGCTTAGCAGTTGAACTATACCACCTTCTACGTCATCTTCATCGACATTTCAGAAAAAAAAACTTTATTCTCTTTATTTTATTAATACTTAATCAGTAATTACTAATAAATTGATTTCAAAGTAGTATTAAGGCATATATTTTTCCACAAACGTAAAAGTTTTATGGAAATGACGGGTCTATAAATTGGTTTTGGGAAAACTAAAATTGGCAGCAATATTGGTATTTGATTTATACAATTTTACAGTTAAATTGAGAGGCAAGAGTAGTCGAGTGGCTTGCGTACTCTCTTCCGGACTGTCAGATCTGGGGTTTGATACGCACACCGGCTTTCGATTTATTCACGCGGGAGGTGTTAAAAATCGTCGTACCTCGGAGAGGACTTAAAAGTTGGTCACTAGTCTGTACATTAAAGGTCCCTACTCTAAATATTCTTTATTTAGATCAAATTAGGACTCCCAAATGTGGAATGTTTACTGTATGGTATCACTCGGGTCAATCATTGGTCTATGTGTGTCTGCTCGCACGGTAGAGTCACTGCAACGTAACCTAACCTACACTTAAATTGGGGTAATTATTTTTATTTATAATACGAAACTGTTACGCATATTTTTTCAAGAAACTCCACGTTATATTTGTAAAACCGACATTAATAGGTTATTACTTCTTGTGATATTCCTTGAGGAAACAGTGTGAAACAAACTTCAGCTGTACGAGAGTAACCTTACCATCTCTAAACACCTAAACCTTCCAAGGCAATCTTATTGTACAATTCAAGTACAAGAAGAGAGTACAGCCAATCTCTAGTTGATTCTACATCAACCGTATAAGTCCTAAATGTTTGCTTACTTAAACTAATTACAGTGAGGATTATTAACGAATACCTGGTACTGAAAAGGCTTGGAACTGAAGAGTTTACAACCTCTCAAAGAAATTCTGTGCACAGAACTGCGATAAGAAAAATCCAATCATGACGAAAATTCAAACCTCCATTTTCAATATTAAAGACAAGCACGCTGTTAAATACCGGTTGTACAAAATATAAAAATTTATTATCACTATCTTTAAAATATATCACATAAATCCATAACCATAGAATCATGTAAGTAAGATTCCAAACTCAATTCTTCAGCATTTAAGAAGAATCTATATATATATATATATATATCATATGCAAATTCTACGTGCTCTTAGTAAGTATGGCTAGTAATCATACATCTACGAACCGACAACATCTGACTAAAATATATGAAGTTACAGTGTTAATATTTACTCTTTATCAAATCTGAATATAGAGTAATCCTCTGAAAACATGTCTGAAAGGAGTAAGCAGAACTCATTAAAGTTTAGTGTTTACTTAATCTATTCACTTGCAACTATGAATTTCAGATACAAATATATTGCAATATATTTACGACTGACTAATAAATTGAGAGGTAGTTATTGAAATCATAATATTCGTTTTTTTAGCAAGCAATGTTAACACGTTTATATAAGATGTACGTAACCATGGAGGCACAGATCAGACATCTTTCTCATTAATAACAAAACTAGTTGAAGCTAAATGGATTTATCATATTCTATCACCTTATTTAGCAAACTCTGGAATAACGTGACTGTTTATCACTCTATGTCATACTCTATTTACAGCTCAAACAAAACATCTTTTATTGCTTTATACAATAAATGGTTTCCCATAAAATGACTGGTGCTTTAAACACAGCGACAAGCAAGCCGTATGGAAATAAAGAATCTGGTTCAAACACAGCAATTGCTTTCCCCAAAAGACACATTGCTCTTGTCTTTCAGAAATATATGCACATGGTTCGTAAACACAAATCCAAACCGAGTTTCCATTCAATCTTCACGATAATATCAAATAGCTATCTTTGTAGAATAAAAATAAATTCTTCAAAAATATCTCCAATTATATTTAAATAATTTACTATCACATTTATAAATAATTCCAAACAGTCAATCATATTGTCTGTCTTTCAGTAAGGAAAAGAAAAAAAGTTTATATTCCCAAAATCAAAGAATATATAACAAAAAAAAAAGCAGCAAACATTTAGAGAAATTCCTGGATTAATAAATTATTTGCACACCCGCATATTGATGTTGGATAAGATCTGTGTGGAGGCAAACTGAATTGATCTCACTGTTCGTCTGCTGCTCTACGCTGTCTGCAGTTCATTTGTGAAAAGTATCGTTATACTGTTAGAGAATGGTAATCAAATTTAATGTTACATTACAATTTACAGGTTATTTTTCAATAAAAATAAATCAAGAAACTTCAAAAATTCGCTTTATACTATAAAGAAAAATCTGGAGTGGCCTACACTCTACTTTACTATAAGTAACTCAATGTCAAATTTCTTGAGTAAATAAAACATAACGTCTCATTTAAGCATAACATAAATATCTAAATGGGATATAATTATTAGCATTGCATTCGTGAGGTAGTACAGATAGTGATTGAAGGACATATCAATTTATAAGCTTATTTTTGTACATCACAAATAATTTATTATTTGCAAATAATTGCATTAGTATAACTACAGCAGTAATAACATTTTTGAAAAACCAAAGTGAACATTTCTTGAAACGAAATAGTATCCTACAAGAGAACATGGCTATTGTTCAAATAGCCAGTAGATTTCTTACATCGTTTACTTGACATCCTTCTACATTGAATATTAATGTAAAATTTTCAAATTTGAAACAGTAAAATACTCTTTTTTTCTCTGAAAAACTTCTTAAACAGCGAAGAAAATGTTGTTTTAAGGTGATTTGTTAATTAAAGATGTACGATAATTACAGTTATTAATCTCTAAACGAAAGATTTCAATTTTGAATTATCTTTTACATTTTTGGTTTTTAACAGAATTATTATACTGGGAATTTTATGGCTTCTTAGTATTTAATAAGATCATTTTCCTCCCCCTTTGTCAAATAACATATATACAAATTATTTTTAATGAGTGTTATTATTTACCTGCAAAATATTATTCCTCTTACAATATTATCTCTTATAAGTCAATAATATATTTTCATTTTTCCATTAGAAACATCAATTTTATCTCAGTGGATTCGCTCAAAAAATTTCTAAGTCAATGTAAACAATGTAAAAAATACAAAAAATTCGACAAGTATAGCAGGTGATCTCTTAGTCTAGGATAAACAAAGAGCTTTTATATCGTTATTGCTCTTTCCCGTTATTGAAACTTCATGATTTTTTTTTTATGAATTGCTAATTTTTTGTTCCATTTTTGGTCAAATTTTCATTATTTTTTAACGAGCCGTTTAGCGTCAAAAAAACATTTTCTGAAAACACAAATCGTACTGTAACGCCCCTTTAGCGAATGTAATTTTAGAAAAAAATATCTCAACTCATTTGCCATATAATGTTCTATTTGTAGGCATAGTTTCATTCTTGTCCGTCAAACAGTATGGCTTGTATCGCACTCACAAGGTTTGAGATTGAATTATAAGTCAAAATTTTTACATTTTATTGAAAAAAAAATATTTCCTGTTGTCTTAAAATTCTGAATATATTTTTCGTTTGTTGCATTTGTAACTTCAAAGATAATGTCAAAATTTCAAAACTCTAGGGTTATCAGTTTAGGAGAAATAAATGTTTTAAAAAAAACGGTTTTTGGCAAAAAAAGTGACTTTCCCAATATGCATAATTCTTCCCAAACAATAGGGATCTTCGTCTAAATGGGGCCCATTTTTGTGTAAAATATCAACTTGATCCATCAAAGATTCTGGACCGTAGCGTGGTAACAAGCAATGCTAACACACGCACTCACCCACCCACCCACACACACACAGACATCATCGTAAAAACGTCATAAAACGACTTCTGGGACCTCAAAACATGTAATTCCGTCAAAATCTCGAGATCGAATTTTTTCACGATCACTATACTTTACTTATAGTAAAGCAATAATAGCGTTTTAATTATATTTGTCATGACGGAAACATTTTTATAGTTTCATCACAGTTTGTAAATATATTTACTTTAGGTAAAAAATGGTTGTCCTGCTGGTAAGAAAAGATTGGTGATCACTGATTAAGGCTAATCAAATTATCAAAAATAAAAAATATTGTTTTTGTTTATCAATGATAATGGCAAAGTCAAATTCTGGAAATCATTTTTCTAAAGCATTTCAAATATTTACAACATATGTAAATCATTAAATGAATACAATTTAAATAAACTAAGACAATGTTTTAGAGCGAGATTTGTAATCAGTATTCAATAAAAAAAAAATCAGTAAAAAGAAACTAATTTTTTTAATCTATTGGAAAGGTCATTTGCTAACTTAGTATATTTGTCAAGTTAAAAGAGAAGTTTCCATCTCTGGTGAGTTTAATGAGTTCTTAATAGTAGTTGAACTTCATGGATCGAAGTTCATTAGGCTTTAACTTAAGCAATGCTTTATAATCAAGTGTGATTTTAGATAATACACTTTAACATTTAAGTTCTAATTTAGCTAAAGGTATTTTAAATCATTTATAAAGAAAGGAGTTACTTCATTTATATCTTGCTTTAAGTATAAATATACTGCAAGTGGAAAAATCTGTTACCAGTTTTTATAAATGTAATGTCCTACGTGATATCTTTTTGTGGCATTACAGAAATATATTTGTTATATATTGGAAACAACTGTTTGCACATGGTGGGCGTGAATGAGCATATTTAGAGAGAAATAGCATGATAAAGAAAGAAAGAAATAAAAGAAAATAAATAAATTTTTTAGTCATTACATATTATTCTTCCAGATGACTCAGCAGAGATGAGTGGTCATAAATAGTTCATTGAATTACGAAAGGTATGTATGAGCTAAACTCTATTTACTCTCTCTATACTCACTTTACCTTTCAGAACGAAAAGAGAGGAGGAAATTATTACAAACTTCCAGTCATACAGTTCACCTTTCATTAAGTAAAAGAAAAAAGTTTATATTTTAAAAAAAAGAAAAAAAACAGCAAAAACAGGTTTAGGAAAATTCCATGATTAATGAATTATAAAACATAAATACAAGTTATTTTTGGAAAAGTAGTTCAATAAATGGGTAAACCAAATTTGACTTGTTTACTACGAAATCTTGTTATATATATATATATATATATATATATATATATATAATAAATTCAAAACGAAGGAAACACACAGAAAGACACAGACATAACTCACATCGATATTTCGACCGTCGTCGTCATCAGAAGGTGTGAAGAGCGAAGAGCGAAGAGTCCCACAGGAAGGGAGGGCGGCGGGGTATATATATATATATATATATATATATAAAAAGATTTCACACAAACACGTGAAATAACAATCAATGATCAAACCATGGCTTTCCCAAACCATAATATGTAATGAGAAAATAAGACTAAGATCTTTCAACCGTAACAAGTGGGCAGACAACAAGAGTCAGTTTCGTCAACCTCAGTTGGGTTTTTGACTCTGACGAAGACCGCTTGTTACAGTTGAAAGATTTTAGTTTTGTTTTTCAAGTTCTTACTGTGGTTTGATAATTTATATATAGAATTTATATAATATAATTTGATAATTTATATAATATATATATAAAATTGCAAGTTTGATCATTGATATATATATATATATATATATATATATATATAATAATAATAAGTGCAAGTAGGCATCAAATCTTCTATAAGGTATATTGTATTTATTTGTGCAGCAGCTTCATTGACTAACCTCTTGCTGGTAGACTCAGATTTGCGTACTAGTTTTCCCTCGGTTGGCTCTAATGTCTAGTGTCTTTTCTATTTCAGATTGAATGTATAAACTAATATATATGTAAAAACACAAGCAGATAATGTCTTACAAAACAACATCCAAAACAAAACGTAAATAATATACATACCCATTTCTTTCTCATGTTGCTGACATTAAAATTCAAAATTTAATCAAGAATCATAAAATCAATTCTAAAGTAACGAAACAGACAAAGTCTATAATGCACAACATGGATTAGAAAAAAAAAATCTTAACCATGATCTACTAAAAGGGTAAGGGTATTTGTGACTGAAATGCTCCGGGATCCTATGTTAAACACCTCTCAACTGTTTCTTATGACTTTTATTCGTAAATGCACATTTATAATTTTCTAAACGTAATAGTACATATTCATATTATACTTACCAGGGCGTTCATTCTCATTCCTTCTACAACTGAAAATATAACTACTTTGTTTATTTGAAAATGACGTGTAAACAACATCATTATATTAGAACTAGGTGGATTAGGGTATGTAAATTTCTATTGACGATTCTAAAAATGCTTCTAATTAAGCTGATACCTATGGTGTTCAAAAATAACCCCGTAGATGGTCAAAGAAGACCAAAACGTCGGTAATAATAAATACGATTAAAAATGGACAGAGAATCATATGATGAGTTATTATACCTAGTTCCTGGAGAATTTAAAGGAATCATACGAGATTTGGAAAAGAAATCAAAAAACTGATCAAGACAAAAGTAGGCAGAAAATTTAATCTCATATATATATATATATATAATATATATATATATATAAAATAAAATAAATTCAAAACGAAGGAAACACACAGAAAGACACAGACATAACTCACATCGATATTTCGACCATCGTGGTCATCAGGAGGTGCGAAGAGTCCCGCAGGAAGACAGGGTGGTACTCAGACAGTACCACCCTGTCTTCCTGCGGGACTCTTCGCTCTTCGCACCTCCTGATGACGACGATGGTCGAAATATCGATGTGAGTTATGTCTGTGTCTTTCTGTGTGTTTCCTTCGTTTTGAATTTATTTTATTTTAAAGAAGTTCGCTGGACCGTTTCTTTTAATTGTGTATATTAATTGTATATATATATATATATAGTTCACACAGGAAAGAGAAAAACAAATAGACACACACAAAAGACTCACAACGATATTTCGACAGTCGTCGTCATCGGGTAGAAGTAGTCCCTTTGAGTAGCTGAAGCTAACTCATATATATATATATATATATATATATATGACTGATTAGTTTAGATGGTGATTAATAGGATCAGAGTTTTTGCAGGTCTAGATAAATCCAAGTATGCGGCTGTTATAAGGTCCCAGTCACTCATTAGCCAGCGAAGTGTATGTCATCTGCCAATAGGTATAGATTTTGCACAGTCTCTCTTTGAGATAAGTAGATTAGCAGAAAATATGATCCTCACATTGCAGTAAACTCCTGATTTCCTATAGATAGATAGAAACTAATATATATATATATATATATATATATATATATACATATAAACCAATTAAAAAGAAGATACCACACAGATAGACACAGGAATAACCCACTTATATATTTCGACCATCGTCGTTATCAGGAGACGAAGAGTCCCGCAGGAAGGCAGAGCGGCGACTCATATATTTTGCTTTTAAATTCTCTCTCTTATCTGTCCTGAAAACGGTTTGAACCGACAATTAGAGACTCTAACTGTGTTCTTTTAATTTCTCTATGTTTCTTTTGGTACATTGAACAATATTTGTCCGTCTCGGATCGTATTTCCAACGAAAAAGTCTATGTATATATATATATATATATATATATATATATATATATATATATATATATATATATATAAACCAATTAAAAAAGATAGCACACAGATAGACTCTGAGTCACCGCTCTGCCTTCCTGTGGGACTCTTCGCCTCATGATGACGACGATGGTCGAAATATAGAAGAGAGTTATTCCTGTGTCTATCTGTGTGCTATCTTTATAATTGGTTTTTATTTAAAAGTCCGTTGGACCGTTTCATTTAATTTATATATATAATATATATATATATATATATATATATATATATATATATATATTCATTTTAATTCGGCATACTATCCAAACTGGAAAACAAAAGTCCAAATACGAAGAAAAAGTATTACACAGAGTAAACAAACAAACTTAGTAACTTGTATTAGGAAAATCCGTCTTCGGGAGAGAAAAAAAGAGGTAGAGGCACTCCGGAAATGCAACCATAGATAAACCCAACGACGGAAGGGTTGGGTTACCAATCAATCATAGCAGTGACATCAGAACACAAAAAGTGAATCGGAATGCATCTATTCATATGCCTTTCATTAGTCTTTTTTTTTTTGAAGAATTTATATTAGGATATTGTACGTTAACTTTGCTAACTTTGCGAACAAGCAGTTAACTAAACTTGTACAGAAGTAGATAATCAGAAAAAACATTGAAATAAAAAAGAAGAAAAAGACGGATTCAAACAACTAGCACGCTGCGTTTCCTGTTTATGATAGAGTGCAATCAACAAACCATTAACTTATTGAGAACCCAAAATTAAGAAGTATTACTACGATTATAACAAGTAACTGGATGTTATTCCGACATTTACTATTGATATTTATGTATGTATGTTCATTTCAATTATAATTTTAAATATAAGCAAGTTTGATAATTATAACTGAACATACTGAATTAATAATTTGGAATAAACCAAATTGGCTTTTGTTTTTGAATACTGACTGCTGCATTTACAATAACATTTGATTATTAGTAAACATACTTAATTAGTTACTACTCAGTTGAATAATGCTACGAGACTCCATTCTTGTTGGGTTTTTTGTAAATTTTTCATTAAGTGATTTTGACGTGTTGTAAACTAATATAAGATTTTTACTGTTCAGAAATTTGCCGGTTCCTTTCCCTTCATAATTTATTAGTCGGAAATTTGATCATATTGTTTTATGTTTGTTTGAAAACTTCTGGTAAGATTCATAGTTCTAAATAGAACAAATTACTAAAATAGCCTGATAAAGTGATAATATTTTAGTAATTGAGAGGGTCTGTGCAAGTGTGAAGAGGTAAAAGTTTAATTCAAGTAAGAGAAAGTTGGCGCGTTCAGCTTTAGGTAAGATTTGATTTTAAAAAATATGTTTTCAGAAAGGTTTTAAGATGAAAAGAGAATTGGATCATGTAATAAATATTACCTGTTAGTAGAAAGAAGATAAGAACTTTGGACCTGGGAGAACCCATGTCGAAGAAACTGCCTTGTCGTTATCCAGTAAGAAAAAAAAAATGTTCACAACAGCATATTGAGTCGTTCACAAACCACAACAGTAATGAAAACTCGTCAAGACCACTAGGGCATCACTAGGTCGAAACATAAAACTAACCAAGAATCGGTGGGCGTAGTTGAAAGTTCGTACAATCAAAGACGATCGCGACACAAACTCCACAAGCTCTCCCTGTTGAATGCCTTGTTGTCGAGGTGGTGGGGGAACCCAGTTACCCCCACTCTCTGGACCAGCTGCATTAACATATAATGCGTACAGGCATCTTTCTGCTTCCACACTATTCTATCCTAACGAACTCGTTATCAGACCACGATTTATCAATTTATACTTGGAAGGACTCGCAGATGTTCAATCCTTTTTGTTGATAACTGTTTCCAACTCCTTAAATAATAAAGTCTCAAACAGTTCCCCTGTTTATTCAATCTCTTTGCATCTGGTCTACCATTCTTGTACTTCGTCTTCTTCAAGCTTTCATGTTGCTTAATGGCTGAATCCTGTCATCACAACATAAAAATGACTTTCTTATTTAAACACAATTACGAATTTATTATTTTGATTTAATAATGTATAATGTATATCTTCTTTGGTTTTTATGTAGATTCTGGTAAAAATAGTTTTACATTAATTTCCCCTCTAAATTAACTATACAGGTATAAATGTATTGTAATAGAAAGAAAATGTTTATCAAGTTTTCCGCAAAAATACAGGTTTGAGGTCAATATTCTTTAAAATATGTTTAGCAAGTTCATCTGCGTCTGTGTGTCTCGGCACGTACAACCACAGTGTATAAGATACCACCATCTTACTATTACCATACATTACAAAGATAAACATTTACAAAATAGTACATTCCAAATAGTACTTTCCTCTGTACAATATATCCGTAAATTTATGTGCCAAATTACACGAGAATTGGATTTAACACCCTGCAGCATGATTTTAACATACATTCTTATACCAGAATGTGTATGTATCTTTCAGATTGAATTATAAGTCAGAATTTTTACATTTTATTGAAAAAAATATTACCTCCTGTTTTAAAAGTCTTAGGATATTTTTCGTTTATTGCGTTTGTAGCCTTAAAGAAAATGCCAAAATTTCATGACTATAGAATTATCAGTTTAGGAGAAAAAAAAATGTCTAAAAACAGCTTTTTGGCCAAAAAAATGACTTTCTTTACTATCATGCATAATTGATCCTAAACAATAGGGTTAATCTACACTATGAGGCCCATTTTGTGTAAAATATCAATTTGATCCATCAAAGACTCTGGACCGTAGCGTGTCCACAAGCTTTGGATACATACTCACTCACCCACACACACAGACATAAAAAAATAAGAAATTGGACCAACCAAGAAAAGAACCATTTAAACTAGCAAAATAAAAGCAAAGACGGTATAAGTGCTTTCGAGTGTTACCTCATTTACAAAAGACTATAGAGTGCTTAGAAATTTTGGTGCTACTTTAATATGCGTTCTACGGACTTTTAATTTACGTGCTTTGTGTATTTCAATTATCCTTTCTTGTCTGATATTAATGTAATATTACATGAATACCTATACCCCCCATATATGGAAATACTTTGAGTATTGAATATCATATTCTATTTGAAATAAAAATATTAAGAGATTTATGGTAAAAATGAAAAGAAAAATTAAAAAATATTATAATATTTAATTATTAAATAAGAAATTCTTCTTAATTTCCATAAATAGTTTGAATATCCCTTAAAAACGCCATAATTTTATCTTCTTTTTTTCTCAATATTTTTAAGGAAATGTAATCTGTATGAAACTGAAATAAAATCTTTTTTTCTTCAAAATATCGACTTTAGTGTGTTTTAGTTTAAAATGATGAAGAAGATAACAATAATGAGATTTCAAAGAAATGAAAGCGATCGAATTACAAAGAAAAAATATATAGGGCAAAAAAAAATAAAAATAAAAACAGAGAGCTTTAAAATTTCATTTGTTTAAATAAAATACCAGATAAAAGCTAAGAAAAATTATATACGAAATAAGAAATATCATGAATTAAAACTCATAAAATCTACTGACTACCATATATACTCATTACTAAATATATTTACATAGTTCTGTATATATATATATAGTTTAGAGTTAAGGTAGTACGCATATTGAAGTAGAAACAAAGCTGTTAGAACGCATACTAAAGTACGCCAAAATTTTTCTGTTCTTTTGTTTCAGGCTACAATTCTTCTACTTCAGGCTATAGCTAGTAATGTCAGTAATTTATTACAACAGTATTTCAAATTTATATATGAGTATTTCCATGTTATACTTTAAAAAGTTGAATTGATCCCTCTTACGGTTAATAGATCTCTAGAGAATTCCCATTTCTAATTTGCAGTTAGGTGGTCGATATCACATTGACATTTCAATATTTGATATATTTCGAAGATACTACTGCAAAGGCTTTTAGTTTAATTCAATAAAACAATGACAATACTCAATGAAAAAGAGAGCAGCTAGCTTTTAAAACCATATTATTGTTAAATAAACTTTCCAAATCTCTGAAGAAACAGGTTGTCAATTCGTTTTAAAAAGGCATCTGAGTATACATAGTATGACCCAGTGGTCTGAAAACTGCTTTCTTCGGAAAGTATCCTTTTTCCAAATATCAATAGTTTAAGATATACTAAATTGCAGTAATTTGTTTTGTAAGTGTTGAAAATTGACATAAAGTATTTTTGATACAGGAAATATTCAGCATGACACTTGCGTGATCAGCTAAATCTCAAGGAATCTATCGTCCTAAACGTTATTGATCTGGTATTAGGTATCGAAGGAATGACTTTTTTTGCTGTAAAGGATAAAAGTATCATCTCATTCCTTTTAAAAGTGGTTAAGATATATTCAACAGTAAACTCAGGAAAATCAGTGCTCTAAAACTATTCCAAATATTATAATATAATGCAAGATTGTGTACTTGATTTTAGAAAAGTTACCTGACTGGCCATTTCGGATTCGAATTTTCAAAATTTGACCATATTTGAACTATACGTGGCTATAAAAAAATTCAACTAACCATTTTTTTTTAAATTCTTTTAGCAAAAAAAACATTTTTACATCACGAGTCATAAGAAATATTGTTTCTTATGACTTTTTTATTTTTTTATCTTTGAAATAAAGTCTATTAAAATAACAGAAAAGATGAATTCTAAATTTTGATATTTCACTTTTTTTTATTTTTTATTTGTAACAGTAATAATGTAGGCATAATGTAGCGATGAAATTGGGCATAGTCACAAGTATTGGGGGATTTAAAAAATTAATTCTCCACACAAGAATAAAGTTCAATTTTTTTTTCAAAAAAAAGCCTAATTTCAAACATAAGCGTTTGAAAGGCGTTGTTAGTTTTCATATCAAAGTTTTCTTTTGTGCGGGGACATAATTTTTGAAATGCCCAATATGAGTAACAGATTGCACGAGTAATGAATATTCACAAGTCATAATATTCAGTCCATTATTTGTTTCAAATTGAACATTAAAAATGGTTAATTAATTAATTTTGTCATATTTGGCTGAATTAAGAGAGTTAGTTATCAACAAAAAGCCCTGAGTTTTATTACTGTTGAACAAAGATATTGTTGTTTGACTTCGTCATTGTTGAATTGTGTAAGTCGTAATTTGAATAAAACATAATAATTTACAATAATTTTTGTTAAAATGAAAAAAATGGTATAAACAATCTTTTTTTTTTTAAATTCAAAAAACAAAATGATAATTAACAGTCAAAACATTATCGGGATTTAAACGTTCGAATTTTCAATACTTGGAAATAAGGATGATATATAACCTCAGAAGATTAACATTGTTAAAGAAATCTCTTTTCTAATCAGTAACATCAAATTCAGGATATTGGAGTCTTTGGATAAATTATGCAAGAACAAAATTGCACTAGGTGACAAAGCCTAAAAGGTAATCACCCTTCCTAAGAAGAAGAGATAGGCAGCAGGCTTTGATGTATTCAAACAAGAATTATCTTCTCTTTCAAGTCTGCTGTCTATTAAATATTCTTTATTATTTTTTTTTTATATAAGTGATGGATAATAAATTTAATTATTAATATCTCAAAAGCAACAAATTATGGTTTACATGTACATATAACATAAAATGTTATTTGTGATAATCAATAGAGAACAATGGTGACTCGTAGGTATGTATTATTGTTATAGAAAATATTTAGGAATTGTTTTAATATTGTGTGAAAGAGATCAAAAGTGTACAAAACCTTGATAGACGTCTAAATGGAACAAAGACAAATGCATTTCTAGATGGATTTCAAACTGCGATGGACTCTATTTAAACAAAAGACATCCAGAGTGAAAAAAAAAAAGGAAAGAAATACCTTTCATTAGCATACCAGAGATGAGACTGCCTGAGTGATAGGGCTTTTCTGACCCCCAATATGTAGAGTTATCTCAGATATGTGCTTAAAGTACCTATGTCACGTTTTGGAACTGTAAAGAATACTGTTCTTTACAAGTTTATTGGAATTTTTTCTTAAAATAGTGGTTGGCTTATGTTAAGATTAATAAAACAATACATTAAGGATTATACAGCACACAAGTATATCTTATAACAACATATTAAATTGACTGTATATTTTTTTCTATTTACTATATTAGTATATTGACATATTAAATTAATCTATTTGATAATTTTTATTGGAAACAGCAAGTGTTGCAGTTTCGAAGTGCTTGTTGTATTAACAACGAAAATAAAAAGTCGAAAATATTTTGTGAACTACCACCTCGTCAAACTTAAATCATCTTAATTTTTTTCAAAAACAATATATTTCTAAAATCTCAGATTCAGAAAGTTCAAGCCAACAGGACAAGTTGTACAGCAAAAACTGTTTCAAATTTTACTAATAAAACATACTGTTATTTGAACAGAGATAATTATATTTCAAATACCATTCCTTTTGAGCGATAAGACCTGCAATGCGTTAATAGTGTTCAAATATACTTAACACAAAATACTCATATATACCACCTTGAGATAATATTTAAATAGGTTTCGAGACCTTACAATATGAAATCTGTATGAAAAAGTTAAAAAACATTTACTTTATCATTATTATGATGATCGCAATGCTGATAGTAATGCTAAGCCAAATTTTTTTTGCAATACCAGAAAATACCAGATTTTTACTGATCCAATTACTTTTTCTTTTACTAAGGGTTAAATAAAGTCATTATGTCAGTTATTATCTGGAAGTTTCAAATTATTATCACTTGTTTGAGAACGAGAATAATTCAAGATATATTTTAACATTTCTTCTAAGTTTTTAGTTATTTTCTGAATCTTCTACTGCTGTTGGATTTAGCGAATTTAATTCAACTATATCATAATGAACATTTCATCCAAAGATATTTTCAGTCATAAATTATAAATTATTACAGTTTTTTTTTATACTTTCACAACAAAAATAATTCATTGGGAAACTTAACTTTGTGCATGTCATGAAACATTTAATGCTAAAATTGTGATATTATATGATGTTTGGGATTCAACAGGGTCGTTTCCTCTGCATTGATGGCCTCCCAAGGGAGGCGTTTCAAGTTATGACTTGACTTCAACTTCAAGTATTTTAATGACGAACATTTAGGAAGGGTTAAGAGAACGGTGGACACATTTTTATGTCATAACAAATGTAAGAGACCATAAAAAAAGAACATTCAGATATGATAATTCTTCTTTTATATTTCTTTATTATTTTACAGTTCATTGAAAAATTTACAATTAGGATGTAGCCTGAACGAAGGTGATGCATGTTTAACATTAAGAAAGATTAAGAATCTAAATAGATTATTGAAAGTAAACAACAATTAATTGTTCCTGGTAATCTTTACTTAAAAGTATTGTTATTTCTTACTAGGGATTGATTTTTCAGCCATTCTCTCTTAATACGGAACAGCAATGATTTGAAGTACATCAGCCCAGCAATGATTAGGCACCAGTATCAATCCTAATTCCGTCTCCAAACTCATGCCCTGCTATCTATCTCACAGGCCTTCACACTTCCATTCACGTAACTTTAGGCTTATACGTATAACATAGGGTTTTGAATGACCTTAAAATTCATCTATTTTGATGATTTAGTCTTGAAATGTGATTCTATACTGTTTTAGTGTTTACACTACCACTTTTATAACGTATTTATTTTCAGATGTAATTGTAAAATTAACTGTTAAATGAATGTACTTATGCCTATAATACATAAAAACATTTCACATGAACACGTGAAATAACAATCAATGATCACACCACAATAAGAAATGGTCAAACTCAGTTGGGTTTTTGACTCTGACGAAGACCGCTTGTTACGGTTGAAAGATCTTAGTCTTGTTTCCCCATTTCTATAATACATATATAAAATTTAAAGGGAATTAGGTGGAGAGGTCGGGCATCAAATACGCAAATACATTCTGTTATATAGTTGGCATATGTTGAGGTTAATATAAAATTACATTAAAGATTATACACATACACAAGTATACGTTATAGCGATATATTAAATTGACTGATTAATCCATGTGAGAATTTCTATTGGAAAAAGTGGAACCAATTTCCAATTGTTCATAAGGTTTCATACTGCAGTAAATGGATAAAACAATGTCTCCACACAAAAGAAGTTTTCTTCATTCAAACCACGCATTTGGAACACTTTGTGTCCATCGTCAGGTATACATCCAATGGAATTATGCTTCCTTGACGATGAACACAAAGTGTTCTAAACGGGTAGTTTGAATGAAGGTTAGGTTAGGTTAGGTTGCAGTGGCAGTCCCACAAGGGAACACACGTAGGCCAAGCATTGGCGCTTTGTGATACCACACAGTGAAGATTGATTCTACAGTGGGAGTCCTAAATTTTGCCTAACTCAAATGTATTTAGAGTAGGGATCTTTAACGAGCACCTGACATCGTACAGGCTCGGAACCGACGGTTTAACGTCCTTCTCCGAGGGACGACGTGATCAGATTTATTCACCACCCGCGTGAATAAATCGAGGGCCAGGTGAGGATTGAACCCCAGTCCTATCAGTTCAGAGGTGAGCACGTAACCACTGAGCTAGCCTAGTTTGAAGCTGATCATACCTGTCCGCTCAAAACTGTTTGGTAAAAAAAATCAGTGAAATAAAATTTAAATCTCTAACAACTAGGGATTAGTTATACTTAGTTATAACTAGGGACTATATACTTATCTCTAAAAGAAGAGAGATTAGAATATACACACGATTTTATATTGAGATTTCCAACAAGGACTGATGCAAGAGAGCAAGGACATCATTTCACGATTTTGTGGGGAAGCAATGAACACGCAAGACAGCAGATCAATGAAAGACGATGAAAGTTTGTGAATTGCCACTTATTCTGTCGATACTGAGTGAAAGAATAATTAAAACCTTTTCTAATGTACTTTCAAATTACATGAAATCTAAAGTATCGCAGTATGACCCACTATTTTATTAAAGAAATGCATATGAAAAGACATTATTGAACCTTCGTAAACACATTACATACAATACAAATCGCAACGATGATTGAAATGTATAATTTTTTTTTTATGATTGAATCACCCTCATTGTAATAAAACTTCTCAATCATTGTTTAAGATTAAACGGGGGGGCACTGTGTTCATTATTGTTGAAAAAAGTACATATTTTATTTGCAGTTAAATCCTAGGGTGGAAATCAAACAGCAGTTGTTTTGAGTACAAACAACATTTTGCTATTTATACCATCATGATGGCAATATCGAGCACAGTCTTTCAGTTGCTTATGTTTACATAACGTTATATAAGAACATAAGAAATAGTTTCAATTTTGCATTAACCTATAGTAAAGCATCATTCTATAGTTAGATATACTAAAAGTTGATATTATCAAGTTGATCATGTGGACGTTTGAGTGTATGTTTTTTGCAATAAACGAAAATAATAGAATCATTATATCCAACCATTGACGTATTTTTCTTTTTTTCTTTTTGTTCAGGCTAAATGAGAACAGGAGAAAATATATTTTGAACAGTATCTCAAATCTTCAATGTTTTAGAAAAAAATCCGGTAGGCGTCATCTAAAAAATAGGAAGTTTTAACGTCCTTCGCACTAAGATTGATAGCTACTTAAAAGTCAATTACTTGAGTGATAGATTTCCATAGATGATACACTATTACAATTTATTTGTATTCTAAGTCCTTATATTTCTGTATCTATTTCCATATAATAACATACATACACATTTTACATAATATAAATAATAATATAATATTAATAATAAAGAGTTGCAAAAAAGAGAAGAAAGAAATTGATGATATGAACTTTTCCTAAAGGAATTCAGTTTCAATGTTATGTTTTAAACCATAAAGGAAAATAAATATATTTTGTTCTTATAATATCCCGTTATTTTAAGAAGAATAGCTAAATAGAAATAAAATAACGAATCCTGGTTTTTTTTTAAAGAATACGTTGTTAGGACAGATGGGCAGCTATTTGTTAAGAATTGTCTAGACTCGTTTGTGTATTTCTAGAAGATAGAAATATATTACGCACACCAATAGAAAGATGTTTACCTAACGTCAAACACAAAGTGTTCGAAACGCGTAGTTTGAATGAAGAAAACTTCTCTTTCGTGTAAAGACTTTGTTTTATACCCCAGTATGACCATTATTTTTTTGTTTTAAAACAACAAAGATAGTGTATGCCTGCTGACCTTTGACTATAAAAGCTCAAGGCAGAAGATAACTCCGTCGTGATGCCAGAAATAAATTAATAACAAGAGAGTGGCAGAACATATATTCGTTTATCAATGTATAAACATAAGCGGAAAATATAAAATTTCAAAAATTAAGTTTCTCAAAATCTTTCAACAAACACAAAGTCTTCACAGAGTCACAAGTTAAGGTAACTTTGAGTCATAAAACTCCCAGGCAACTTGAGTATAGCATATTTATAAAGCTGAGTGTAAATGTTGAGATAAAATATTCATAGATCTGACTGGTAAAGCGCTAAAATTGCATGTCATACAAGACAAGTACTCCATAATTAGAGGTGAACAAAGTAGCGTTTTATTTTTGCTTATAAATAATGATTCATGAGGTAAATAAATGTATGAAAATCAAGATATGAATTGGACAGAAGCTAAAATGACTAGATATGAAAGCTGAATGTTCTTAAGAAATATTATAGAATCTCTTTAAATTAAATGGAATAGGTCAAGAACTATTTAGGTTTTGATGGTTTATTTAAATAGAATAGCAACTGCTTTTTCTTCAGGATTGACAACTAGAAAATAGTTTTTACTTATTTCTTCCTGAAATTCTCTGTCTAACCTGACTTGCTCTGTCCAGCATTATGTTCCTCATCCTTGCTGTTAATGTTCCTTTAAATACCTATCTTGGCATCTTCCCTTCTTATCTCCAGTCTCCTGACAGTCTTACGAATAGAATACACTTAAATTTCTAACCTGACGATGACTATTGCATAGTCGAAAGCTTGTGTTTATGGATAGTAAGTTATGTTAAATTATTTACCTGTGATGTTAGTCTTTCAGTTGTATTAAAAAAGTTGATATTTATTAAAGTGTTTCGAAGAAAGTGTCTCAATGTCCTTTGGACAACCTATCTGGGAATTACCACCTTCTATTTGTAAGACTGTCAGGAGACTGGAACAACTTAGTTTTGAAAGTTGTAAATGCCGAAGCTGCGGTCATTTCAACAAAATATGCTTCCAAGAAGATTTGCTGCCAACCTATACTAATATATATATATATATATATATATCGAATAAAATGAAAGGTTCGTATGGACTCATGAACACACAGAAAAGAACAGAGAAAGCCAATAGAGAAATCACTTCGACATTTAGCAGTTTTCTTGTCAACGCAAGTACTTCGTGCTTCTTCCTGATGATGACAGACGTCGAAATGTCAAAGTGAGATTTGTTCTGTTCTTTTCTAAGTGTTAATGAGTATATGTACATTATATATATTTAAGTATATATATTAAAAAGTGTATGTCTGATTTTACCTTGTTAAGTTCTGTGGACAATTTTTCCGGAGCTTCACAGAATACCTGCAAAAGATTCATAAGGCCAAAATTAGTTGAGAAACCATATTTAGTAACACAAAAATTATAACTAGAGAATACGACTTCAAAGTGCTGAGAACACTTCAAGCATTCTACATCCTTGAGAAAACACCGAATATTAATGAAAAGAAGGAAAATTTAGCAAGCAGCTGAGGATGTTTGGAAGACTCGTACAAGGCAAAAATAAAGAAGAAATTAACTAAACGAAGTGGTAGTCAACCACATCAAGGCACTCTAGATCAGTGTTTCCCAAAGTGGGCGGTACCGCCCTCCTGGGGGCGGTGCATTGAAATCGGGGGGCGGTAATGCAAAAAGGAGCGGGGATTCTATTTCCATAAATTGAAAATGTTCATGCAATATAATTTCTAAATTTAAGTGTAAACACGACATGTAAACTTCTAGGAAACGTTTTCTTAAAATTATTTGTTTTTATAATTAATTTTTATGTTAAAAGTATCTTCTCACCTAAGTTTCTTTTATTGTATATTAATTCTTTTGCATGAATATACTATGAAACAATACATCTATTCGGTTCTAAATAAATATTGGATTAGTAATTATTTCAATTTAATTATTAAAATGTTACTTATTTGGTTATGTAGTCTAGGAATCTGATTATTATTCAAGGGTGTTAAGTTATACGTTTATGGACCCAAGGGGGCGGTCACTCGAAAAAGTTTGGGAAACACTGTTCTAGATGAAGAAAAGCATAACGCCTTATCTAGGAAAGCGAAGATGAATGAACACAGCCTGACAGTAACAACAGCGGTCCCCAAGCCGTATATTGAATCCTCTGTCAGTGTTACAATGTCTAGTAGTTATCTAAATTTATTTTATTTTATTTATACTTAGCTTCATTTGTTTAAACTGTTAAATGTGTTCATTTAATGTCATATCTAATCTAATTTTAAATCCTGAAGATGGTTAATTGTGAGTACTAAAACTTTTCGAACATTATGTTATATCATAAGAAGTATGGCGTATTAATTGATGTCTTTAGAAACCCTGAATGGTAAAAATGTTTTAAAAATTGGAAAAATTCTCCTATGTAAAGGTAAAATTGCACATATACTTTTTAAGTCTATGTATTCAAGAAGGACAGCTCCCAACCTTTACGAATATGTATATATATGGTTGAAATTTGCAGCAGCTTCTGCACTCACTAGCTTTGCAAAGCTAGTGAGTGCAAAAGCTGCTGCAAATTTCAACCACATATGTTTAAGAGAAGACCTGCTGCCAACGTATTCTAATATATATATATATATATATATAAATCAATGATCAAACCACAATAAGAAAATTGGAAAACAAGACTAAGATCTTTCAACCGTAGCAAGCGGTCTTCGTCAGAGTCAAAAACCCAACAGAGTTTGGGTTTTTGACTCTGACGAAGACCGCTTGTTACGGTTTAAAGATCTTAGTCTTGTTTTCCCATTTTCTTATTGTGGTTTGATCATTGATTGTTATTTCACGTGTTTATGTGAAATCTTTATATATATATATGTATAAGCATTTGTGTGTGTGTGTGAGTGTGTGTAAGTGTAAATTAAATTAAAATGAAATTTATTTATTAAACATAAGTTGCCTCCCAGAGTTGATGCCGAATATATAACAGTCAATATTTTTGGAAAAGTAAGATACATTTTTTTATTTAATTTTCAGATAAGTTATGCAGTAGTTGCTGGGAGTAATATGAATATATTGGATCTTAGAAGGAATTGTTAACATATAATTCCGAGAACAAACTCAATTCTATTACCATCGTCACTAAGGCTGATTGTAACAACCTTCACAATTGGTCAAAGTCCACCAATAATATTTTAAACCCATAGAAATAAAATGTCAAACCCAATAGAAAATAATGTTTTGATTTGTGAAATTTCACAGAAAACATATGTAAGTCTTCAATAAAATAAATCTTAAATATGATAAAGGAAATATGAAAATATTTCAAGAGCATTCAAGGCCGGATTACTTTTCCTGATTTCCTCAATTATTATTGTGGTGATTTCTTTGAGTTATATTTCTATTCTACAAGCAATACTTGTGACTTTTCAAACGTTTACTCAGACATAATGGTCGAATAAACATTTCCGAATAAATCAGCTCTACTAGAACTTTAGCTGTATTAGGGTTGGTAAATTTTGATTTTTTTTTCAGCGGATTTATTTCAATAGTGGCTCGTATATTGTCTTCTTTTTTAATAATATTTATGAATAGTTTTGTTCAAATATTTTTTTTTTAAATAAACTTATGAATCTTAAAGTTACAATCATGTATCAACGGAGTCATATTTCTCAAAAAGTTTAAGAGATAGAAGATTTTAGAATTAAACTCAGGATCTGACTTCTATATATTTAACCATGAACAATCATATTGATAATAAAATTAGGCAAGATAGACATACTTTATTTAAAACGTATAAAATAATATTAAGTTCAATGAAAAAAAAGTTGAAATTATTTTAATTTCTTTTTCGAGATTCCAACGTTTCATTATCTGTTACACCTATATGAATGAAACGAAGTAATGTAAAGTGAAATCAATCTAACACGTTTTGTTTAATTTTCGGGTATGTAAATATAAAATTAAAGTAAATCACTAACAATTTACCATATAGATAGGTAATTCAAAAAATAAGTGGTAGCACTTTTCCAATAAGGCCAGGTTTCACAAGTATAGTTAAATCGAACCCTTTCATTATAAATAAATATTTATTACAATTTATCAAAAGCAATAATTCAAGAATAAGATCAATCATTTTTATGTACATTTTTTTCCACAGAGGTTATTATAGAGTGTTTGTGAGTTTGTTTGATTCATTGTTTGTTCACGCATATCCCGTGGAGATAGAGACCTAAATTTAAATATATATTATTCATTACCTGAATAATGTTAAATAAAAGAAAATTATCACCGTATTGCTAAAATTTGAGCTAGGATAGCAAGTGTCTTGCGTGCTCACCGATGACTATAGTGCAAATGTATTATATATAAATGTAACGAAAAAAAATTTTTTTAATTGAATATTTGTGTAATATAAACACTGGTAATAGACTAAAGCCATGGAGGCAGAGTAGCCCACTGGCTTGCTTGATCGCCCATAACAGCAGCACAAATATATTAAAAATAAATGTAAAAGAAATATTTGAATTTAAAATTTGAATAATATAAACAGGGGTATTGAAGTAAATCATGGATGCGGGGTAGCCAGTCACTTGCGTGCTCGCCGATGACATTAGTGAAAATGTATTATATATAAATGTAACAAAAAAAACTGTAATTTAAAATTTGCGAAATATAAACACTGGTTAAAATAAAGGCATTGAGCAACAGTAGCTCAGAGGCTTGCGTGATCGCTGATGGCAGTAGTGCAAAAGTGTTGTACATAAATATATCAAATATATAATAAACATTAGAGGTTAAAAATGAATAATTGTAGAAACAAACTTGAACACAAATGTCGGATAAAATACGAATGTTCTAAAGTAATATTATAAAGACGTATTCCTTTCACTAATGTTATTTTATGTAAGTAAATAGATTGAATATTTGAGTTTACAAGTTTTGTTTATTTTAAGTATATTTCATTGTGTATATAACTTGAATTGATGTTTTATTTATTTATATGATAATAAAGTAATTTTTTTTTTACTTTTAACTGATTTTTATTTTGCTAAATATACTTATTATATATATGTCTTCAATCATGTTAAGAATACTATATCAAAAGCTTGGGTTATGTAATAATCTGTTTCTGCGCCTTAATAACAAGAAACAACAATTGAAATTATCCCTGTCAATCATGTTCAGTGAATTAATTTCAGTTATTGTTATAATTTCTGAGTGACACAAAGGGTCACGGGTAGTCTGGTACTAAATATTAAAGGATCAAGTATTTGTCATTTTCCTATATATTTCATGTGGGAGATTGAAATTCTTCTTTACACACACGACGAGAGGACGTAAATTTCTCGTTTATTGAGCATGCCGCATATCAGGTACTCGTTATAAATCCGTACTTTAATAAACTTGAGTAAGTTAAAACTTAGGATTCCTGTCATTTTAATGCACTTTTATTAATTGATGATTTAGCTGATCTCGAGTTCTGATTCTTTTTGTAAACTTTGCACCACTGATTCTTATAATCATCAGATTGATTATCCTGTCGGAAGCCATACATATTGGTTAATGTACATATCTTTAGAGTGAAATGAACACTGCTATTGAACTGTATTAATGCTGAATCTATGATACTTTCTACCACTAGACCACAATGTCCGAAGAACAAGATTTTAGAGCATTAGCAAAGATTGGTATCATCGTCATTATCCATTTTCAATTGCCTTTTCTTCAACATTTTCTGAACTTTTAGTAAATAAATAAATTATATATATTCATTATAGTAATCTTTGATAAAATATCTATCTGTCTTATATCAATTAACCTTAATGAGTTAATTTAGTGGAAGTAAGTTTCTCAGTAGAAGTCCTTAGTGGCCCTTTTAGTTTTTAAGATGTGACTTAAGAAGTGATTATCTTATCTTATCAAGAAGTTTAGAAACACTTCGAAAGTTAGTACATACTTTTGATCTAGTTAAAAGTAATTAATTACGTTAACTACTGTAGTATATCGACCAACAATTCACAAAGATAAAAAAAAATAGAATAGCACTTGTAATTGAGTTTGTATTAAATAAATAGTAAATCTAGAAAATATTTACGGAACATTAAAAAGAATATAAAATGTTTTGAAAATATTTTTCTTAAATAACAAACGACAACAGCATAACAAAGTTAATAAACATGAGGAAATAATTTTGTGACAAAAAATTGAATAAACTTAGTGATTTCAGTGTGTCTGGCATCAATTATTTTTAGCATGACACCAAAAAATGGTGCCTGATACATTTGTATGTATATATTTCTTAAGTTTTAAGACTTTATATATATATATATATATATATATATATATATATATATAATATCAATGATCAAACCACAATAAGAAATGGGAAAACAAGACTCTTGTCTTATTTTTGATTAGTCTTGTTTTCCCATTTCTTATTGTGGTTTGATCATTGATTGTTATTTCACGTGTTTATGTGAAATCTTTATATATATATATATATATATTACATCAATGACTAAAAAGTTAAAGTGAAGAATTCTAATTAGGACATCCAGATATTACTACAAGACGAGAGGTTTACTATTTCAGAAATGTTATACTTCAGTAAGTCATTTCACTTGATTGTTGCCTGCATCTCACATGAATTAACTATTAACAACGATTGAGGTTAAGCCCAGGAAAAGATCTACCTCCTAGAAGACTAATAAATGCTTCTTCTGAAGCTCTCAGAGTGACTTTAGAATTTGTGCTATTTCTAAAGCTTCTTTAATTTGTCATATGCCAACAGTCATTGAAACTGAGTCGGTGAGAACTGGCATGAGTAGGAACGGGCGTCTCTGAGTTAAGACAAACCGACGACCTGCGATTATTCATACGCAGGTTTGGCTTGGAGGAAGCGAAACCCAGATAAAAAAGAATCACACTGGGTGCAATCCAAAACATAAACGCAGTTACCAAAAGTATAAGAAGTCTTGTGAGAGATAGGGTAGGTGCGTTTGCTGAGGAAAGAATTAAATGAAGGAACAGGATTGTTGATAGAGCAAGTAAGACATCCACGACCTCCACATTGAATCATACCACCAGCAGTATTGGGATATTATCCCAACGCGCACGAGCAACTTTTTCGTGCTATATTTTAACTTTTGTAAGTACTTATTTTTTGTCATTGTAATGTTTTTATTTTCTGTATTTGTTTTTAATTCATTGTAATTGTTGTTATTTTTTTATTTGTATTTTGTGTCGTATTAAAAAGTTTGCCTTTCGTCTGGAAGTTGTGATTTTCTTTTTACATCTGCTCATGCCAAATTAAGATGTCTCTTGGGCAATTAATATGGCTTTTAACACCAGCCCACCGCAAGGTTGTTCGTAAATTGGAGCAGACCAGCTTAAAAGTCGTTAACGCAGAGGCTGCTGTGTACTTTAATGAAACATGTTTAGTGAAGATTTGCTGCCATCATACACAAATATATATAGATATATATATAACAATTAAAATAAGCAGTGACACATAAACTGAAACACAACAAAGACTCACTTTTCAATATTTCGACCGCCATTACGGTCGAAATATTGAAAAGTGAGTCTTTGTTGTGTTTCAGTTTATGTGTCACTGCTTATTTTAATTGTTATTTGTCCTGCCGGACCGTTTTTCGTTTATCATGGTATATATATATATATATTTGAGATATCATGCCGAAATGTCTAAATTATTCTAAAATTCATAAACATAAAAGGTTAAAAAGTGTAATCCTACATAAACTATTCCAATAGTTAGTTAACAAACTATATTGATGCAAAAGTAAATATTACCAGTTTACTAAGTGTTTGAAATTTCACTAAAAGTACGCTCTGCCCGTAAAATGTTTTAAAACAAGGTATGTAAAACATATATATGGATGGTTAAATATATGTATGGAGTTATATATTTATAACTCCACACTGATTATATTTCTTGATAAAAGTTGATATAAATACGTTGTTATAAAAAAGTTAATGATAGTGTTTCCCTCATTATTCTTGTTGTATATGAGATTTTTGTGTTGTTTTTAATGTCATATTTGATTCCAGACTCTCCTTAATAGGGCACCTTTTCAATTTATTTCTAACAAGTACATACATCAAAGAATTGTTTGTACTATGACTGAGTCCACAATGATTATTAACAGGCTTGCTAATTTTTAAAATAGTACCACTACCTAATTTTTTTTTGTATGTTTAATCAATGGCTCATTTTTGTAATAAATTCTTTCAAATAGGTATAAAATAATATTCTTTGAAATAACATTTTTGCATATTTTTATAGTGTTGTAAGCAGCTAAGTTGGCAATATCTCATACTAAAGCAATTAAATAATTATTGGAGCAATTATTAGTATTTAATAACTGAAAGTTCTGTGGGATTCCATAAATAGATTTTTCTTATCCTTTGAAATTCTGTTATCACATAAAGACTGAAGAGTACAATAAATATACAACAGGAATGTTAATTTTCAAAATTGAACGATAATAGGTCAAGAGTGCTAGAGATGTTACAAAATCTGTTTTATTTATCGGGTCTTTGAACACGTGCCAACGGGATTAAAATGCGATCATCTACATCGAAGTAACTGAAGAGCCACTCGTGGCTTGCATTCTTCTGCATTTCAATCACTATCCGATTTTATATAGTTCAAAGTTAGTAAATTAAAACAAATACAAGGAAAACCACTATTAGAAATTCTAATTTTTCGTTTTAATCTGCTTCAGGAGAGTATAGGGAGAGAGACAAACAAACAACAAATTGATTACAGACTAAACTTGAAGATTGATTTCTCTCCTTGTTCTCTTCTAAACGAACTCACAACCTGTAAATGTATGCTTTTTCTTTAAATGCTGTTACATTACTGACATTGAACTATTCCTGTCCGTTTTGCAGCGTTTTTACAACTTGAATTTATATATATACATTAATAAAAAGATTTCACATAAACACGTGAAATAACAATCAATGATCAAACCACAATAAGAAATGGGAAAAGAAGACTAAGATCTTTCAACCGTAACAAGCGGTCTTCGTCAGAAACAGCTGGGTCTTTGAGACCCAGAAACCCATCAGAAATCGTTGGGTTTTTTAATCTCTGACGAAGACCGCTTGTTAAGGTTGAAAGACCTTAGTCTTGTTTTCCCATTTTCTTATTGTGGTTTGATCATATATATATATATATATATATAAAGTTTCACTTAATTAAACGAAACACGATCCAAACTGGACACAATACGAGTTCAAAATTCAAGAAGAGTAACACTCAGAGTAAGAAAACACACTTACAGACTCAAATTTTCGGGTAATCCGTCTTCAGGAGAAAAAGCCGTTACTAGCCGTTGCGTCTACAATGTGCTTGGTCTCCCTTTCTCTTTTCTCCTGAAGACGGATTGCCCGAAAATTTGAGTCTGTAAGTGTGTTTCTTTACTTTCTGTGCTACCCATCTTCAATTTTGAACTGTTATTGTGTCCAGTTTAGTTCGTCGTTCCGTTTGTCAATTATATATATATAATACAACATTAAAATTGGTTAGGTTCTAGGCAATATGGTTTTGTATGGTCAGCATGACCAGCAATTATAAGAATGACCATGCAAAACCACATTGCTTAGAATCCAACCAATGAAAGATTTTAGAAGGAATGCTTAAACCACTTAAACGGTTTGTTGATTTAGACATTTATTATATACCAGAGAAGCGACTGCCTCTCTTATCATACCAGACTTGTCACTTCTTTGATAAGGGAGATGGAAAGGAACGGTTTGAGAAAGTAGGTTTAACACTGACAGCATAGAAAGCCTTTCAATAGTAGATTTTGCAGTTACCTAAAGAACAAGAACTTAATACTGGCCACATATCTCGATCCAAGGTTCAAGACTACTTGCCTAGACATTAACTACAAAGGACTGCCTCTTAAAGAGGCCATTGCAGTCTGGATCACCCTAGAAAGTCAAGATATCTGCACTATAACTAAAGAAACTTTTGACGCCTCTCCTGCGCCTGAAGTACGGCAAGGCATAGACTGATCTGATATATTTGAACAGAAAAATGAAAACGAAAGTGAATATACCTTTAGTTTTGAAAATGTTTCTCAAAATTAAAGAAAAAAGAACAAGAAAAAATGGAAAACTAACGCAAGACGAAAGATGTGATAAAACAAGTAGCGAGTTCAAGAACAAAACTGCGGTAAACGCAGTTACCAGAGGTACAATTGGTCTTGTAAGACATAGGGTAGATGCGTTTTTGCTAAGGAAGAAAGGATAACAAATAAAGGAATTTAATTTCTATATTTAAAGTCATTGCAGTATGTGCCTATAGTGAACTTAGTCACTTAGTAAACTATGCAGACTCTGTTAGGCAAACTGCCTAAGTTATTGTTTTGGCGGGGCAGGCCAACGACTGTGACAATTAAAATTCCCCTATCTTCGCTACAGCGCTTGTGTTAAACAATCATCACTTTGACTCTTATACAATTTAGGAATTACAATTACTTCTAAGTATACTAATAAGTATACTTTACAATTTGACTCATAAATAGGAATTTTAGTTTTCGTGAATCTATCAATTTTGAGTTGTATGATATCAGCCCAGAAGGTCTAATGAATATTTCTAATTGTCTTTCTGTTCAAGTGTTCATGTAAATATATACGATTCATTTTAAAACTTTGTTTTCAAAAATTTTTATTTTTAAATTGTAATCCAAAATTTTCGCTTTTGCAAACATTTTAGAATGACACAGCTTTAGGGTTCCTCTTATCAACGCCATCTGAATTATTCCATTTTAAAATAATCCTCTCGTTCAGATTTTCTTATTTAAACATTAATTTAATACAAAAATCAATGTATTAAACTATTTGTTAACAAATAAAAGCAATGTAATCAATATATACTTAAAATTAATTAGTCATAATATTAAAAATTAATATAAGTAAACCTTAAACCTACTTTGAGGTTTTATGTTTTTATTTTAGTTTATGAAGTCAAGTCTATTTAACTTCATGTTTTTTAAGTTGAAATCAGAAATTTTAGATCAGTAAGCCTTGAATAGGCAAAATATTGAGGATAAAGATAGGGATGAATCTCCATTTACTTGCCTGGGCTCAGCACATCGTCGGAAATCGCTCAGGACATCGTCAGACTCGCTGAGCATCGTCGACATGCACAGGACATCATGATCGGACTCGCACAAGACAGTCGGATCGGAATCTCGCATTGGACATCGTCGGACATCGCTAAGCACATCGTCGGACATCGCTCAGGACATCGTCGGACATCGCTCTGGACATCGTCGGACATCGCTCAGGACATCGTCGGACATCGCTCAGGACATCGTCCAACATGGGGATCCCAAAATTTTGACAATATTATTTCTTTCTTGCAATGATTGATTGATTCAGAAATATTAATCAACAATATAGAATAATTTATTCAATCTTTACTAATTTAGAATTGAATGATCTTGTTGGAAAGAAAACAAGAAGGTAATTCAAATGACTTACATTTTTCCAAAACTTGTTAATTTTAATAAAACGACACCAACAGACAAAATGTTCGAGGAAATAAATAAAAAGAATGTTTATCACATTCATATAAATTTGGATCATATCCTTAATTCATTCTTAATTTTTTTATAATAAACTTAAAAAAATCAATAATTTGTTTAATGTTTCTTGTTACATGTAATGTTAAGATTTTCTCTCAAATTAAATGTATTAACTGCATGTAAAGAAAAAGTTAATACAATAAAATTTATTAAATATCAAAATTTAATAATGATGATTCTATTTAATATCTAAAACTAAACTTATTTGAATTATCATAAATTTGAATTATAAATACCAATATTATCATCACAACTTCAGTAAAATTAAAACAAAATATGAAGCCTTTGTTTATTATAAAACATTTAATTACTATATACCAAGTATGAAAAATTTAATTATTTATAATTAAACCAAGAGATTAAATAAGAAATAAATACTTTAAGGGAAGTCGAATATTTTGTAAATGTACTAATTACAGTTGTTGTGTTACCAGAGGCCTTAAATTAAAATCCATTTAATTAAAGGGTCTCTGGTGGAAGCAATATTGTTTTGCTAAAGATTGATCCACTTTGCCATACAATCTGATGTTCACAGAACTGCCTTTAGTTTCTATTGTATCCATCTCTTTAGCATTACTATTTTATTTTTGTATATTTTACAAATTTACATGAAAACTGTTTTCGTTATTTCGGTTAAAATAATTAAAGAAGTTTTAATTAATTTTTCATTAAAAAAATTGCAATTTTTAAAGTTGAACTTTTTTTACATACTTTAATTTTTTTATTAAACCTCTAGCAATATAATATTTTTTTGTATTTTTGGCATTCAACTATATAAAGTATTATAAATTGTTAAAAATGTGAGAATATCATTAATATAATTTTTTTATAAGATTGCCTCAAGTGTCAGTAATAGAGATCATACTTTTGCCAGAGAAGCTAGGTTAGTCGATATGTTAATGCTGTTAACCAAGCATTTCAAAATATGGCGAAGTGAGTATGATTGTAATTTTCTGTGCGTTTATTCCTTTCTTATATAGTAGCATAGATATATTACATTACAACAATGAAAAACGATTCAATTTGGATCGCAACAATTCAGAAATAAATTGATCTCTGCTGACAATAGAAAACCACGCAATACAATTTTTGGCAGAGACATCACAGAGAAAAGAGAAAGTTAGTTATATACATATCTAAGTAACCCCCCCCCCCCCCCACCAGCATACACACTCACACACATACACACACAATACACAAACACACACATACACACTGAAGACACTAAGTCATCTTCAGGGTAATTATATAAAATTTAGTAAATAAATAATGTTATTGATACGTTTGGATGAAGAAAAAATGAAATTATTTAGAGACCTTGAAAAACTTAAGGAAAAAATGATTTCCGTGAAATGTGGTCTGCTGAAATATGGCAAATCAAGAACTCTTCCCAAATTTTACAAAATGTATATTATTATATATAGTTTCTGTAGTGACTTCCTTTGTTTCTTTCCTATGTGTTAAAGTATATATATATTTATTTATTTATATCTGAAAAACAAAATGCGGTCTGGTAGATTACACTTATAATAAACTGTAACACCTAGAAAGAAACATACGAGAAACTCTCTATATTTCGACTGTTATGGTGGTCGAGTCTTGGTTGTGTTTTTTTCTATTTGTTTGAAACAAATTCTTTCTGTGTGTTGTGTCTCACAGTTTATTTTAATTATAAATATATATATATATATATATATATATAATTAAATATATATATTATATATTTTTTTATTATATATGTATATGTTTTCATATTCCACTAATTTAATGTAATTATAAATTGATTCCTGTCTACCTTATTTCCTGCGACCTGGCCCGCATGGGGCAACACTGTTGGTCTCCAACCGTCTCTGAACCAGTGCACTTGGTTTCCCTCTCTTATCTCTCCTGAAAACGGCTGAAACCGAAAATTAGAGATTGTAAGTGTGTTCTTTTTATTTCTCTAGGTTTCTTTGTCTATATTGGACTATATTTGTCCGTTTTCGATCGTATTTCCAACGAAAAAGTGTATATATATATATAATATATATACACATACACAGTAAATAGCAAAACACACACACTCTCTTTTTTTTTTGGTTTAACCGTCATCAGGAGAGAAGAGAAAGGAACACCAAGCGCACTTGCGAAGATTAATATTATTGTCACAAGTAGCTGGTTCACGGGAACCAAGAATAAGTGAAGAAAGTGAAAAACGACAGAATAAAATAATAATTCATATAACTATGAAAATAATTAAATAATAAGGGAATGAGGAACCAGAGACTGCTTAAGTAAAGAGGGTTCACAAAGTTAATATGGTAAGAATAAAAGTATACCTTTGTCATAATTATCAATATAATGCAGAAATTGCTTTTTCTACTTAAATATATCAACAACAAGAAATATTATTGAAAAATGAGATATTGAACCAAATCTAATCCAGGATTTATGATGATTGTGAATTGAAAGAACTGGCATTTGATCCTTGTAGAGGATTTATACAACTAAGGAGATTGGATTTCAACTTGGAATAAGGAAGGGAGCAATAAAGGATTAGAGAATCGAGTTACACAAAAAACGTTTGCACTGATGAGTGGATACTAAAGTAAATAGAAAAGCAGAAGCAGTCAACTAACATAATTGACTTATTTTTAAATTTATTTTGCCTTATTATTCTTGTTATAAGCAAATAATTTTCAATGTTTTATTATAGGTATTCAACATTCTAACTGAAATATACAGGGTTAACAAGAAAAAAAGTATAAAACAACACTAATAATAACCATATGATATGACAAAATAATTAAACAATTTAATGTTAAAGTTTAAAAGTTAATCTTATTCTTGAATTGTGTCACCTAAGATTTATCTTTAAATTTACGTGTAATAAAATTGAATCTTCACCGTCTGAAAAGAAGATAAATTCGATTGGCACATCTTTATGAGTTCTATTCACACAATATTCAGTTTGGATCTTTTTATATTTTTTTCAAATGATTCGAATCAACACACGATGCAGTGCATATGTAATGTTCTGGGACCTGAACTAGTTTTAATACCAAATTAAATGGAAGAAATTTGTATTTAGCGAAAGAATCATTCACTATTTAACATGATTAATATTTAGAAAAAATATATTTTTAGCAACTATTTATTTTACACTTAACTTTTTGATCTTGTGGTATTAAAAGTGGTAATTAAAACTTGTTGTTATAATAATATGTTATGATAATATTTTTGTCCATTTTATCATGTAAATGATATCATGTTATCATAATCATGTGATCATAACTTGATAACATCATGTCCGTTTTATCTAGTACATTTTTATACTAGATGAGAGACAAATTGTAGCCCTAGTACAGTGTTATGGTAGCAATTTCGTACATTTTAACATAGTAATAACAACAATTTTGTAAATTGCAACACGTTATAATAGACTAATAGCAGCTGTAATATCCGAGGAACTACGTGCTTAGATTTATTTACCTACCGCGTGAGTAAATCGATGGCCAGAGAGGTATTTACCAGTCCAGAGGCAAGCACGCTGTCACTGGGCCACTCTGGCCCCTTCTAACTCCCTTAAATTGCGATTTGCAAGGGGAACAATTAGCTCTATTTGCAACCTGTTAGCCTACATGATGGGGCTTTTTGAGTTCTGACTTCAGTATAGAAGAAGTGAAATATCAGAGAAATATGGTGAAAGCTAAAGGACTTCTATTAGGAATGTACTCAGGGATTTATTCTCCGAGAAGCAACAGCAAAAGGACTTTTCCCGTCTGTGCTGGAGCGGTGTTGTGGAACAGTGAACGCCTGTTCAGCTTTCCAAGACGTTTCTTTGTCAATTAGTTTGAAGGAATTCCATCATAATAGGCATCTGTGATGATACAGTTCTCTTCCAGGAAGTATGCCAGCATAAACAACCTCCGTATCTCACAAAATCAAGACCATTCATCTTGATTAGATTGCTGGAACTATATGACAGACACTTGTTGCATTGTTCTTCAACTCGGCGTTATATTTAAGACCTACGAGTTATCAGCAGTCAGTCATGTTGATGAAAATAACATTAGTTTTTAAGTAAGTAATGATATTGCTGTCACTCTAATAAGGCTAGTCATAACACTACTGGTCGTTTTAATATTGAAATTCATTAACCAATAATTATTGGTACATATATGTAATTGAAATGACATTGTTATTGGATTCATAGTACAGTGTTATATATATACCGGTGTCAATATTTGAGCTTTACAAATGGTATTTGGAATGTATATTGCTTCTTATCAGATGTTTTCTTGCACTAATATAATTACTGAAAAATTACAATTAAACAACACATGTTGCATTACTTTTCAAATTTTATTTCAAATAAAACTCTGAAGTTGTAAAAAAGAGACTAGTAATGAATATGATGTAGGAAGAGTTTCAGGAACTCATTAAGGTAGAGTTATCCTACTACATATAAGAGTATATACCAACAAATAGAAGGCGTCAAGAGTTATCCTACTACATGTAAGAGTACATACCAACAAATAGAAGGCGTCAAGAGTTATCCTACTACATATAAGAGTACATACCAACAAATAGAAGGCGTCAAGAGTTATCCTACTACATGTAAGAGTACATACCAACAAATAGAAGGCGTCAAGAGTTATCCTACTACTTATACAGCAGTGTAGCATACCAACAAATAGAAGGCGTCAAGAGTTATCCTGATCTGCAAATTATAAGAGTACATACCACATCCGGGTAAGGCAGATGGTATGAGTTATCTACTTCAATAAGAGTATCATTTCTATAAACAGAGGAGTCAATTATGCATAAAAATTACTAAAAGTACACGGGTACCACTTGAACCCAGCAGTGTAGCATTCACAATGGTAGATAAATTAACTGATCTGCAAATTATAAAACAACCCCTCCGGGTAAGGCAGATGGTATGATATATTTAGTTTCAATAAAATATCATTTCTTTAAACATTTATGCATAAAAAATTGTTTAAGAGTACAGTGTACATATAATATGTACATAATATATGTACATAGGTTAGACAACAGTGGCACAGTCCCACAGAGATCGATCATGGCTCTTCGTGATACCACACATTCAATACTGATTCTACATTGGGAGTCCTACATCTTGCTTAACTCAAGTGCATTTAGAGTAGGGAGATATTTAACGAGTACTGACATCGTACGGGACAGACGGCTTAAAGCCTTCACTAAAAGACGATGTGCTCAGATTTAATCACCTCTCAAGTGAATAAATCGAAGGTCAGAGTAGGTATTGAACCCCGGATCTATGAATCCCAAATGACCACGTTGCCACTGGGCTAACCTGGCCCCTAATAAAAGCACATACATATTAAGCATTCTTTTTATGTAAACTTGATTAATGAATTATTAACTCATGCAAATAAATAATTAGTGTTACATTTTTTCGAATATAATATTTGAACTTGCACTTATTGATTTTCATTTAATGTTTTTCTAAATATAGAATATATTTAAATGTGTGTATATGGTTTTAAAAAATCTCTGTATTAATAAATTTAATTCGCAAAATGGTAAATCTGACGATAAAGGGTAATTTGAGTTGCAAATCCCTGCTAAGTCGTTTATCATTACAATACTATATTTACAGGTGGCCATTTAATTATCAATTTTTGAAAGATAAATGAACAATAATTACTTTTATTTGGCAATATAAACTACTTATAATAAAACAACGCCTAAATATTCATTTCACTGTAAATTTAATGTGGAAACCAAAGAAGTCTTTTAAATTTCTCACAGAAAAAAATGAGGAGTGGTCTACACTCAAGTTTATTCTTAGTGACACAATGCTAATGAAGTATATTGTCAATATAAAATTTGAAAAATAGGATTAGTAGTATGCATTCAAATATATTATTAATTTTTTTCACTAAATGAAACAAAATTATATATGATGTAATTTGATACGTAACCAATTAGACACATTAGAGTTTGTATGCTTACAAAACTTTAGCCAATTTTATCATTGAAGAGAGCTTACAAAAAATACAATTTTAATAGAAATTAATAATAAATGTAATGTTAAATTTAATGCTTAAATACTAATATAGGAAAAATTATAAACTTCCTTCTATGAATAAAACATTTATATAAAGTTGTCATACTTCATTATAAATTAACTCTGAATGATATAAATAACTAATTTATTTTACAGTTTTTTTTTTTAGGAAAAACTTTACTGTTTTTTTTTCTAAACAATATTCAAATTTTAATTATTCTTTTAATAATTGATTCAATTAATACTGATTCTATTCATACTGATAATCTATTCTATTAGTAATTCTAATAAGAAATTCACTTTTCTTAAATTACATTTTTTTATCTCTACAAAATGTTAACATTATTTTACTTTATGAAGGTTTGGTTCAGCGTAAAAGAATTCTTAAAAGACGCCTTGGATAAACGTTTCGTCCACATTTCTAAACATCTTCTCAGTCATATAGATACAAAATCAAGTCTGAATTGATGTAGACCTGCAGATGGAAAGTTGGCCTAAGCTGCTTCTTTCATCCTGGACCAAACTTTTATAAAGTAAAATAGTGCAGAATATATGTTACTCAAATAGCATAACTATGATATGGTTTTTAATAAATTAAAGTAAACAAACAAGGTAAATAGACAAGTCTACATAGATTTTATATAACATAGTGTAACGATAAACATGTAATATAAAAAATGGAGCATGTGAAAATATTACAATAAACTTCCCTCCAAATAGGGGTACTTCTTTAGAGGAAAAAAGAAGAAGGTAAATAAGTATATTTAAAGTAAATAAAATACATGAGACTACACGGAGAAACTAATTGTTATTGTTTTTATTCATTAATTTTGCCTTTTAATAATTCAAAAGTCGAAACTTCGTTACTTATATTAGAACAATATTAAATTACAATTTTAAATTTGATTCAAATTGCAGGAAAAAAATTAAAACACTCATTGACACGAAGGGTAATCAAGTTTCTTTCAATGATGGAATTTTATTCAAAAACAATTTGATTTTTGAACACCAAGTCTAACAAATTTATTAAACCAACCATTTATTCTGACAAATTTGATTAAAATTTTTCTTATGTCATATTACTGTACAACTCTATCATGCCTGGCAATAGTTGTAGAGGCCTACCGGTTTGCAGGTAGTTCATATTCAAGTAGGACCGGTCAAAATATTCTGGTTCTAAACATCTAACAAACAAGCAGTGCCAATATGTGCCTAAATCTCCTATTATATGGTAATATTCGTCATATTTTACTTATTATTATTCTGAATTTATTATTTGGTAATTAAAATATTGGTTGTAACATCCATTTAATTTTTATTATTTTTATTTATATTATTTGTTCAAATGATATATCACTTTGGCGATTAATTAACTGTATATATTATATCAACTGTGTTTTTCAAGTTCTTCTATTATATTTGAATAATATTAGATAAATAGTAATTCAAATAAAAAGAATATTAAAAATAGAGAATTTAAGTATATTTTGCACTAATTGCTCTGTTATGTATTTAAACCCAGGATTATTCGACGGCGACTAGTTCTGATTCAAGATAAACTACGTGTAAAACCCGAATGATTGAAACTTGATTCACGACCTATGACGGATTTATGCAATGATATGATGCTTACTAACCTCTATGTCAGCAATAATAGATATGTATTCTTCAAATAGCACGGTTTTTTTTTTGGACTTCAAAAACTTGAAAATCTACTAGTAACTGAATAGCGGTGAAATAATGTTATATTAATCTATATGATATTGTAATGTTCTTAACAAATATGGTGTCTTGCTTGCATTTGGCTTCGTATTCCACATAGTAGAATATAGCCCACGATTTCTTCATTCGGGTGAACAAAATAAAAAATAATTCACTAGGTTTATTGAGTTGTAAGAACCGATAAAGTAATTTAATTATTTAAGAGTGTCAGCATTAATTTGCATATATATATATATATCGTGTAAATGGGCAGCAAATATAATATATGATCAAACCTCAATATGAAATGGGAAAAAAAGACAAAGATCTTTCAACAAGCAGTTTTCGTTAGAGTAGTCAAACTGACTACTTCGTCAAACTGTTTTAGTTGGGTTTTTGACTTTGACGAAGAGCGCTTGTTACAGTTGAAAGATCTTTGTCTTTTTTTCCAATTTCATATTTAGGTTTAATCATTAATTGCTATTTCACGTGTTTATGATATATATATATATATATAATCATGATTGATAAAACTAGACGAAAGTTTAACTATGAATGAATAATTATAAAAAATAAGTTTAAAAAAATAATATTTTTTAAAAATTAATATCATTAATATACCACTAATAATTGTAGCAATACAATGAAATATAAACTAATGAAGCATTGTGAAAACCAAAATTAATTCAAAAAACTTTGTCGTAAGACTACCTGTAACACTAGGAGGAGAATGTTAATATATAAATTAGTTGTAATAGTTAATATATAATATAAATTAGTTGTAATATTTTGAAGACTTAGATGGATGCAGAGGGAAAAAAATTGAATAGCAATTTGAGAGGATATAATTTATTATCAATTCTGATTCCAGTTTTTGTTTAAAGCAATTTTTTTATCAAAATTATTTAAAGTGATTATTATATTAGAATTCTGCTGCATGTATTATTGCTTATAATTTTTTCAGATTTAAACTTTAAGAGGTTTGAAAAATTATTTATGTATAGCTCGCAGATTTTTTATTAATATTTATTTCAGACTGAAAATAGTGTACAAGCTGCAAATTTTTAGACAAAATCGTTTGTATGACATTACACAACTTGCATTTTTGATGCATAAATGAAACATGCATTTCCAAGTTGTCCATGTGTTATTGGGAAAAATGTGGCTGTTGTTTTATGCTTTAGGGTGAGATTAATAAACAAGAAATAATCAAAGAAACAGAAATTCTGTGCTACTTTATTATATTAGGCACTTTCCCATAAGTAATAAATTATTAATTATTTAACTATTAATTTTCTTTAAATATTAACTAATATACATTTCACTATTAGTAATAGCCGCAACATAGTGACTGATTTTACAAACTATTGAACAACATAATGGTTCGGTTACTGTGGTAGAAATACCTACATGAGAGCTCACGTGAAAACTGGTAAAAATCTGATCATTGCAATAGAGTTTCTCTGCTGAAGAGAGCTTATTTGTTTTTCCAGCGAATTACATATTGTGACATTGGAGACATTACTGTCTCCAAGGACAAGTAAACAATGCAAAACAACCAAGGTCTCCCCTGAAGCAGTATGACTTGCGAATCCAGTTTCCTTCAGAAGTAGCTAAAAAGCAATTCTATATTGATAAAAATATAATTTATATTTCGAGCTTTTGTAGCTCCAGTATGTTACCATATGATTTGCCAATTAAATAATATGGATTCTTTACTTTAAAAGAAGTTTCTATAGCTTCCTTCTCTTTCACTTCCCAAGATTTTTATACAGTAAATTTCGTGACAATATTTGTATGCTTTTTGCAGAGGTCATGATATATTGGGTATTTACTACTTTTTTACAGATTCGCTATTGATTGCCTGATTAAGAGATGATAGAAAAATATGATGTATGAAGGCCCATGACTAAAAGAAAGATACCAAGGATTTACCTGAAATGATTACTCGGCAAAAAACTTAATCATTTTATACCAATCAGTGAATTAATTTTCAGCTAACTCTAATAGTGTACAATTGAATATCTGCGATTGTTACAGTAAAATAATCTAATGTTAAGGACTATACCATTTACCATAAAACTCATGTAAATAACTTCCTAACCCCAAAACTATTATTTAAGAAGAAAAAGAATGCTAATTTTTACTTGTAACATTATTCACATAAAGCTAATTAACTTGTTTGACATTATTTTAGTATTAGCTAAAAATGGTCATTTCACTGCATAATAAAGTTGGAGTTTTACATAATAAGTCAAGTAATATATGAGACTATGAGAGCACGATCAAGTTGTGTCAGTACTGAAGTTTATGAGATCGATTCATTGCCAGAGATTTCATTAGAAAGATGGAAATTTTTAACATGAAGTATGTTAAAGTGGCTTAAAGTTGTAAGTCCCAAGAATGTGCGATGTTTAAGAGGGTACTTGTTTAAATAAAACAGATACTTGTTTCAGATCTCTTCTCAAAAAAAAAAAAAAAAAAATTGTGTATAGTGAAATTCAGAACTCGCTATGTAAAATACGACTCACTCATGAGTGAAATGGGTACTAAATATCAATTGAGACACGCCTTATGCTCTTATAACACCACTATAGGGAAACATGAGTGTAAGAATTTTAAACAAACCCGTAAAACTAAGAATACAATACATTATATACTTTTATACAAATTTTTATGTCTCTAAACTGATTCAAAGATTAATTATACAACTTATACAATACTGTATTGAGATTAAAAAAAGCGGCTTGTTCTCCAATTTGATATGTAAAACTCCAAAGTTATCCAATTTGTTGTAAACTTTGATATAATTTGAAAAATGTTTAACAGACATTCAATGTATCATCAAATATAATTCATGATATATTAAAATTATCATGAATGCAGTAATTACTAACTTAATATCAGCAGTACCATATTTAGGAGAAGAATTAGTTAAATGTTTATGAGGAGGATTTTCCGTAAGAAACGCCACACTTACGCGATTTTTTACCTTACATTTCCTACTACCATTTATTATTGCAGCAATATCCATAATTCACTTATTATTTCTTCATCAAACTGGCTCAAATAACCCAAAGGGAACAAACAGAAACTATGACAAAATATTCAAAATATATACATATACAAATTATATACATATTCAAAATATAAATGTTCGAATTTATTGTTATATTCAAACAAATTAATGAAGTGATTAAATTGATCATCCATGGGTTTAAACTTCTGGAAAATGGAGGAAAGAAGGACAGATTTTTTTGTGATATTTGTAATTATTTCATGAAATTTATTTTAATTATTTTTTTTTAGAAAATATATACTATTTTCCAATAAATATTACTGCTTTAGTCCTGGCTATTCCCATTGTAAAAAATACGTATAATTTGTGAATAATGGCTTGATATTATTATTCAAAGGTACTTATGTTCGGATCTTCTAACAGTAATTGCTTACATTTAAAAAGAAGGTGACCAAAATGGATGCGATGTTTTTTGTTTTGTCGTGGTGGATTATGTTCCTATGAAACAATATTGAAACTATTTGAAACAATGAAATAATATTCATATGTTTATATATTTAACTATGAATAAATGTTATTTTCAATTTAAGTTATCAGTTTCTCAACTGCGGTGACGCATTTTTAGATATACAGAGTACGTCATTCCGTTTTTTTCCTATTATTTTAACCATGTCAAAAGTTGTTTGGAAGTTTTGAATCATACTTTTTTTTTTCTTTCTTGACTCATTATGATGTATAACCGAAGGAGTGGAAAAAAATGAGGGCACAAACATAACTTTCAACACTAACGAAATATTCAACAACAGTTTGCACTTGACATTTTTGAAAATAAATATGTACACTCAGTGAGCAAATACCATTCTTTAGTAAGAAACTTTATTGCCAATTCTAGCAGAAAACAAAACAAAAATAGAAAGTAGGAGCATATAAAAGTTAAGTCAACAAAAGCCACTCCAAAATTCCATTAACAATTGAATATTGCCTCTTTAAAAGAAAATATATTTTACTTTTTCTACTTCAAACAATTTTTTTATAATCATTTAGAGATGTATTAAATATACCATTTAAAATATTTGCCTAAAAACTTAAGTTAATTTTACTATTTATGTTTAATATTATTAATAAATATTTATTATTTATTTAATATAAATGAGTCAAATATTAAAACTCATTGACTCAAGACATTTGGAGTTTTCTCCAACCGTCACTTCCAGTTTGGAGAAAACAGTAACTAAACAAACGAGATGTAACTGGAAACAGTTTTGGTAACTTTAAACAAAAAATAATAAATAAACGCAGATTCATCCGGGTGAAACATAAAATTAATTAAATTGACTATGTTAATTGAAATTTGTTAAAATTAAAGCATGAAATAAAAATAATTATAATAAATACTAATAGATAAAAGGTTATTTATATATTTATGGTCTTATGTATGCATACATTTTATTATGATTTATCCAGAAATGTGGCTCACTTATAAATAAAATGGGTGATAAACAACAAATGAGCCACACTTACCATCTGTAGGAGAACACTAAACGTGAAAATTTAAAGTGAGGTCATTGGAAAAAATTTAATGAATTATCTTTCAGTTTTAATTTTACAAATGGAAATAAAATATAAATATTATCAATATCTATCTACATATGATAATATTTCAATTTTATTGAAATAAAATATTATCAAATATTAAAATATATATAAAACATGATTGACATCTTAAATTAAAAATTAACTTAAAACGATATTCTCTGATGTTTCTGACATTTTTCAGATAAAATAAGGATATTTTTGAGTTTTAAATGGGAAACTTTGTATTTAAATTTTCAATGTAGAAGAGGGTCAGGTAAACTATGTAAGATATCCAATGGCTATTGGAACAAAAGCCATGTTCTCCTGTAAGAAATTATTTCGTAACACAAAATCTACAATTTCAGTTTTCAAAAATGTTTTACTCTTGTAGTTATACTAATGATATTATATGCATCAGTGGTGTGATATAAAAAAATAAACGTATATATTGCTAAGTGGATCAATCACTATCTCTACTGCCTCCAGGAATGAAGACAAATAAACATCTACGATTTAGACATTTATATTATAGCTAAATGGTAAATTATATATTGTATACCCAAAAATTATATTATATTTACTTGTAGTAAACTTGAATGCAGGTCACTCCATATTTGATTTAATCTGTATAAGGGAACAGGTGAATAATTCATTCTCTGCTTAAGAGAAAATCAGGAAAACAAAGGATAAAAACTAATACAATTGGCATATTGTTACATGGATCAGGGGTGAAGTGTAAGAGGACAGCGTGATAAAGGGGTGTGAGACGGAGCAGAAGGAGTGTAGAGAGGGAGAAGTGTATGACAGGGATGAAGAGGGAGTGAGAAGTGAAGAGATAGGAATCAAAGATGGTGGCTAGTTTACGAGTTTAACATTAAAACCTTAAAGGACGTAAGCTTAAATCAAGCTTTCAACTAGAAAATTATAACTATGATTATTTAAAAAATTTATTGTATTTTATTAATTACATAATTATCTTACATTTTGTATATCCATTTCAAAAATAGATATACAATTTTATCAACTAACAGTAATGCGTTGAAGACAACCTAATTTATTAAAAATAACTACATTTCAGACGCCATTTGCAGAATGTGACAAATAATTCATAAAAGTAAATCTCCATGTAGTGAGTAATTGCAAAGTAGCATAAAATACGGAGAAAAGACAAACCACCTCATTGTAATTGCTTAGTATAATTATATAAAACAACTGGACTAAGAAATTTAATTATGGATGCTTAATTTCATTGTAATCAATTTGATTTAAGTATTTCAAAGAAATTACACTAAAAATTTACATGAACTATGACTTTTTTGAACTGGTGCATCAAAAAGAAGTAGAGCAACTTCCATTTAACTTTAAATACAGGTATTGTGGATCATATATATATATAATGCATATGAAAGAACACATAAAGAAAATGATGAGAAATTATATCATAGAATATGATCTGTAAACTATAAAATCAAAGGAATACCTTAGCATGATGGAGAGGTAATCTTGTTGTGCTCTGTCTGGCGAAGACCGAATGTGACTGACGTGTCGAGACATGCATCCAACTATAGGGTTCAAAGGTTCACTTACATTTATTCTACTGGGGGAAACTACCCCCACTATACCTTTACAATGGCGTCTTAATTTATTATGAGCAAATATATGTCTTATCGTATTTCAAGCAGAAATCGTATAAAACAATCTGCTGCTGTTTTATTCTAAAGTAAATGATATTTCTGAGGTTTTCTTTCTTGCACTAATTCGAGCTCAGTGCACTAAAGTAAAAAGGTTAATGCAAGGAAGAACTTTGAATATACATCTTTATATTCAAAATTTATATAAATTGATAGCACCATTCACTTAAATAATTTTCATATTTTTACAGCCATAAGAAATGAAAAATAATGGTTATAATTAAATTTCAAGACATGAAACCTTTTTTTGTATTGCTTTCAAGAATTATTTATTTGATCTATAGATAATTTGTTTAGAATACAATGCATTCAAATGTATGCATTGTATTCAATGTATAGAATGTAACTTTACAACAAGTTTCGTTGTATTAAATATAGTAGTCAATATCAAATTGATTGGAAAAATTCCAAATATTTACACTTATGTGGTCCCCTGATTGCATATTTTTTTTTTGTCTGAGTGTATGCGGGCGGGAATGAATTTAAAAAGCTTGTGACCACAAGCTATGTGTCAAGTACCACATAAAATTGAGAATTTGGCAAACAAATAGTCATGGTTATGACAACACTATAAAGCATTTGGGTAAAACCAATAATGATAGCAGTACTCTTTTATACAATATGTTAAAGCAGTTTTAACTTTTCACTACTCTTACAATTATAAAAAGAAAAATTTGGAATAATTTTTCGTTAACATGATAGAAGACACTACATTTATTAAATGAGTTACTCTAGATTGCTACATTGATGGATATGAAGAGGCCTTTTGTAATATGCTCTCGACTCTACTAAATTTCTACTAATATATTGATGTATTTATACAGGAAGTATATAGCGCTTTACAACAATGGAATGCAAGAATAGTTAATGTAAATTTTGGACTTACCACTGCTAAAACTTTGATTACTGAGGGCTTATGCAGTAGGATATCCGGTTGGGTACCCTAAATAACCAGTGTTACTTTAAAGAGCAGACAAAATAAATTATTTCAAGTTTTATAACCTCTAGCTTAGTTTTTAATATTACGTGTGTACTATAGTGCCATTAAGATAATAACAAACTCAGTTACTTGTTAATGAGTTTATTACATTTACTTATAATAAAGTTGAGTGTAGTCCACTCCAGATTTTTTTCTATGTTGATCACCATCATTTTGATTATGCATCAAAAATTATATTTTAGCATCATATACAGTTGTTGTCGGGACTGCGTTCACAAATAAATTAAAGCAAATATATAAACAAACCAATATGAATATAAATGAAAGCAAGATCATGCAGTCTTTATTAGAATATATTTGAACAGATATCTAGTTAGAAAATACAAAAAAATAACTCTGTCATATATATAGTAAAAGATTAATGTTTTTACAAATATCAAAAATGCTGAACGAAATTATTTAAAGAAAATTGTAGCCTCTATGTTAATTTAAATGGTAATATAACAATGACTTAATTGTTTAATTCATGCATTTTTTTTTATTACCATTGAGGTTAGTATTATTAATATTAGAACTATAATACACTGTCTTACCTCGTACACTGCTGCTGTAGCTCTCGGACCGGTTTCGGGTGTCACCCATCTTCAAAAAGAACTGAAAAAGAAATTATTGAGGGAAAATTATAGCATCTATGTTAATTGAAATACTACTTGTCAAATGCTAATATAACAATAACTAATTTTTACTTTACTATAAGTAAAGTATAGTGATCGTGAAAAAATTCGATCTCGAGATTTTGACGGAATTACATGTTTTGAGGTCCCAGAAGTCGTTTTATGACGTTTTTACGATGATGTCTGTGTGTGTGTGGGTGGGTGGGTGGGTGGGTGCGTGTGTTAGCATTGCTTGTTACCACGGTACGGTCCAGAATCTTTGATGGATTAAGTTGATATTTTACACAAAAATGGGCCTCATAAAGACAAAGATCCCTATTGTTTGGGAAGAATTATGCATGATGGAAAAGTTACTTTTTTTGCCAAAAACCGTTTTTTTTAAAACATTTATTTCTCCTAAACTGATAACCCTAGAGTTTTGAAATTTTGACATTATCTTTGAGGTTACAAATGGAACAAACGAAAAATATATTCAGAATTTTAAAACAACAGGAAATATTTTTTTTTTCAATATAATGTACAAATTTTGACTTATAATTCAATCTCAAACCTTGTGAGAGCGATACAAGCCATATTGTACAATATACATATAACGATATGTATAATATACAATAACGATATAAAAACTCTTTGTTTACCCTAGACTAAGAGATCACCTGCTATACTTGTCGAATTTTTTGTATTTTCTTACATTGTTTACATTGACTTAGAAATTTTTTGAGCGAATCTACTGAGATAAAATTGATTTTATAAAGGAACAGTTTAAATTGTTTATTGAATTATATGAGATGTAAGAGGAATAATATTGTACAGGAAAATGATAAACTCACTCAGAAAAAATTCGTATATATGTTATTTGACAAAGGGGAAGGAAAATGATCTTATTAAATACTAAGAAGCTTATTATTATTATTATTTTAAAGATTAAAATTCCCAGTATGATAATTCTATAAAAGACCAAAAATGTAAATGATAATTCATAATCTGAATCTTTCGTTTAGAGATTAATAAATGTAATTATCGTACATCTTTAATTAACAAATCACCTTAAAACAACATTTTCTTCGCAGTTAAAGATGTTTTTCAGAGAAAAAAAGGGTATTTTCCTGTTTTAAATTTAAAAATTTTACTTTAATATTCAATGTAGAAGGATGTCAAGTAAACGATGTAAGAAATCTACTGGCTGTTTGAACGAAAGCCATTCTCTTGTAGGAGAATAAATTGTTTAAAGAAATGTTCACTTTGGTTTTTCAAAAATGTTATTACTGCTGTAGTTATACTAATGAAATTATTTGCAAATAATAAATTATTTGTGATGTACAAAAATAAGCTTATAAATTGATATGTCCTTCAATCACTATCTGTACTACCTCAGGAATGAAAGGCTAATAATTATATCCCATTTAGATGTTTACGTTATGCTTAAATGAGACGTTATGTTTTATATACTCAAGAAATTTGACATTAAGTTACTTATAGTAAAGTAGAGTGTAGGCCACTCCAGATTTTTTTTTTTAGCAATAATATTATCTTGAGTAAAATACATGACCAGGTTTATTTTATATTGGACGCCACAAATGGCTTCCGTTTTGGGGCAGACATAACCATGAAGGAATGAAACATTACTTGACTTCTCACAATAATGTATAAAAGTATATTTCCATAATGTTTGAAACAGTTTCTAGGGAAAATAATGTGATAAAACACTATCCCGTCACAACTGTATATGAAGTGAAAATATAATTTTTGATGCATTGTGAAATGATGGTAATGAACAAAGAGAAAAAATAGTAATTTTAACCAAAAAGATACGTTTCCTTTAAATTAGTTTTGTTTGTTTAGTTATTTTTTCTTGAAATATCTTTGAAAGTCTCCAATGGGGTTAAAAAAGAATAAATTTAAGAGATTTATTGGATAGAGCTAGTCCTGTTATTTCTTTCTTATATCTCAGTTGTATTTCTTCTATTTACTTTTAACTAAAAAAGAATTTAAACAGTAGAATACTCATCCTTCTCATTTTTCTAATAGTTTAGCTTTTATTGTCACCAGTATTGATACATAATCGTTGTAACTTTTGAAGAACAAAAATCATGACAATTATTTATAAGATAAAAATATCGAACATTATATAAATACAGATCAAATTTATATTTATCTGTTTGCAGATTTAAAGTACTGTTAATATTTAAAAAAGTAACTTTGCATCTTCGGCTAGTTTAGGTTGAAGTGGCCGTCCCACAGGTAGACCAAAGATTGACTCTTTGGGATGAAAAAACAATGAACATTCTACTTTGGTAGCCCTAAATTATGTCTAACTTAAGTGTGTTTAGATTTATAACGAGTACCTAATATCGTACAGGCTCGAGACTGATGGTTTAACGTCCTCTCCAAAGGTCAAATTGCTCACATTCTTTTCATCTCCATCGTGAATGTATCGAGGGCTGGAGTGGTTAGGTTATGTTAGGTTGCAGTTGTAGTCCCACAAGGAAACACACGTAAGCCAAGCATTGGCCCTTTGTGATCCACACAATGAAAATTGATTCTTCAGTGGGAGTCCTACATTTTACCTATATCAAGTGTACTTAGAGTAGTGGCCTTTAACGAGTACCTGACATCGTACAGGCTCAAAACCGACGGTTTAACGTCCTTCTCCGCGGGACTCAGATTTATTCACCTCCCTCACGAATATAGAGGGCCAGGTAAGGATCGAACCCCGGTCCTATCAGTTCAGAGGCGATTACGTTAACCACTGAGCTAACTTGATCCCTTAGAGTGGGTACTGAACCCCCAATCTGCCAGTCTAGAGGCAAGCACGTAAGTCAGTGAGATACTCTGAACACTCATTTGGCATTTTAGTGCCTCAATATAGAATACAAAAAAAAAACATCACCACTTGATAAACAGATTAGAATCTGGCATAAATAGTTTTGAACACTCTGCTTAAGCAAGTTAATGAATCAGCAGAGCGCCCTCTCCCCCTCAGACGAGACAGTCGAAGAAGCTGCTGACAATCATAGTTACTCATTATATAAAAAAATATTTGAGTTTATTTAAACCAAAATAGTTAAAAGTATTATCCTAGAAAATTATATTACATTGCTGAGACGCCCTATGTGAATTTATTCATTTCATATCTCTATTGAAACAGAAAAAAAATTACAGAAATCACACACTTGGAAGCATGAGTTGGCGCTGTGTGAAACGCTTATTGATTTTATCATTTTGTTGAACAATTTTTATGTGTGTAGTTCTTCAAATTGACCTAGTCACCATTGCTACTAAAAAAATGGTGACTCCAGATATTTAAACATTTATTTGTTATTCTCTAAAATTTCTTTCCTTATTGCATGTATTCCAGGAAGAAGAAAATAAAATTATATTGTAAAAGGTAGAGGTGATAGAGTGTCTTCTTCTCAGGCTACAGTTGAGATGGTGCTAATTCCTGCTTCACACTTTCCCACCTCAGGCACCCAGATATAATTACTCTCTGGGAAAGGAGCGTGGGACCCCAGCCAGAATAGACTAGCCTGTCTTCTTGGAGGCGAAAGTGAATATAGCTTTGTGGCTGAGCTGTTAAATCAGGTGGTAAAGCAAAACAAACGAGTATTCTCTTTGTTTCAAGCAAACCAATTGCAATTGCACTGTTTAAAACCCTGAAAATCTCTTTAAAAAATCAGGAAATATCAATAATAATTATTCCTATTCAATATATATGCTGATTTGATTCCTAAACTTATTGTTTAAATCTTATATATATATATAATGATAAACGAAAAACGGTACAGCAGAACAGATAACACTTAAAATAAACAGTAACACATAGACTGAAACATAACAAAAGACTCACTTTTGAATATTTCGACCGTAATGGCGATCGTCCTCTGGAGGAGAAGTGAATTGACGGTTGGACGACAGTCAACCGTTGTTTCAGTCTATGTGTCACTGTTTATTTTAAGTGTTATATATATATATATTCACTCAAAATTTGAAAAAACGATCCAAACTGGACGCAAATCAGTTCAAAAATGAAGAAAAGCAACACACAGAAAAAGAGACACACTTACAAACTCAAATTTCAGATGATCCGTCTTTTGAGTTTAAGACGGTTCATGCGAAAATTTGAGTTTGCAAGTGTGTCTCTTTCTCTGTGTGTTGCTATTCTTCATTTTTGAACTGATATATATATATATATATATATATATATATATATATATATACACCTAAAGTTTATCTGGACTAGTCAGTTCTTCTGGGTAAAATTAAACTCTCATTATCAACGTTTCGATTTTTATTTAAAATCTTCTTCATAGGCAGAAAAACTAAGTATTACATTACAAATTATTTTACAAAGAAAAAAAAATAGTCTGTGGATTTCAACAACAACTGTCTATTCTTCTTCGTAAAATAATTTGTAATGCAATATTTAGTTTTTCTGTTTCAAAATTTATACTTCTTGAAAAAGGTTTAAATAAAAACCGAAACGTTGGCAATGAGAAATTAATTTGAACCTGAAGAATTGACAGAGTCCTTTAGTTTTGTTTCTATTAACATACTTCAATGTTGTCTTCCAGCAAAATAAAACGCAAAATTATTCTCCAACCATCTCTGCTCTAGTGAGCTTGGTATCTCTCTCGTATCTCTCCTGCTAATTGTTCAAACTGCAAATTAGTATTAGTATAGATTTTTAATTTCTCTATGTTTTTTTTATCTATATCGACCTTTGCATATAATATATATATATATATATATATATATATATATATATATATATCAATAATTAAACCACAATAAGAATGGGAAAACAAGACTAAGATCTTTCAACCGTAACAAGCGGTCTTCGTCAGAGTCAAAAACCCAACTGAACACTAGATGCAGAAAACATCTGGTGAAGAGTTGAGCAGAGTGGGAGGGACCACATTCTTATTGTGGTTTAATCATTGATTGTTGTTTCACGTGTTTATGTGAAATCTTTTATATATATATATATATATATATATATATATATAAATGATAAAAGTATCGACCGTGAAATAGAAATAAAACTAAAATTTATCGGGACTCGGTCAGTTATACGGCAATAGAGTTTATAGGCAACGAGAGTTTAATTTGAACCTGAAGGCAATGAGAGTTTAATTTGAACCTGAATAACTGACCGAGTCCGATAAATTTTAGTTTTATATTATATATATATGTATAAATATATATAAAAAAAACTCTCCCAGGTAATTGGAGTCTGGTGGTATTTTAAAATTCCGTGCAAAAATTGCCATAAAATTTACGTTAGTTAAACTGGAAAATCATTAAAGTCACGTGTAAAAAATCACCAATACAATATAAGTAGACAGGAAAAAAGTAGCGCCTTATTCTTGCATATAAACAATGAAAATCATCATATTGATTGGACAGGAGCTAAATTTATTACCTATGAAAAATCGATGTTGTTAAGGAATATTATTCTTTTTAAGTTTCACAGTCCCCATTAGTACATGTATACTCGTACACAATATTTGTTTTCTTTAAAGTTCAGCTTTTGACCTGGTTGTTATTTTTTATAAACTGGCTATTCATAGGTGGGATTTTATAGTAATTGACCAATGTTACTTATTCATTCAAGTTTTTGTAGCTGGCATTATTTCTTACAATGTCTTTTAATACTCTTTCATCAAGCTTGTGTTGTTCCGAATTCTGGATTTTGTATTAACTTTATAAATAAACTTTATGCACTATTGTTTGTCTATCTTCATTAATCTGCTTCTCTCTTCTTACATGAAAGTATTCTTCCAAATTGCGGTCAAAAATATCATTAGAATAACAATTATCAATAAAAATTAAACACATTAACTAAGAAACGAAATAGTACAGTAGAACTAAAGTCTAATCACCAGCGGTTATTTTCAAAATTTTAAGAAGATTGAAGAAATAGGAAGCCAGACATAGCGAAATGTGTTGTTTGTAGTTAGGAATGATATTATGATATTATGAGGTATTTAAAAATGTTTGAAATGACTATGGGAGCAAAAGATGGAAAAAAATAACACTATCTGATAATTAGCGAATACAACTCTATAGATTATACTATTATTATGGAGTGCAATTTGTGAAGGCATCATTAATGTTTAAGGTATTTCCTTTAATCAGTTTAATTAGGGGAGAACCAGTGCAATTTATATCGTTAGTCTTCTTAATTATATAACAAAATAGGGTATTCGCGGGGACAACGGTTTTAATTGAGTATTAAGTATGTATAAACCACAGTACAATTTAATGATTGACTCGTGTTTGCTATGTATGCACTATGACAATAATTAAGAGATTTTGAAAATACAATACCCTTTTCCTTTTCAACAGCCCGAAATATTGAATCAACTTCTGTTTAAATTCCTTATTTATACCGACTATATAAATCATACTAACTTCAGTGGTGTTAGCAATATCCATGTATTTAACTATATATATATATATATATATATATATATATATATGATCAAACCACAATAAGAAATGGGAAAACAAGACTAAGATCTTTCAACCGTAACAAGCGGTCTTCGTCAGAGTCAAAAACCCAACTCTGACGAAGACCGCTTGTTACGGTTGAAAGATCTTAGTCTTGTTTTCCCATTTCTTATTGTGGTTTGATCATTGATTGTTGTTTCTCGTGTTTATGTGAAATCTTTATATATATATATATATATATATATATGCGGTTAAAATTTGCAGCAGCTTCTGCACTCACTAACTTTGCGCTGGTGGCCTCGATCCTACGGGCGACTTTTCTTTCTTCTGGCTGCAGTTGCCATAGCATCTGTCCTAGAGACATCTTCAATATTTTACGAGCTTTCGACCATATAAACCTTGGTCATCATCAGGTAGTGCAGAAGCTGCTGCAAATTTTAACCGGATATGTTTGAGAGAAGACCTGTTGCCAACGTATTCCCATATATATATATAGATGATCAAACCACAATAAGAAATGGGAAAACAAGACTAAGATCTTTCAACCGTAAGAAGCGGTCTTCGTCAGAGTCAAAAACCCAACTGTCAGTTGGGTTTTTGACTCTGACGAAGACCGCTTCTTACGGTTGAAAGATCTTAGTCTTGTTTTCCCATTTCTTATTGTGGTTTGATCATTGATTGTTGTTTCACGTGTTTATGTGAAATCTTTTTATATATATATATAGGTGTGTTCTCTAATCGGGGTTCGGTCAATTTTCCAGGATAAAAAATCAAACTCTCGTTGCTAACGTTTCGGTTTTATTTAAAACCTTTTTCATAGGCCTACAAACAAAGGATAATAAGAAAATTATTAATTAATATTTCTTATTATCCTTTGTTTGTAGGCCTATGAAAAAGGTTTTAAATAAAACCGAAACGTTGGCAACGAGAGTTTGATTTTTTATCCTGGAAATTGACCGAACCCCGATTAGAGAACACACCTATTCTATCAAACGGTCGATATACTATTGAATCTGTTATATATATATTCGTAAATTTTGGTAGCTTATTAAAGGTGAAAAATCATTTTCACCTTAGATCTTATTCACGTCCTGATGATGAATGTTGATCATTCATAGATCAACTGTCATAGAATATGTTATATATATATATATATATATAATATATATATATATAACTTTAAATTACACAAAGCACGACACAGAAAAAGAATAAAGAGAACACTTACAGAATTCAATATTTCGAACTGTTGTTCGTCATTAGGAGTAGACTAGAAGAGAGGACAAAGTGAGAGAGATCTCCCCACGTCGAAGAAAGGAGCGCGAAACTAATATATATATATATATTAGAGTTCAAAGTTTGGCATTTGTAAAATTTTTAAATTTCAATAGGTTTTTATTTTCATGTTATCGGCCCAGAGAATAAATACAGTTTTTTTTGTGAATTTTTAAATAATATGAACATAAAATGAACATACTCTTGTAAAAGCGAAGCTTAATCGATTGGTATTTTGACATTGTTCCAATAGTTGTGGGACATTGCACCGATGATAGAAGTGGTAACTTCTTACTTGAAGAAATTAGCTATTTAACTATTTTTTTTAAACTTAATCCTTTAATAATTCACTGGATGAGACGTATATCGCTCTGATAGAAGTAAACACCCAAAAAGTGATAATATAGTCATTTATAGCATAGTCTAAATGGCAATGATGTTTCTACGGCTTCATATGATTGTTTATTGCAATTCTCTAGAAAATGTATTGATAAGGTGATTTCATAGGTCCAATTTACCTCTGAGTCCCTTGTAATAAATGTGATTAGTACTAATGAATTAACTTTGCACGGAAGAAAACTTTATTAATTATTTTGTGACAAGTACATGGTAGTTAGTAAAATGATTGTCTCTATAAACTACATATTGTACAATATATTGGAGTACACTATATATGAAATATGTTTGGTTACGGTTCTATTAAACCTAATATCAAAGATTTCTTGAAAACAATTCTTATTGACTATAGAAATAAGAGCTGCTATTTCTTATAACTTATAAAATAAGAATTGTTAGTAAAAAGTAACCTTTTACAGAAGGAAAATTTTGTGCATGATATAGTTTTTAAAATTTAAAATATAATTCACACTATCTAATTATATTACAGTTTTACGATATTAATTTAAATATAAAAATTTTTATTGTATTTTATTAACTTACAAAAAATAATTTTTTCTTAATTATTTGTTCAATATACAGAAGAACAGAAAATTTTCTATTGAACAATTCAGTTTCATAAATTATTTTTATAAGAAAAGGGATTATTTGAAAAGTTCTACTAAAAGGAAAATAATAAGTCCCTCTGATTTATACTTAGGAACTCAATAATTTTACACGTAAATAATCAGTCTAAGTATATTGATAATATTATTAATAGTATTAATTAACTTTAAGTTAATAATTAAAGAAATTCATTTTTAACATAACTAACGAGAAACATAATTTCTTTTTTCAATTTATTTACTGAAGGAGAAAAAGGCATCGAGAAAAAATTAACAGCCTGTTAAACATAACATAATGACTTGCAGTATTTCTCGAGGATTTCTTCAGTATGAAATAATTCTCAAATCATCTTATGCTACCGTTCTGCCTATATTTGTAGCTCTGAGGATGCCTAGAAATATACACAAAACGTTGACTGAAGATATTTTTCGAATGATTTCATACTGAATTACACTTTACGAAAGTGGAAATACTGTAAAATATATGTAGTTCAGATAAAATTCCTTCAATTATTTTAGCAATTTTAGCAAACGAGACCAAGTTTTTCTCATATGGTCAACTGTAGTTTACTTGCTCAAGAGTCAGAGGTTCCAACTGTTTGTTCTTCCATGAACCTGAAGGACAGACAGCTAATGTGGTGTATACAGAGGCATTTGTTTAACACTGTACCAATAATGATATTTCCTATTATTCTATAATTTCTAATTATAGTATTAGTATAATACTATAATTGGTATCGTAGTCGATGGTATTTTAGAATATTAAGTATATTAGAATTTTTGATTCCGTCAAAGACGAGTACGTTTGCTAGTTTTGAATAAAATTTTTTCAAACGACATTATTAAATCATTTACGTTCAGTTTCTATGGCCTGACTAACAAGTATAATTCCTGTGTTAACATGCGTGCTCGTCAATCAAATAATAATAACAAGGAAGAAGACACTTGTTGAGTTAGCTAGTATTTGGTCCCATGAAAAAAGACTGCTTTCAGTTCATTAATTATTCCATATTTGTTTAAACACGCAAGATAAAAGCAAGCTTGCACCTATATTATGTCAGATTTTGTAAAGTAATGAACTGTAATGGATTTCTTTCACCAATATTAAAGTCATGGTCAGACATTATAAATGTAATGTGTAAGTTCTAAAAACACATATTATCATAAAAAAATATAAATTATATTAGTGTAAATTAACACAAATAATAGTGAAGAAAAGTTAATGAACATTGATTTAAAATATGATTTTTTCAGATGATATTTATTTTTACAACACTGTCTTCTTGCTAATCAATGAAAATTATATATATATATATAATATTGTTAGTCATTCCATACAGTCCTTGTTTGAAAGATATGCCTTCATTTATGAAAAGATTGGACGTTTCTGTTGTGTTCAGTAATGATGGTAACTTGTTTAACAGACTTGTCAATAATAAGCCAAAAAGAAAGGACTGTTGTGTATACAGGATACCATGTACTGACTGTGAAATGTCTTACATTGGACAGACGAGCAAAGGTCTTCTTACAAGGATAAAACAGCACAAATATTCCATCAGAAGAGAGGACGAAAAGAGTGCCTTGTTCATGCACATAAGAGACAGTAATCATGTGATTAACTGGAATGAAGCAAATGAATTAATATATGTGTCTTCAGAAAGAAGAAGAAATATCGTGGAAAGTGCGCTCATAAAGAACTTTTATGAGAAGTTGATGAACAATAGCCTAGGACTCTACAAATTAGATGAGGTTTTGATTAACGGGATAATTAAACAGATGAAGACTTCATCATTAAACACATTCAGGGTTGCCATCAATTCTAGAAATTTCAATCAGCCAAGTTAAACAAGTATTTATTGTTTTTTTAATTCACTTGCTCTCTGACGATGTTTTAACGAAAGGCCTTAGAGCATTGTTTCAAAAAATTGTTTTTCATAGTGGTAAATTAATCCATATATATATATATATGTATATATATAAAATTTCACATAAACACGTGAAATAACAATCAATGATCAAACCACAGTAAGAAATGGGAAAACAAGACTAAGATCTTTCAACCGTAACAAGCGGTCTTCATCAAAGTCAAAAACCCAACTGTCGGTACAGTTATCCTTTTTTTTCCTTTATATATATATATATATATATATATTAGTGTATATTGGCAGCAGATTCTCTTGTAAACATATTTTATTAAAGTAGACGGCAGCTTCTGCATTTACGACTGTAAAGTTTATTTCTTTGATGTCTCTGGGACAACTCCTCCATGAAATCACTCCCTACCAGAAAAAAACTAGTAAGAAAACTAGAAAAAACGAGCAAAAAAGTCGTAAATGCAGAAGCTGCTGTCTACTTTAATAATATATATATAACATAAAAAGGATAAATCGGGATGCAGTCAGTTTCTTCTACTTCCAATCAAACTCTCATTGCCGACGTTTCCATTTTATTCAAAATCTTTTTCAAAGGCCTACAATACAAAGGAAATTAAGAACTTAAATACGTACATTTTTAGCACAAAAAAAAGAAGTGCATTATGAAAAATTAAATACAATCATGAATATTAGGATAGCAATAAAAAGAAGAAACCTATCTAGAAAAAAGTACAATGAACTTACAAAGTAGGAAAAGTAGGAATAAAATCGAAACGTTGGCAATGAAAGTTTTATTGGAAGGTAAAGAAACTGACCGCATCTCGACTTATCTTTTTTATGTTATATATCTGTCCCACGGTCGATAATTCATCACTGTTTTGTATATATATAAAGTTCGTGAGCTTGTTTGTTTGTTTGTTCAACCATTTTCCGTGGAGATAGAGATCTGAAATTACTATAATCTTTAAAATTGTTGTGATTGGCTTTGTTGTAGTTGTATTACATTATGCCAAATCGTATTAGGGGTCAGGGTAGCCCAGTGGCTTGTGTATCCCCCTCGACTTTCTACAATATTATTTACTAAAATTTCTCATTAGGAGATCAGAGTAGCCTATAATGTATAATAAACTATTACATTAGAGTTTAAAAATGAATATTTTTAGAAACAAACTTGAACACAACTGTCAGATAAAATACGAATCTTCTAAGTTAATGTTAATTTTTGTTTGTTTTAAATATATTTGATTGTGTATATAACTTGATTTGATATTATATTTATTTATGTCGTAAAATAAATGATTTTTTTTCTTCTTTTAAATGATTTTTATTTTCAAATATACTTACTGTGTATATATCTTGAATCATGTTAAGAATACTATATCAAAAGCTTGGGCCATATATAATCTGTTTCCGTGCCTTAATAACAAGAAAAAACAATTAAAATTATCCCTGTCAATCATGTTCAGTGAATTTATTTCAAAAACTATTGCTATAATTTCTGAGTGACGCAAAGGGTAATAAAATGTACACAAAGGTAATAGGCAAGATAGAGATAAAGTCACTTGCTGCAAACTTGAAAAAAAGCGAAACTGAAAGTTTTTTTGCTTCCTACAACTACATACTTACGAAAGTTCAAAGAGTAGAAAAGTGGATCATGTGTGCTCCATTTTTGAACCAATAATAATGTGTGAGCTACATTATCGTGGTGGGACTCATTCAAGTGGTAATCATGCCCAGTGTTTCTAAACTTCGCTGATCTTGTTAAGCTGTGCTGTGTTCCCAGCACAGATTGGAACGGTCAGTATATCTGTGAACGTTCTTAAGAAAATAAAGCAATGCTTTTACAATGCTAAACTGAAATGAAATAAAGGAAGGGAAAATAAACAGTGAAAATACTAAAAAACAAAAGTTTTGACGTAAAGGAAGTATGTTAATAAAATTATCTACGTTAAAATTACAGAAGATTATTGCAGTATATCAGAGTGAGGTAGTCAACTTGAATCGATTTCTTATTAATCGAAAACTATAAAAGCAACGAATGTAGGATCGGATTTCCGCTATCTCTCTTGAAGAAATACTGTGGTGACAAGAGGTTGGAATTTGTCGGAATCCTTGGTTCACTTGACCAATGCAGGTTATAAGTTAACTAACCTCTGTGTTGTATTCAATTTGTAATGTGCTACTGGGCGTCATTATTAGTTATACTAATCGGGGTAGTTGGGTATTATAAACCACTGACACATATCGCTCTAAGAGGTTGATAGCAAACTATTCAACATCCTACCCATGGCAATGCGTCAAGAACATGAGCTATGCATGACAAACTGGATACTACAGAGGCCACTATGATAAGTTATATATTAAATGTGGGTGCAAAAGTGAAAATGAAAGAAATGAAATGTAAAAATACCTTTTGAAGTAAAGAATAGCAAATACTATAACAAATACTACAATATATATATTTAATCATTAAATAATAAATAGTACTTTTACAAAACATTATGCAGAACCATTCTTGCACAAAAACGCATTCCCGAATTTGTTTAAATGTAAAAAAGTGGGGACCCTGAAGAGCCAATAATTTTTGGGACAAGATAATAACAAGAGAAGGAATAAGATGGTCATTTTCGAATGGCAGCATTGAATTTATAGTGAATAATCAAAAGACAAATGATTGAACATTCAGGATGTTGAAATGAAAGTCGGTTTGTCCCTTTCATCGGGGCGGCTACAGAACACGGACACAGTAACATGTACACAATTAAAACATTTATACATACATTTACAAGAATAAATAACATCCATACTTCTTCGTGTCCACTAATACGTCCATATTATAATATTATAAGAAACACTTAAAAATGTACATATAAGAATGATCCCTTAAGTATTTTTTCAAACATTTGGTTGGAAGTCGGTCGAGTGAATACTTATATAAATTATAATGTTTAATTATTTCAATAATAAATGGCATAACATCTGCGTAAACAATAACAAATAAACTAAATTGATAAAGTATAAAGAAAAAATTATTCGATATGTAGAAAGGACAATCAAGAATGTTTATAAACATTTTTGACTGACGAGCTTGTATCCTCTGGGCATTGATAGATTTTGTTGCTCCCCATATCTCAATACCGTAAGTCCAAATAAACGTAATCATAGATGTGAATAGCAATAATTTATTGACAGTTGTTAATTTTGAACGATAGCGTCTGTTTAGTTCTGTTCTTTTTATTTTAGTTTAGAGCCTAAGTAGGACGTCTGTCAGGGTTCAGTCCTATGTATTTGGTGAGTGTAGCTTGAGGGGTACGAATTTCTTTAAGTAAGACAGGAAAACTGAACACTTTTCTGTTCATTGATACGCATTCTCTAACTCTTTGGAGACTTTTGTTTAAATTTTCTTGAATGTAGTAGGAGGCTGTGTTAGGATACTTATTTGAGGAAAAGAGTTGGACTTGTCGTCAGCGAAGGTGGCTAGGATAGTGTGAGGAGATAATAGAATGTCAGATGTATAGATAGAATAAACGACTGGCCCAAGTATACTTCCTTGAGGTACACCTGCTTTAATCGGAAAAATAGGTGAAAGAGAAGACTGTTAATGACTTGACTGAAGCGGTGGTTGTTACCTATTGTTAAAATGTTATTTAGTACTTGCAAACATATATACATTTATTTAGATACTCAGCAGGAAAACAAGAAGTTCCCATATAAGATTTTGATATACTGAGTAAATAACTTTGAAACCCTATCATAAAACATTTAAGGCCCAATAATAATAATTATTGAAGTGCAAGCTTAAAACAAATTTCTGATTTGTCACATTAAAATTACTTTTATTATTTGAAATGAAAACAATATTATGAGAGAAACTGAAGACTCTACCTTGCCTCTTAACCCCGTCTGTTTAGACCTCTGTCACCATTAAAGACTTCATTATAATACTTAATATTATTGTTTTTTTCTTTCTATGAGTAAGATATATATAAAGTTGCACATGGAAGCAGGAGGGAAGAAATAATCCAGGGATTATACATCCTGGTGTAAAAAATAAGTTATAATAATTGTAATAATTGATTAATATTTTAATTTAAGCTTTATTATTTTTTCCTGTTTTTTATTGCCGTTATCATTATTATCATTTTGACTATTGTTATTGTGACATCAATATTATTATTTGTAGTAGCAGTAGCAGCAGTATATTATATATTAGAACTATATTTTTAATATTTCATTATTAATTATCAGCATTAATTTGTTAATATTGACATAGTCGTTACTATTAAAATGATTATGATTTAACTTTCGAACACTAAATATTATTATTCACTTTAGTTATAATCCAGTATGAGATTGTAAATATTCAAATACAATAAAATAAGAGAGAAAGAGCTTGGGTAGGAGTATAGTCTTAGTTTTAAAATGGCTTCTACCCTAAATTAGATACTACCGACTATAGTCTCAATAATTGATTTATTAATTCACTGTATACTTGAAGAAACTATACTGTAGTATATATATATATATATATATATAAACTAGAATTTAAAAAGAACACATAGAAAGGAAATCACTGAACTCACTACTATATTTCGATGTCCTCGTCTTCAGGAAAAGAAGTGAATCGCTCCAAAGGCTGATAACGACTGACTTGGCGTTCGAACTGAAGCACTCAAACAGTGTAGCCAACTTTCGGAGGAAAGGTAAACAGGGAAGATAAAGAGAAAAAAAGCCAAAAAAAAAATTAAAAAATTAAAACATTTAACTAAAATAAAATTAAAAGCTGATAACAACTTAAAAAAAAAATAATAATATTTATATATAAATATACGATACTATATATACAATAAACTGCTATATAAACATTAAAATATCGTTAATAGTTTTCATTAATCACCTTTATATATATATTTTGAAAAGTAAATAATGGTCGGAGAGGAGAAATAATTAAAACATCAGATTCAGATAGAAAAAGATTGCAAACACTCACTATTATAAGACAGAGATTATATATTTCAGAAGAAATGAAGAATACAAAAGAGTAATTATGAAAACTGGTTCACGATAAATTATTGAGTAAAAAACTTAGGAAGATACGTATAGGGAAAGAAGTGAAAATACTTAGTTTAATATTTTAACATCTGTCATCATCAGGAGATAAATGCTAAGCTAGGTGATTAAGTGTAGATTGACAAACATGTAGTCCATTACAAAAATTAGTGTTTTACCACCAAACAACCAGGAAGAAAGGAAAGAAAACAGTTAAAAAATAGAAGACGACGAGGAAGAAAGGGAAGAAAACAGTTAAAAAATAGAAGACGACGATGAAGAAAGGGAAGAAAACAGTTAAAAAATAGAAGACGATGAGGAAGAAAGGGAAGAAAACAGTTAAAAAATAGAAGACGACGATGAAGACGAAATAACAGAAAGCATAACCAAAGAAGTATTGATAGCAGTAATAACTAAAAAGATAGTGAATATTAATAATAATTATAATAAAAAGCTACTAGGAAACGGAAAGGATAAATCATAGACATTGCATATTTAATCGGAATATTAATTATTTAACTAGAAATATTAATAATATAGAATAAAACGAAACCTCATTGTATGCAAAATGGAAGACAGAGAAATAAGAATTGGCAAAATCTCTTTAATAACAGTTCCCACTTTATGGACACCTCAAGAAAAAGTAATAATGAAAAAGAGGGAATCACTTCAATCTTCCTGGACATAGACTGGTCAGTATCCCAGCTTTATAAAACAGGACTTCCAATAAAAAACCAGGATTGCCTGCTCTGAAATTGTTTTCTGTATCCGATACTACATTTTTTTCATTATTTATTCGTATTACTACATATAATTATTTTATATTATTAACCTTTTGCTTATTTTTTTGAAAATGTCATCTTTTGCTATTATTTTACTTTTATTACAACTTTTCCGTCCTCACTTGGTGGCAACTGTGATTGGTCTAACGGACTATACGTTGTAAGGATTACCTGGTGACCAAACTGATGACTTGTCTCCAGACGACAAATTGTAGTCGCTCACTGGAAGTCATGGCTCTTTGATCTTTGTCAATCATGCATCTTTTCCCACTTTTTCATCTTCATAAGACTTCCTGTACTTCTTACTTCTGCGTTTATCTTTTAGAAACCCAAGGTAATGGTGTTTCCTCCAATCTGAGTTTCCGGATTGATAATCACAGGTCTCCCTTTCTTGTGATTACTGACCTTTCTATTGCTATGCATGCAAATCCTCATGAGCTAAGTTTTAAAAGTGCAAACTATTTAGTAAATCCTTGATTCTAACTTCACTTTGAGGCCTCCAAAATAATAGAATTATTTCAGCTAATATTTATTCAAACAAATCATTATGTATAGTTTTGCCTTCTTTTATTTATATGAAAAAATAGATGGTGCAACTTGTTAATAAGAATCCTAGAAAACTAGTTACAGAGATGTTATATTTTCAAACATATTATTATTACAATAGAATTTAGAAGATAATTTATTAGTTTTTGACTGACAGTAAATGTTGATGTAGTTATCATACTATTCATTATTTCTATTCATTTATATGATAATTCGAATTTTATTGCCATTAAGTTTGTTTTTCTGTTTATAAAACTTAATTATTAAGAGAAACAGATACTAGCAGCTTGGCCTTTCATCTGTCTATAATTTTAATAATATTAAATTTTGCGTGGTGCGTGCGTGTGTGTTGTGTGTGTGTGTGTGTGTGAAGTTAAGAGGTGACTAGACTATTTATCATGGTGACTATTTATCATAAAACCTGTATAGCACTATTAATAATAATATTCAATTTTGAAAAATATAAATGTTGTTTAGAAAAGGTACATAAATTATATTGTTTCAATTTGATTACAATCAAAAATATGAAGCAAAATTATATTGTTCCGACAAGGATTGTTAAGCATAGGGATTTAAGACAAAAGGCAAGAAATATTGAAGATTTAAAAGCTGAGCCCAAGTAAACTTTAGCCGCGGTGAATATTCATAGAGAGGGCCTTGTAAAACAAAGTCCGAATTAACTTGAGCCAAGCCGGCCTGGTGGTTAGAACGCTTTTCGTCTATAACCTCAGGGGCTTATGAATTCAATTCATGCTTTTAACTAAAACATCAATATCATTTTTGCCTTTTTTTTTTGTTTATATTAAAAATATACTGTTCTATTGTTTGAAATAATATAAATCTGATTTTTAATTTCTAGTTTAATCAGAACACCTTCGAGAATATTTACATAACAATAATAATATAAAGTTATTGGTTTCTTAATTTTTTTTTTTAATTCCTGACACTTTATGTTTCATAAAAATTTTAGTTTACGGCTACAAATCCTAATAATGGAAACTTCAAATAAACTATGCTAAACGAACAATAATAAAAATATAGTCACAATATGAAATAAATTAAATAGTTTGCAAACAAATTAAAAGAGAGTTCAACCTAAATTTGATACGCATTTCTAGTTTACAATTAAATCAACCAGGTATATCATTTACTACAATTGTAGTAAACGAAACAACACTGTGATCAACAAACTTTTTATGGCAAAGTTCAGTGTCAGAAGTTACTTTATCACATTAAGTAGATTACTTCTCGTGAAGACAAGAAACGCTGAAATTTAGTCCCCTTCGAATAGGACTAATTGTACTTATAAAATCCAGAAAAATAAATGCCTTCAACAACCAGAAGTCCAATCCTGACTTAAATTTTCTGTCTATAATATTATTTTATTTTAATACATTTGCATTCTGTTTTTATAGTTTTATAATTTAATTTGCAGTTGTCATGTCCGTCCTGTAGTCTTTACAACTTTATTATTGGTTTGAATATTATCTCAGCTTGATGGTTATTTTGTTAATTTATTCGGTTAGAGGTAGAAAATGAACATTCTACATTTATATATTTCCATTTCTTCTATTATATTCAATCTCTTTCATTTTTGTTCCGTCCTTATTAACTCTATTGATTTTTCAACAATGCTATCTTATTTATGTCCGTGTTTATTTAAATGGTTTGCATAGTTTAACTTTTCCTTTTATTTACACGACTATTAAGCGTTTTTTAAATCGTTGTTTTAATGTTCATCCGGCTATGTATACAAGTTTACAATCTTTACACTTTAGTTTATACAAACCGCTTTTATCATATTTATTTGTTTTATATTCCATTGTTTTATTGAATTCATATTTTTAAACCTACCTTTGCATTGTGCTGGTTTATTAATTTAATAATTTTTTGGCTAACTTCCCCTAATTATGTCAGACATGTGTATTTATTAATATTATTATAATGATTAACATTAATAGTGTTTAGGTTAGTCTCCTTTTTTTATCGTTTCTAGTTTTTAGAATTTTATTTATAAATGGTAAGTTATATCAGTTTTTAATAGCTACTGGTTTCATTGTATTAACTTCTTTATTGAAGTTATGTTCGTTTGAAGGTATTGTTATTAGTCAATCTGTCATATTCGATGATGCAGCCTATACGAAACCTATCAGATGCCTCCATCTACAAGGTATAAGGTATGATGGAAAATTATAATAATATTATCTTTTAAATGTATATGCATGTAAATCCGTCGAAACAACAGTAAGAAAATCAGCAGAATGACTAAGGTCTATCAACCAAAACAAGTGTTTATTTTAACTACATTCACGTAATTTTGTGAAATCATGTTACATATATATATTTAATTATAGATAAAAATATTTCTCAGTAAAAACGTGAATTAACAATGAAAGTCAAAACCATACTCCTCTCTGGACGAAACTTTTTTTTATATCTATTAATGACGAACATTCTCCAACTGGACAAGTGCATAGGAGTGTTCCCCAGGGATGTGTTATTGGTCCAATCCTATATTGTCTATATAGATTTGACTTCCCAAGCCTCCTCCTATAATAACTCCCAATTCACCCAATCAGATTGAGACGTTTCTGGGACTCTTCGCGGATTTCACCACTTGGGCTTATAGATGTATTAATGTGAGGTATGGCACAGGGAAATTGCAGTGTTTCCTCTATAGCACATTGCATTGGTTTACAAAATAGAAACTAGTGTTGAACTCAACAAAAGAGCTTCCATGTTCGATTCTGCAAGGGTGTCCCTCTCTGTCCTCCTCCTGTCATTATTTGTAACCAGATCATTCCCTATTAAACCCATGTAGAAGATCTGGGTCTTATTTTAGACTCCAGATTAATATTCAAACAACAACTCTATATTAAATCCAGGCTTAAAATTTACTTGATGTGTAATCTCTATTCTCTTCTCAAATCAAGCAATCCTCCCGATTGAGTCAAGGACCATGTCTATAAGGGGGTCGTTCGTTCAGCAATAGCTTTTGGATCCTCTGTTTGGTTTAGAACTGGACCAACGAACATGCTTGTATCCAAATCATTCAAAATAAGTGCGCCCGTCTTATAGCCAAGGTTTCTTGGTACGCCCGAAATGTGGATAGCCAAGGTTTCTTGGTACGCCCGAAATGTGGATATTCACCATGATTTGAAAATTGAATCCATAGATAGTTACAACACCCGACTTACTACCAATGAAGACAACAAACTACCTACTAATCTAAACCTCCTTGTACAAACTCTCAATCTTGTCGCCAACCTTCCTCAACCTCATTGAACAATTACTTCATCCACTGACTATTTTTTCAACTCATGACCAAAAACATTGACAACTATGAACAACAAGACCACATGACTGTGAATACGACGTCATTACTACACAGACGAACTTAATATCCAACATACATTACTGACAGTCCAAGTTACAGTAACACAGTAATCAAACAGTAGAAGGCCTCTGGTCTGGAACGACTTGCTGGTATATCCGTTGGTCGATGGTTCGTCGGAGTCAAATCCCAACTGACTCTGACAGAAGCCGCTTGTCTCTGTTTAATTGAATTAAACATGTTGAACGATCTTAGTCCTTTTTCTCATTTATTATTGTGGTTTGGACGTTGATATTTAAATATATATACATATCTAAGTGTGTCTCTCTGTGCTGTGTATTACCCTTTAACTAATCATTAATCATCATAACAATCAAAAAATCAAACAGAAATTCCTTCCACATGTCACTGTGCACCCTGAAGAGAACTGTACTTCATATAAAGATCGTAGTCCCACTCCTAAATTTCTTACTCTGCTTTGGAGTTTAGTTTTTACTTAATTTGTTTATTGCATAATATTAATTCATAATATATAAAAGTCCATAAAAAAATTTGAAATGATTTGAATTAGTCACAAAACATTGTTTCGTGTCTCCCTCTTTCATCTTTTCCAATTACGGTAGAACCAATTATTTGTGACAATAAGAGTGATTTATTTATTTATTGAGTTTGTTTTTTATGTTTATTTCTCAGCTTTTGTGTGATGTTTTGTGTGAATAAGTCATCTAATGATGAAGCTTTAGATGAAATACATATTAAAGAAAACAGTGAGTAATATATGATTTTACAAATCATTACAAATCTCAACATAAGTCGGATAAAATTATTGACTCCAGATGTAAAATCTATTTCTCTTGTACAATAAACCTAACCAGTTTTTTTCTATGAAAGATCTTAGTCCTATTTCTGGAATCTATTGTTGTTTAGACGATGTTTTTTTTTATTGCACGTATTTACTTTTAATTCTGGCGCTACTCTCTGCGCCAAGGGGACTTTTTTGCGCTTCACTTCCAAAACATAATCAAGAATTCAAAACAGGAGCTCCTGCCATGTGTATGAGAAATGCGATCTACTGCGCTTAAATAATGAAAGAAGACCAGTAACTGAGGAGTTTTACGATAAGTCATTGTTTGTAAAATTATTGCACCATGGTTTCAAGGGGAAATAGTTTTAATTCCATGATTGAAATTTGTTTTATCTAAAGAAGGTACATTTCATTTTCAAGGATTCAATTTTAAATTGAGTTAGCATTTGCCATGACTATTCATAAGTCTCAAGGAGAGACTCTACAGAAAGGTTTAGTTCATTGAGGTAAAGCAGTATTTCAACATGAATAGTTGCATATTGATCTCAGATGGGTAATTGAGAGTTTATCTGCATCTATGTAAACATGATTGAATTAAAAAGTAAGGTGATAGATGACGAAACGGGCCACGGGTAGTGTATTACAAATAGAAATAAAAGAAAGGAAAGAAAAATTAGTATTAAGTAGGAATAAGTAAAATAAAGATATACAAAATAAACTAATACAAAAACAAAATGAAAAGGTACAGGAAGAAAAAAAATGTACCAGAAGAAAAAATTATTTTGAGAAAATCATAATTTCAATAAACTATTGCTAATGTTTATAATATTTAGTCTGATTATTCATGTCTCAATGAGAGACTCTTCATAAAGATTTAGTTCATTTAGATAAAGCAGTATTTCAACATGAACAATTACATGTTACTCTCAGTAGGGACATTTAGAGTTTACCTGCATTTACGTGAACACGATTGAATTAAACAAAGAAGGATGACCGAGGGGGCACGGGTAGTCTAGTACATCATATAAAAGTGCTAAACAAAGTATTTCAATGAAATTCGTTTATGAGAACATATAATGTAGTCATTTTTAAGCATATTTCTGTTATGACTACCAAAGTCTTTGATCATTAATTATAACTAAAAATGCAAATATATTAAACAAACTCATATTAGTTGATCAAAGATTAGGATGTAAGTTGTGAATTTTGAAGTCGAAATCTTGTAAAACTCTATGATTCAATTATAATATTTCTTCTTCTTTTCGTAAATTACACACATATTATTTACTGATGGTGTTCATTATAAACTTAATGTTCTCTCCAAACATTGAATAAAATCAGTAATGATTAAAATTATAATTTTAATATTATACAATTTAGATTGTATAATTAAATTATATTATATAATTAAGATTATATAATTTGGTAATGATCTATAACTTAAGATTCAGTAATCTATTTTGTAATTTATTTTATTTGAGGTGCATAATACAATATTATTATTTTATTGTAGTAAAATATTACATTACAATATTTTTGTATCAAGTGGGAACTAATATTGGTTTGCTAATTTCAAGAGTGCTATTGAAGTATTTAATTTCAGTTACTTCTTATTTTTTAAATTAATACAGATATTGATATCTAAATATCAAATTAATAAATTGAAATTTGTTAATATTGATTAATGGACACTGAGACTGTAAAGCGCAAAAACAGAAATATCTGTTACATTATGATATTATCTCATTTGTAAAAAGAAAACTCTAAACATACCAAAATAATTAAATGATGGCCATAATCCTGTTTAATGAATTTTTTATTCATTTTAAATAAGGGAAAATTTTATATAACTTAAAGAAATATAAAAAACGGTTAATGTATGTTATTAAATATGATCTTATTTGATTATATTTTTTTATAATTATACTTCTATTTTATTTAATAGTTTTCATAAGCATGTTTGGTGTCTGTATATATGTGTTTCAGAGAGTGAGGAGAGGAAGGGAGAAGGAGAGAGTTTGAGAAAGAGAGAAGAGAGAGGAAGAGAATGATTACATTAGGGTATTCTAGAACAATGTGAGTGAAAAAGAGTGTTCAGGTTTTAGATATGATCAAAACGCAGTATAAAATGGGTAAATAAGACTAAGATGTTTCAAATACAACAAGAGGTCTTCGTCAAAGTCAGAGTAAAAAACCCACCGGTTACTTTCTAGTTGGGTTTTTGACTCTGACGAAGACCGGTTGTTGTGGTTGAAAGATCGTAGTCTTTTTTTCTCATTTCATATTGTGGTTTGATCACTGATGGCTATTTTACGTGTTTATGTGGAATCTTGTTATATATATATACTCGTGTATATATATATATATATATATATGGATTAATTTACCACAATGAAACAAATTTGGAAACAATGCTCTAAAGCCTTTCGTCAACACATCGTCAGAGAGTAAGTGAACTAAAAAATAATAAATACTTGTTAACCTAGTTGATTGAAGTTTCTAGAATGTTGGTAACCCTGAATGTGTTTAATGATGAAGAAGAATCTGTTTAATTATTCCGCTAATCAAAACTTCATCCAGTTTATAGAGTCCTAGGCTATTCTTCATTAATTTCTCATAAAAGTTCTTTATGAGTGCACTTTCCACAATATTTCTTCTTCTTTCCGAAGACACAAATATTAATTCATTTGCTTCATTCCAGTTAATCACATGATTACTTTTCCTTATGTGTATGAACAAGGCACTCTTTTCGTCTTCTCTTCTGATGGAATATTTGTGTTGTTTTATCCTTGTAACAAGACCTTTTCTCGTCGGTCCAATGTAAGACATTTCATAGTCAGTACATGGTATCCTGTATGCACAACAGTCCTTTCTTTTTGGCTTATTATTGACAAGTCTGTTAAACAAGTTACTATCATTACTGAACACAACAGAAACGTCCAACTTTTTCATAAATGAAGGCATATCTTCATATATCAAACAATGACTGTATGGAATGACTAACAAATTCCTTCTTGTGAACTCTTCTTCACAATGTTTCCAAATTTGTTTCATTGTGGTAAATTAATCCATCTATGACATCAAGTGTTAATTTGATTATTATTCATATATATATATATATATATACGAGTGTGATTGTGTCTGGAATAGAGAGAGAGAGAGAGAGAGAGAGATATTCAGAGTGAGTGAATATTCTTAGACTTGAATACTGTGAATGTGATTTTCCTCCAAGTATTTCCTCTGCACACTCTTAATTCACTTTCTTCCGCCTGTCATGTACTGCTTAAGCTTTCATTTCTCGCCAGTAATGTTTCAGTAATACAGTTATTTTTCATTCTCTGTCAGTTTTTTTTTTCATGAAAGTTGTTTTTATACATTACGTTTGCTGCAGAGTGTTATGTGCTGTAGTAATTTAGACTTATAGCTGAAGTCTATTTCAGTGGGGAAGTAAATGTCGTTTAAAGCAGTTGAATCAAGTCCAGTCAAGGGTTATGCACTGGGTTATGTCGCATAAAAGCTGGCAGGTTCATTTAAGACAGGCTTATTCTTAAGAGATGCATTCAGGACTTTCCCTCCCCCACGGCCCATTGTATTTCAGGCCAACTTTTCTCTTAATAGCACCTCAAATGAACTTTCAAGTTAATCGTCTAACAAGCCTAGAGAATGCATTTAGAAAACTTTTGTTTACAACCTCCATGAAACAGGTTAGTTTAAACTAACCTGTAAAGTGAAATTTTATTACCTTTAACATCCGTGTCATTTTCTATAGACTGGCTGATATTACTTGTCTAATTATCAAACCAGACCACATTGCAAATAATTAGGTCATTCTTAATTCAAAGTAAATAGAAATAGAATTTTACTCTGAATTTTAAAACTTTAACAGATATCTTGAAGAACGGGCAAAACTGAGGTGACTGACTTAGACTCATGTCTGAGCAAAACGAATATTCCACTGTATGCAGCTAATCGAGAAGAAAAATATTAATCAGTTTAATAAATTAGGCTGTTGTCTTATTTCTTGCATAATGCTGTAGATGTTGTTGTATAGCATCCAACAACATCGGTGTTATTGTACGAACACGTTGCAGCAGTACCAATCACTGTATACAAGATAAGACGGTATCTCTTTTGGTTAAATGAACTTCTAATTTTGTCAAATAACCTCTTGGGGTTCTACAAAAATGATTAAAATATGAGTGTCTTTAAACAATTTATGATGCGGAATTTCATGAAAGTGAAAATATGAATCTCACAACAGAACGTCTGATGCATAAGCCATACATCTTCTACCGACCATAACAACAAATGTTCATTACATCACAGAATACTCGTATTTGAGATTCACCTATACCAACAGTACACCCCTTATTACTGCCAGCTTACCACATCACTTGGTAAGTTTCAATCCCTGCCTAATGAATTTATACAAAACTACCAAAACATTAGCCACATTAGAAGCTTTAAAAATTCATCATTAAATTTAAAAACACTTGAATGTTTTTTATTTGTAAATGCAAATTATAAAAGTCATATAACTGAATATTATGTTTAGTTAAGTATATATTAATAAATTATTTCTTGTTTTAAAACATTGCTGATAACTGCTAACATTAACCACTATAAGTAGTAGTACCTGTGGTCTGGTAATACAAACAGACA